>CM024757.1:164994760-165512260 GCA_014218235.1 Colocasia esculenta
GATAGTAAACTGGCGCTGGATGCATGCCGTAACACATCCTTGATCATTTTAACTCCCATGGGCACTGGCACTTTTCGGGATGCTCCCCCCAGAACCTGATCGGGCCCTATTGCGCTGGCATTAGTCATTTTTTATCTTAGACAATTACACGAATGGCCAATAGAGTACCAAGAAAAGATAAGAGAGTACTAGATGAGATAGATGAGAGAGTAGAGTGAACGTGAACAGATAAGAGGATATGGACGTTAGATGAGATAGGGACAATTCCGTGAAACAACGTGAAACTCCGATAGTAACGGTTGCACAGCACCAAGTCGGGTGCTGGCTGTAATACCCCATATAAGAATATGTTAAATGGACTAAATCAGCAGACTACCAACAACCCGGACTAGTCATTTTCAGAGCTCGAGCAGGAAAAGAACTCTGAAGTTAAGCGTGCTCAGTTGGGAGTATCCAAGGATGGGTGACCTTCCTGGGAAGTCTACCAACTGGCACAGTTGTTGGGCCAGTTTGTGGTTGGGTCGTCACAAATGGTATCAGAGTCTTACCCAGCCGGAAGTGCAGGAACTAAGTGCCACACAGGACAAAGTGCTACGCTATGGGAGCCACCTCTTGAAGCCATAATGGCACAAAGTGCTACATAGTGGGAGCCACCTCTTGAACCTGTGGGGGCCACCTCTAGAATCCTGCCTGCCTGGGGTTTGATTGTGTGCTATGTGTGAGCAGCGACGAGGACATCGCTTATATAAGAGGGGTAGATTGTAATATCCCATATAAGAATATGTTAATGGACTAAATCAGCAGACTACCAACAACCCGGACTAGTCATTTTCAGAGCTCGAGCAGGAAAAGAACTCTGAAGTTAAGCGTGCTCAGTTGGGAGTAGTCCCAGGATGGGTGACCTTCCTGGGAAGTCTACCAACTGGCACAGTTGTTGGGCCAGTTTGTTGGTTGGGTCGTCACACTGGCAGTCTGGTAGAAGTCACAACCACCCACTTAGTCGTGTCGTGAACACGGCCAAATGGTTCGGAGTGATCCCGAGACGAGAAGGAAAACACTAAGGCATGGATCGTACTGATCCCTAGGATGTAACGGGTTTTGGGGTACAACCAGCTCGTTGACTAAGGACGTACGCCAAAGCCAAGAAGACTTACGGAGGTCTTGACAAGGAGTCCCTGGTCCAGTCGAGAGTATTCTCGGTGGAGAGGTGGTCCAAGTCAAGAGAAAAGTGTGTAGAAAACGGGTCCGTCGTGCCTCGAGTGCTCGAAGGCCGAGGGAAAACGATAACGGTATTTAAAATGCGCGAGTAAAAACGAAGACAATTGTATTTATAAATAGGGTAATTTAGTCATTTATTTCGCTAATTTACCGAATAAATTATTGCATAATTTATCAGGGTCAAATGACATTTAACAATGTTATGTGTGTGTAAGTGTAAAGAAATCTTGAGGATATGACAAGTTGTGCAAATGTCATTAAAATAATTAAATTTATATCATTAATGTCATTTATTAACTTTCTAAGTCGAAATAACTATAACATGGTTTAATCATGGCTAATTAAGGAGTATATAGACTAATCAGCAGGGATATGAGCACAATTATTTTTTATGGCCGAAATTTCAAGAACGCGACGGGGTGCCCGTCGCGATCACGTCGCGACGAGGCGCATGGGCGCGTCAACTGATACGCGGCGGGAGTTCCCGTCCCGGTCCAAGTTGCGACGGGGCGGCCTGGCGCGACGGGCGAACCGGCCTGGTCTGGCCTGGTTCGGGGGTTGGGAACGCGACTGTTCAGGCCGTCGCGTTCATATCGCGACGGTCTAGCCGGTCGCGACCGCTCTGAGGTCGCGGCGTATCGCGCCGTCGCAACTTCAGAGAGGCAGCCCGACCCAGAAAAGGTCCTTCCCTCCAAAGTGTGATATAGTACTCTGAAAAATCAATATAAATTAACACGATGATCCAAAAATCACGAAACCAGTTTTAAACGAAAATAGACATATAGATCTATCAACATGCACGATTAATTTGAAAATAGACAAGGTTTAGTCATGCATTGATTGGGTTACTTTTTGGTAACCTAAACAGGCATAGTCAGGGTTCCACGAATTAATTTGAGATGAATACATGATGAAAAATTTCGAAACTAAGGGCGTTCAAAAGCTAACAAGATGTAGTATTTATGATAATTTTAACATGGTCTGAAGTCAAGTATAAATGGGGTTCACAAGCAAACGTGAAGGGTCGGGTGCATGTATCTGACAGGGATTCGAAGAATTATTCTCCTCATGGGAGATTGAAATAGAACGAAACTAGGGGTGTTTGAAAGCTATTGCACTGTAGTATCAATGAGAATTTTCTCATAGCATGGGAACAAGTACGTGCGGGGAATTAGAGAAAACATGAGATTTTGGATTATGGTGACAACAGGGATTTATGAATTAAATTCGCCCAAATGGATGAACAAAATACAACGAAACCATAGGGCTTTTGAAAATGTACATAAAGACTATCTAGGATAATTTTTACACGATTTTTTCTTGAGAGATTGCCTACCTTTTCTTGCTGATAATAAAATCTTAGGGTTTTGATGAAGAACGAGATGAAATCCTTCCTCTCCAAACTTCTCCCTTCTTGTTCCTTCGTTCTTCAGCTCTTCTCTTCATCCCCCAAAGTTCCAGCAACGAGTTATGGGTTGTAGGGATGAATTGGAGTGTTTTGATGCTTAATAGAGTCCTTAATCACCTAAAACTCTTCTCCTCTCCTCAACTCCGAAATTAGCAATTATCCAACTATTTTCTAGCCATTATCTACCTAATAGGATGGGGAAGAGGTCTAATTTTGTGGGTAGAGTGTTTGGGTAGGTTTAGGACTCTTGTAATGACATTTATAAGCTAGTTTAGTCATTATCTTATCACTTTTTAATTTATTTAATAATTAACTCCGAATTTCTACATTTATCTCCCCTTATTCTAGCATTTATCACTTAGTTGGCTTGGAGAGAGATCTAATTTCGTGGCTAATGTGTTATAAGGATGGGATGGTGACTCTTTTTAAGATAAGTAAGAGTTAAAATAGTTATTATCTTAACCATTTTCTATTTATTACTATTTTTAGGTACGAAGTTAACTTAATTACTTCCCATCCCAAGATGGGCTCTTCATATTTGGGCATAACTATTCATGTTAGGACCTTTAACAAGATCCATTACTAATTTAATTTAATGGGTATTGATTTAATTCTAATTATTCACCCTTTATTTTTATTTAAATCTATTTATCACACTTATTCAAGTAATTTCATATTCTTATTCAATTCAATATTATTCATGCCAATATTCTAATATTCATCATTTGGGCTCTTACTCTTGGCCCAATAACTCATGTGAGCTTATTTGTACAACTCATGTACTTACTTTACTTATTGGATTTTTAATTATCCTTTTATTAGATAATTTATTCATGGGCCAAGATTGTCCATTGGTCTAAATATCATAATGGGCTATCATCCCATATTATTTAAAGTCTACCCACATGTTTATTTTTATTTATATCCACTTTGGGTCATAAAATAATGAGTTCTTCGACTTATTCCTTAATTATGCTAATAAGTCGCATAAATTCTTAAACTAAGTCCAAACGATTTTTCTATGCCCAAATTTCATGATGGGTCATTAGAGAACATTATTTAAAGTATAACTACTATTTTTATGAAACTTTTATAGGGGTTTATACGCATGCAATAATGATGCGTATCATTTTAATTAATAGAATTTATTAATAGATAAAAGTTCTATTTATCTATAATTTTTAATTAATAGATTTTCCGGGGTACTACAACAACCCTCTTTCTTATCTACTCTCTTTACACTCTCATCTATTCACGTTTTCTCTGTACTCTCATCTATTCTTCAATTACTCTCATCCATTTTAGTACTCTATTTGACCATCTATTTGATTATTTAAGATAACAAACATAACCATACCAGACAACATTATAAAGGGCCGATCTGGTCCTGAGAGGTGCACCTGAAATGCTATTAACTCGCGGGGGTTCAATGATCAAGATGTACGACATAACATCCAAGCACCATACTATCAAGATTTATTAAAGACAATCAATCAAAATACTCTTTTCTCTCGGTTGACAAGAGATCGATCAACTTGCTATCTAGACTAGTGCACTTTTGTGCAAACGTTACATGTTATTTCGTTATATGGCCAATCCGTTATTATGCTTGTTGTGCTATTTTCTTATGAAAAATACTATCGTTCTCTTGCTATCATGTACATTACTCTTATGACTATACTTGATCGATCTTTATAGTTATCCTGCTTGACAATGCATTAATCACGAGATATTAAGTCCTACTGGACGATTATCGCTCATCCTGTGCTATTTATTTCATATGTTTCAGGTGAGTCTGATGGAGACTACCACACGCACGTGGATGGGGATGAGCAAGACCAGGAGTGACTTGTCATTTCATCAACCAAAAACTTTTAGTAGATAGTTAGATAGTTCATATTGTTTTGATTTGAATAAAGTACTCTGGGTCCATAATTTTGGCTCTGAATTGGTGAATGTAATAGATGATTAGTGGAATTATTATTGAAGTTGGATCATTTGGTATTATTTCAATTTGTGCAATGGTTTGATGTTTATTTCTCGCTCTATACTATTTATTTAACTGTTGTCGCTCCGATATTCCGCGTCGGGACGTTACATATTCAATTAGTAATATTCAACATGCAACCAAAGTCTTTAAGTAATTTTTGTTCGGCTAACTGATGTAGAAGCATTAACAATTAAGTAATCATTAAATATTCGAATATAAGTATTTAGTAGAGTATTCGAGTATTAAAAAATAATTGAATAATTACAACAATATTCGAACAATCACAAAAGTACTGACGCAAGCGCCAACATGCAAGTACTATTGTCATTACTCGAGTAATTGAGCCAATACTCGAGTACTTGAAAAGTATGCGAGTGGGATGACAATATTCGAGAGTACTAATACCTCAGTGTTCGAATACTTGAGAAAATATTCGAACAATCCATAAATACTCAAATATTTAGAATATCATTTGATCATTGTGATATATTATGAGATCAATGTGACATTTAAGAACTCGAACAATGATTGTTGCACGCACACTAGTAGTAGTTATATTGCACGGATTCTATCGAACATGAGTATTTAATACTCTTTAAATATTTTACGTCAATTTAATAAAAGTATTAAATATTTTATATTAGTTTTTATAAGATTATTTATTATTTTTAACTTATTATTTATTATTCTTTATACTAAATGTGACAATTTTTTTTGCATTGATGATGTACATTTGTACAAAAAGAGAGAAAATGATGAGCACCTCACATATGACCAATGACATTCTGTACAGCAATTCCAACAAAGTATTTCTAATATTGACTACGTACCTAGATAATAATGTTTTCAGTACAACTATGATGTACATCATGAAATTATTAACCCCTTTGTATCAATCATTCCTCTTTGTCCCTACGTAATTAATTTAGTCCAACGTCATTTATCACCAGGTTCCTTATTCACCGAAAGAGAAACCACAAAGTGTATGATTCGAACCTCTTCTCCATATCCACCACTAATTAATAAAGGTTCAAATCTTTCACTTTCTGGGTATATATATATCCTTGATGTTGTAGAATGATCCATTTTGGTTGCATGGTGGCACAGGAAACAATTTGATTGAGTACTAGCTATATATCTATGTGCATGCAGTAGCTAGTGACGAAGCATTTTGCATGAGAACAAAATATTCTATATTCATATATTTAAAATTAAACTGGTGATCTTTAAATCAACATTTTACATTATTTTACAACATATCAAACAACCTTTCTTTGGTTGTTTCATGTTGTATGGAGCTCTTTATATATCCATAGACGGATCAAAGAAATTTTTCCAGTAGGGTCATTCTTTTTTTAAAAAATTCCAACCAAACCAATTAATAAAAAAATTTAGACTCATCAATAGAGTTTTAAAAATTCAGTGGCCCCACTGATTCTTCTCTAGATCCGTCCTTGTATATATCATCATCACACTCTCATATATATGTTGCAAGGTAATTACCATATTAGAAATGTCTCCATGTAAAAATAATAAGGAAAGAGATGCATTCTACTGTAGTGGCAAGTGCCTGCAGTATTCAACAGGAAGGGAATTAATGTACTCTCATGTCATCCCCACCTTCCCACCACACCATAAACTTCATTGGGTTAGGGAAGGAAAGAATATATGGAAGATTAAAAGAGGAGGGGAGATGGATTTATGATGGTTGACAATTAAAGCATGCATGACCCATATGGGGGAAGGTCCTGTCTCTTCTTTATGACAAGAACAATTCCCCACTTTTGTTGTCCTCTTTGAGAAGCTGAGTGCAAGTCATGTGATTCCTCATCCATGAGACTTGAGGAGCCTTTAACAGGCCATTGTAGGCACCCAATTCTTGCTACTAGTAGTGGAATCCTATACAAGTACACCTTAGAGATGGGTGGGAGAGTGGAGATAAAAATATCTTGGGATGCTAAAGAAAGGCAAGTAGACAGATGCAGATGCCCTTCAGAAGAAAAAGAGCATAGAACTTTATGAGCTACACTACACACACAGCATGACTCAAAAATTCCTCCCCCCACAATCCCCTGCCTGATTCAAGGAGCCTTTAGAGAGATTAACACCCTATGTATGTGGAAGCACCATTGATTAAAAAAAATCCCCAAAATATTTTTAAAGAAATTAACCACTTGATTATTTACTGAATATATATACATCATCATCAAGGTATGTATATACCTTGTGTAAAGAACCCTTCATGCATGGTGTATTGGTGTGCCTGATCAAATGAATGATGACAAATTAGAGAAGATGCAGACGGAAATTTTGATTATCTAGGGTTACTGCAAAACCCTAATTAAGGGGATTAAGTAGCTAGGAAACCCACCCACCTCCTTAAGTATAGTACTCCACTTGGCATTCAATATACGGTGGGGGATCCCAATCCATGGTGATGGTGGTGGAAGGTTCACGTCCACCAAGAAATTCTTGTGCTGCCCTCTACCACAAGATGGGAAATGTGTCAGGGATAATGATAAGATCAAATGTGGAGATCAAAGGAGGCATTTTTTATTCTTACACATGCTCTCGTACACCGATTGGCTATGTTTCTTTTCCATCTAAAGCACTCCATATTATATGATCTAGATCTAAGAGAACATAAATAATTTTTGAGAAGTATTTAGTGTTAAGTGTATACTTGCACTTGAGTTGTAAGTGGATTCATAGAATTTTGAGTTACACTAATAAATATTTGAATTGAGCTCATAAAATTTTAATTTAGACTCATAACTGACGTGTCAAGATCTATTGATCCATCTTAAATGGATTAATAGAATTATGGAAACTCTCTATTGCAACTCAAGTGCAAGTATATACATGCACTAAATATTTCTCATAATTTTGTAATATTTTAATTTGAATTTCACATTTCTAAAAAAAGGAGTGTTAGGGTGTCATGTTAAGCTAGGCGCCAGAGCATATCATACAGGGAGAATTATTAATCAGTCTATATTTTTAAGGGGTATATTTTTAAATCTCTGACTTACATATCTTTTTAAAGGAGATAAATATATAACTACATAATTTTTTTTAAAATTGTAGATCTAAGAATAAATTTCCCGATTGATAATTCTCCCTATCATATATCTTGCCTCCACTTTCAGATCGGACCCCTCAAAAGTATCCAATGCCGAGTAATAAAGCCTGGCATTCTCAAATTTAATTAGGCTCTAAAAAAGAAGTCCAATATTCAAGTTTAGACACGCAAAAAAAAAAGTCAGGTGTTCATGAGTATTCCCATGTTCACATCACATAGCAGAAGGTATCTATGACGTCCCTCGATCCGTTTCTAAGGATCTCACATGTCGGTACTCTCGATCGAATCACTTGTTACCATGATCAGTATTACACGATACACACACACACTCTCTCTCTCAACACTGGTGAGTGCCAATCCTCGTGGCTCTCTCTCTCTCTCTCTCTCTCTCTCTCATTCACATACGTGCACCACTACCTCTCTTCGTCATCCATCTTTGGTGTCATTTGTTTCGTGGGGGAACAAGCCAACATCTACGCACAAAAGTAACGGAGGAATCCAACTGCAGCCTTGCTACTCGTGGAGTGCAGAGGAAGGGAAAAAGGAGATACACAGTTCCAACAAGTGTGTTTGCAGGCTGTCCCCCCGCCGTTAGGCGGCTTGCACATGGGGAGGGGTCCCGGATCAGTTCGATCCCGGGACAAGACTTGGGCTTCCCAGTGGTGTTACCAATGGGCTACAACAAAAAAGAAGTGTGTTGCAGACTGATACAAAAGAGAGAGAGAGAGAGAGAGAGAACTCTATCTGTATCTCTCTCTCTCTCTCTCTCACACACACACACAGATACATGCACCACTACCTCTCTTCGTCATCCATCTTTGAAGTTATTCGTTTTGTGGGGCACAAACCAAGATCTAGTCACGGAAAGTAAACGGAGGAATCCTACTGCATGCAGCCTTGCTACTAGTGGAGTGAAGAGAAGGGAAAAAGGAGCTACAGTTCAACAAGTGTACATGTTGTCTGTGTGTGTGTGAGAGAGAGAGAGAGAGAGAGAGAGGTGGGCATAGAGAGGAGCACATGTTCTTGTGTACCTTGTACCCTGCCTGCACCCACACACAAAAGGTAAGGATTGGGTGGTGGGAGGAGCTAGGATGGAAGGAGCACCGAGCACATATTCTTGTGTACCTGCCAACCTCACCGGCTAGCGCCCACTGCCTAGGACAAGAAAATTTTCTTCTAGGAGGTATACGTTCACGAGAAAGATTTAGTGCATTTTCATATTGCACTCAAGTGTAATATGACTAGGTACTTCACCCATGTGACATCCCTTCCGTGAGGTGTGATAAAATGACAACTTAATTATTAAGTGCCACATGGACATAATATCTAATCAAGTACAATATAAAAGTACACTAAAGCTAGGCTCCTCTATATAACTCTCTCCTACGTACGTAAGTTCGTCTGCAAAGGAAGGAGGGCACCACCACCATCACAATCCCCTTCGTTCTGATCCTTCCCCGGATCAGGTGCATGCTCTCCCCTCTACAGCTACTTCTAATTTTCTGCCATATATGATATAACGATACCCACTACTAATACTAACTACAGTAGCAATAACAGAGCGCTTGCTCTGGTTTGGCCTGCAGGCTTCTTCCCCCTGCATACTTCTAACGTCCTCGTCCTCGTCTTCTTCTTACCAGCCTCCTCCTGGCTTGGGAATTTCTCGGTTGCAGAGCTCGAGGGGGTTATCTTCGTTAAGGTTCCTGGTGTACGTATTATTAGATCTTTCACTCGCAGTCCTGTTTTTTTTTTTTTTTTTAAGAAAGACGCGTGCCTTCCTCTCAACGTTTATTTATAATATTTTGCACAAGATACCATGAGGACCTCACTCGGCGGCTTCCGGGGCCCGGTGCCCTCTGATTGCTTGCTGACGCGCTAGCCATGACTTCAACAAGAGATCTTTCCATTGGATGGGCACACTGAGCCATGGCACAGGATCTCTTCCCCCAACATGAAATGAACCCTATTGTTTCTATTATTGAATAGCCGACATTGACCTCGTCTCCCCAAGATCACAAGTCTTCCAGACACCCAGTTGCTTGAGGAGGCAGAGCACAGAGGGTTTTTTTTTTTTTTTGACAAGGAAGAGCACAGAGTTATGACATCTTGGATTCCCCTGTTCAATTATTGTTAATTTTCTTCTTTCTGCCACCCTGTGAGTTATCTGAACTCAAGGTCTCTGACTGGGTGGTGACTGGGCTGGTGGTGCTTGAACATGTGCCCAGGGTGGATTGCAGCTTCCCCTCCCTCCATAAGAACGCCTGTTATGTCCACTTTTCTGCCATCGGTGTGTAGGGCTTCGGTGGGTTAGTGCTCACAGCCCTCCCTCTTGCTCCCCCACTGCGGTGGGTCCCTGTACAAGCGCATCTCTCGGTTCTGGTTTGGCATTGAGGAAAGGTGGGACGAGCTCAGCTGTTGGGTTTTGAGGTTTTCTGTTGTTGTCTTCATCTTGTGAGGGTTATTTTGAGGTTTTCTGTTGTTGTCTTCATCTTGTCTGACTCCCAGTTTGGTTATTTTTAATGTCTTTGCAGTGAGGGATCTTCCCTGTGGAGATTGGCACCATGAATGCACTTGCAGCAACGAGTAGGAACTTCAAGAGGGCGGCCAAGCTGCTGGGGTTAGACTCCAAGCTCGAGAAGAGCTTGTTAATCCCCTTCAGGGAGATCAAGGTTAGACGGGACAAAAGCCAGCCTCTTTCTATTATTAATGTTCCCTAGCAATTCTACCAGCCATCTCCTCCCCCCATCTTGAAGTATATGCATACCTATCTCAGAAACTTTTGGCTCTAATGGTACTGTCATCTGGAGGCGCTGCCATTTGCCAAGGATGACCAATTCATGACGTTTGAACGGATCATCCTTTCAAAGAAGTTACTCCACAGTACTCTGACATTCTTGGGCATTGATGTTATTTTGGAACACTCCTGGATTGAAAGGTCTCTGAGGGTCCTTAACATGCCTGATATCTGTATAATCTTGTGTTAACATAAAACTATCCCTATCCACCTTCTAGATGGAATGTCTTATCCCCACATTTAACCCTTACAAAGGGGATAATAAAAAGGGGTTAGCTTATCCTGTCTTAGTCCCCTTTATTTCCAATTTTAGGTGAGGACATGGTTAGATGGGGATGTTTCATCCTATCCTTATGTTATCCAACACCAAGCATGACCAGATGTTACCTTTGTTCTGGCTGATCACTTGTCATGCTAGTAATATTAGAGATCACTTGTTTATTTGCTACCTTTGATGATTCTATTTATATCCTTGTCATTTTCCTTATTATGTCAAAACTGCTGTTATTGTTCCATGGTAGTGGAAGGCATAAATGGGTTTCTAAATGTGGTCGATGATGACCACCTGCTCAGTGTACAAGTGTCAACTAATAATCTGTATTCAGATCATAATTGCAGACCCATGTTCTGAATCAAATCACATATAGTTTTCTTTTTCTCTCTTTGCATTTGAAGTTTTTTGTGGTAGCATGCTTAGTAATATGCTGTGGTAGCATACTCAGGTCACTTTTCACTGATTTTCTCATCACTTTGTATGGGATGAAGGTTGAGTGTACGATCCCCAAGGATGACGGCACCTTGGCTTCTTATGTGGGGTTCAGGGTTCAACATGACAATGCCAGGGGGCCTATGAAGGGAGGCATTAGGTACCACCACGAGGTTAGTATGATTGTTTTGAGAGTTCTTAATCTCATCATGCCCATCCTCATTATCTCAAAATTTCATTTTGATGTTGATATGTTGATTTAACACAGGAAAAGAGCACTTTTTCTTCAGGAGGCATTGCAGTATAATCAATATGGATATTTTAATAACCACAAGGATTCACTTCTCTTTTGTTTCACTGTATAATTTCAATTACTTTTAGACAACATCTTTTCTGGCTAATAGTTCAGCTTAGCTCAAAGGTAGGCACACAATGCACAGCACTAACATATCCTTTTTTTAAGGACAAAAAACAAGATAGACTTCTTTCAAGGCATATTTAGAAATTCCCACATTGACTGTTCAAGAATGTCTGTGTTCTTCTGTCTCTCATTGAGATTCATAAAGGGAGCCAAAGGTATGAATTTTCTCTGATGATATGATTATACTTGTGGTGATGTAGGTTGATCCAGATGAGGTGAATGCATTGGCACAGCTAATGACATGGAAGACAGCCGTTGCCAACATTCCTTATGGTGGAGCAAAAGGGGGAATAGGCTGTGACCCTGGAGAACTAAGTATCTCTGAGCTTGAGCGACTTACTCGAGTCTTCACACAGAAGATACATGATCTTATTGGCATCCATACAGATGTTCCAGCACCTGATATGGGCACAAACCCTCAGGTCTTACTTGAAAAGTTCTCAGCTAGTTTTACATTTCTTGCACTATGTTTATCCCAATCTAAAGAAAATTGCTAAGTTATGTAACTTACTGATGCTCATCTTTCTTTAGCTTATTCTGACATCCAAAATATGTTCCATGGCATTTACACAGACAATGGCTTGGATACTAGATGAATACTCGAAGTTTCATGGCTACTCTCCAGCAGTGGTGACCGGAAAACCTGTTGTAAGTACAATACATATAGAAATTCTTATATGTTTTGTGAAATTCATTTGCATAAAAGATTGCTTGCTGGTACAAGTATACCTCGAAGTACACAGCGGAATTGTTTCTCTGAAAGATGCAATTTTTTTGTGAATGATTGATGTGGGAGTGAGTGGATCTTCTAATATGGATTTCTCCCTTTGCAAATTAATGCACTTCGCTTCATTTCCTTCTTTTTTCAACCCATCAAGCTATATCATGAGCTACCTGGAGAATTTTTTTTAACAGTTTTTCTTTCAAAGTCATCATTTGCCTCTCAAAACTAGCCGACAATAGCTATTTTTCTATGGCTTGATCCTTTCAATTTTCCTTTTTAATAGGATCTAGGTGGCTCTCTAGGTAGAGATGCGGCTACTGGAAGGGGGGTTCTGTTTGCAACACAGGCCCTGTTAGCAGAGTGTGGGAAGAACATCACTGATCAACGATTTGTTATCCAGGTACGTTCATTTTACTGTACTTTCTGGTGACCCATTAATTAAAATATATACCCTGATGCATGCAATGCTGCAAGGATACAAGATATAATGACCTCTCAAGATGTTGGAGGCAGTGAATTGCAAGAGTTTGTTAAATCATGGGAATTAAAAGTTGGAGGCTATTTTCCTGATTCACACTATTACATAAATAATACATGCTTTGGCTGGCAAAGATCACATCACAAGCTCTAAACTTCTTAGGAACATGGAATAACATGAGGAAAGAGCAATTAGAGACATTAGCTTAACTTCACATGTGACATATATCTCCACTGATATGAGTTCTTACCAATGTATTCCAACATATGTTCATTGAAATTCAGGGATTTGGTAATGTGGGTTCATGGGCTGCACAACTCATCTGTGAAGCTGGTGGGAAAGTTATTGCAATTAGTGATGTCACTGGAGCAATAAAGAACAACAAAGGCCTCGATATACCAAGGCTGCTCAAACATTCCACGGCAAAACGTGGAATCAAAGGCTTTGATGGTGGAGATGCCATTGATCCGAAGTCCTTATTGACTGAAGACTGTGATGTTCTGATTCCTGCTGCCCTTGGCGGTGTGATCAACAGGTTAATTTATGAATCCAAGATGCAACACTCATCTTTCAATGAATTAACCTAGACTTGACATGATTTTGTTGTGTCATTGTTTAAGGGAAAATGCAAATGACATAAAGGCCAAATTCATCATCGAGGCAGCAAATCACCCAACTGACCCGGAGGCTGATGAGGTGAACATTTTATTCAAGCAAAGGTCTAGAAATAGGAGATGGTCACATTGTATTATGGTTGGCAAAAATGTTTTAATTTGTTGTCATTCATTTGCAGATTCTAGCAAAGAAAGGTGTTCTTATCCTTCCAGACATATTTGCTAATTCTGGGGGAGTTACTGTGAGCTATTTCGAGTGGGTGCAGGTAAATTGATCATAATGCCCATTTCCTGTGTATGGCAAGATGTTTCACTTTACCCACAGATCATATAAGGATTAATCTTTTGCAGACTTTTCTAAGAGCAATGTGCTGATAATGCTGCAACATTGTCATTAAAGATTGCTCTCATCTGCTTAGCAATTGAGGTTACTGTGACAAAAATGTCACTTTCTATTACAGGGTTAAATACATTTGCAAATTCATAGGGTTCCACTCTTTTGTGAATCATAGAGAATCTAAGTAGAGAGAATAATGTTATTTGCACTTACATTGCAAGTCCTATATGCTGATTCAGTGTTACTGGTTTTGACATGTTTCCTTCATGTTCTCAGAACATCCAAGGTTTCATGTGGGATGAAGAGAAAGTGAACAGTGAGCTGAAAACATACATGACCACAGGCTTCAAAGATTTGAAAGATATGTGCAAGACCCACAACTGTGACCTTCGCATGGGTGCCTTCACTCTGGGGTTAACCGAGTCGCTCGAGCAACTGTCCTGAGGGGCTGGGAAGCATGAGACAGAGTTGGATCTTCCCAGTCAAAATAATAAAGGTTCTGTGTTCAGACATGTGAGATCTCATCCTGGAGTGTCTTGACTTTACTTTTCATTCTGAAAAGGCAAAGTAGAAGTTTAGTCATCTTGGCCTTGGCAGAATGATACTAGCTGTTCGCTTCTCCACAAAAAAGGGTCAAGGCGGATGATGCAAACTATATAGCAAAAATTAAAATAAAGTACACCCAAAATAAGATGTGCAACAACTTATTCTCAGTGTCTTGGATAACATATCATTGTATGTTAAGCCACAGCTGGGTGTTAACACAAAGTCTACTGGAAAATAAGTGACAAGTTTTACTTGCGTATCTAGCAGGTTTATCAATTTATTTGATTGCTGTTCCCTTATTGTGTTAATCTCTTCATCTTTTACATGAACTCATACTGTTTCTAATATCATGTATCTGTGTATGTTTCATCTATCTTGTCCACTATCAATGATTTTGCATAACTTGAATCTCCTCGTGGTCATATGCAATCATATGCTACTGCCTTTGCCGGAGAAGCAAAGTTGGTGTTTCATTTGGATTGGCATTGGCAAAGTTCTTATCTCTGTGAGACATGAAATAAGGTACTACCGTATGGTTTTTTTGCTGTGCTTCACGTCGGACCAAATGATCTCAAAATGGTGGAGTAACCATGGATGATATTAGAAAACAAGATTGGAGGGGCTACTCCATAAATATAAAATATTATAGGAAATAAAACATAAGTTTCATTGAGTTAATGAGTGGTCTAGCAATCATGCTATCAATTATTGTTGATATCCCTAATGGCAACACCTCATTCTCACCTTTTGTGATTCCTATTAGATGTCCATATAAGGATCACAATGTGAAAGTCAGATTTCCTTGCATTAATATTTTTTGAAAGTATTGGTTATTGGACATGAACTAGTTGAAAATTTGAAAAGATTGTGCCTACATCAAATTCTTAGAATCTAGCCTATGCCCCGCATTTCTTTTTGTCAGGGTGTGTACAAGCTCTCTGAACAATCTATAGAGTATTCTCTCATAAATGAGGCACTGTCCTCATACGAATCTCTCTCTCTCTCATCATTTCATAACCTTAGTCAAAGATAACTATAGTTAACTAGGAGATGGTAGTAGTGGGTCACGGAGATGGCATTTTTGCAGCATTTCGTTAAGGATAAGGATATATATGTGCAGATGTGTTTATAGGAATGATACTTTTGCAAGGATGGTTTATTTGCCAAAAAAACTACCTAAAGGTGATGAAGAGCAGTTTCAAGAAGTGGATCAAATCTTATATGTACTAGGGGGCCAATTTCCTCTTAGGAAGTTTATAGGGGCTGTATTTTATTGGAATCCACATTATCCAAAAGACTACAAGTCGTTTATTTGACATTTTTTTGTGAGGAATTTGATACATACATACAATTTGATCATTATCTTCTCCTATTGAGCTGACTGTCCTCGTTTGTTGATGTGATGTATACACAAAAAGAATGCTCAAGTTCCAAAACCCCAGAAATATTCGGTGAAAGAAGAAGAGATCTTTTCTTCCTGTCAACAATGACTTCTATGTGTACCTTCCAAATAACAACAAAGTGTTTGTTTCATTGTGACTTTCAATTTCAAATATTATTCATCAAAATGATTTATGTCAATGACGATCCTATTTTTAAAAAAATATTTTTCTCTTTTAAATAGCTATTTTTATTTATATTTTATTTTTCAATTATCAAACTTTCGAGTGCTACACCAATCAACTGAGCCACTCCTCATATGCACCGACAAATTCTTACTAATTAAGAAGTTAAATCTCTCCTCTTACGTGACAATGAAAAGTAGACAATTACTTGCTTCAACATCACTCATGATGATGTCAACAAGTTAATCATGTAAGAGTATGGAAAGAGAGTGACTTAACGGTTAGCAGTACTTCAAGATGAGATCTTGTGTTCAACTCCCACTAAAAGTAGATTAAAATAAATATTTTCTAAAAGACATTGCAATAGACTAACTTGTCTCTAGCTTATACGCTAGATTTTTGATTTTGTTACCGAGAAAAACCCAGGAGACTCGGGTGGGAAGGGGCGGCTTTGTTTATTTTGTTACTTTCCTTATGATACAAACAATTGTTGTGACAAAATACACTAGTACTCCATTTTCTCTTTTGAGAAACACTAACTATCCTGACGGCCGGATAGCTCGCATGACGTGGAACCGCCGCTAGCCCGACCTGATTGGTCGAGTGGTCGGATAGTTAGCCGAGATGGAATCGCCGCACGTCCGACCTGATTGGTCGGGCGTGCTGCGGCCTCTTCTCCTTTTGCCTCTCTTGTCGGTACCGGTGCCGGGCACCTAGCCTTTACAATGTGAAACAAGTGAGCTACTACAAGGTTCATTGCTTCCGAAATAGAACTGCCAAACCTCATGATCGGACAATTTCTAATCAGAGTATTGCAAAATTAAGGATAAAAAGAAACGATAACGTAATATGAGACTGTAGGAACGCAAGATAATGTCCGAAGGGATTTTGAATTGGGTATACGCATTCATCTTAATGCATCAAAATACGTCCCAATCACAAAACTCATGAGCAACTATTTGACGCCAATCAAAGGTTTCAACAGGCAGCCCCCTCCAAGAAGACATCCCATCCTTACAATGAAGCAATCGATTTTAGAAAACATGTGAGCATTCATCTACACTTCCTGCTTGCACCGGAGTGGCGATCACTTTCACGCTCATGCAGAATAAAGCAGCTCATAACTGGACAAGATCTGAACCTTCAAAGTTCAAACCATCCAGGACTTAGGGTAGGCCTAGAACAACAGTGCGGTAACTAGTTGTATGCTGGCAAAATTGCTCTTCGAAATAGTGTTAGTTAAACCAACAAGTTTGACACTCAAATCTCCAAAACTAAATAGTTTAACTCCCCCCAACATCGAAGAACTAGTAAACTACAAAACAACTCAAGATCTTCCTCGACCTCTAAAGCCACCACCCCGACTGCCACCCCTTGGAGGCCCTCCTCTTCCACCCCTTGGACCACCTCTCCCTCGGAATCCACCACCACGCCCTCCTCCCCGTCCACCACCTCTACCTCCACGCCCTCCACCTCGAGAAGCAGATTGCGGCTGGCCCCTAATAAGAAAAAAAGGCAGCAGAATTAACATTGACCAAACAGTTCATGGAGACCAAAAAAGTAAGTCAAAAGGTCTAATTACTAGTATAAACGGCATCTATTGTATAACTGCAATTTAAAGCAGATGTTTGGTCTTACCTAAATAAACTTGCAATAGAGATTGAAATCAGAAAGGGCAAAAGTCTTCCTCACAAAACCAGCAAAATAGTCCCAGAAAACGAATGGTCTAAAGTATTTGGTTGAAGTTCCCTGAAACTCTGAAAGCAATTTCAAATTTGGAGATATCCATTTTTTCTTTCATTAGCTAGTATCTGCTTGAAGTGGCAGATTCCTTGTCCTTCAAATCCTTCAAACTCCACTTTTGACAAGGATCTTATTGCACACCATCTAGCCTGGGAAAGGGATAAACTTACCTTCCAGACAATCTATTTAAGGAGGAGGGGGATGTAAGCAAAGGACCTCCAGAAGAGAACTAGTTTATGAGTAATGCAACAGTAAACAGAGAAGACCACTGTGCTCCAAAAGAGAAAGAATATCAAACCAGAGGCCAGCAACTCAAAAAGTAAATTAATGATCCCTCCATGATGAACTGCATTCTACTTATGGGCTCCCAGAGGAACCACAAGTGCCAATAACATGTTGAGGAAAAGATCTAAGTTCTAAATGTACCTTTAGGTTTTGAAAGGGAATTAAGGGGCAATCTTCACAATGTAACTTTCTCCAGAAAAGCAGTATAAAACACTTTCTCATTGACAAAAGTGAACACGAGTAACAAGAAAGGAACACAAACGACAATTGTCTCCTTGATAAAGCCCCCAATCCCCATCCCTGACCCTAAATGAGCATATGTTCTCAAAAGATATCACCCATGAAAGAATGATAAAAGACATTCTTTTTTGTCCTTATCGCATTTGAATTATAAACTGTCTAATCAGCAATCTATTCAAACACTACTAATCACAGCATCTATACAACTGAAAGCACCAATAGCACCTTATCTCCACTCAAAACAAAAGCAGCATCCACAATGTGGTTAACTTCTTTAAGACAATGTTGGAAAGGAGATACAAACATCCCTCAAGGGTAATGATCAGTGCAAATGAATGCCAGAATTTCAGCTGAATCCAACTGGGCAATTCTTTCAGTCCCCACCCCCCACACTTCTCAGGAACTGTCTTCAATAGTAAAATGTTGCTTTTTTCTTTCTGAAGTTCAAGGTGAATCCCAAGTCAACATACATCAGATTGGAAGATCCTCTTATAAGTCTAGCAAACATGTTCAGACCAGCAGTGAGATGGCAGTGGCCCATGCTGGAGGAGTTATTACAGAAACACTAATCACCATGGTGCGAACTCTAACCATAGGTCCTTCCTAAAACTTCTAGATTCCAGGCAGGTAAATGAACGTGAGCAGGCCCTGCTCATTTTATTGCACAAGTGCCTCAGCAGAAGTGGGTAAATCAGGGGGTCAGGATGAATACGACTCCACTAGTCAAAGGCAACATAGGATGCCTCTGCAGTCATTCCTATCATGCTGCCAAAGAGCCCAAGAGGTAGCTACTTTCCTCCACTATTGGATAGAAAGGAAAAAAGAAGCTTAATCTCATATCAGTAAACCTGATGTTCCTTGTGCCTAAGTAGAAGGAAATTGGGTTCCAAGGAAGCCAATCCCTGCCAGGTGTTTTGACAAATAGATGCATCATCAAATAGTCACCAGACCAAGGGGCGGATGATCTGAGCTTGAAATTCGAGGCAGAAAATCTGATTAGACACATTTGTCAAGTTTTCCACCTTAAATATAGTTCCTCCAAAGATATATTTACATTCATCAGATATTGAGATATTGAAGTTCGTTTAATTTTTCTTAACGTTTCAGTAACCATGACAATGTGACCACTTCAAACATTATGTGGTGGGAGTCCTCATCACTGTTTGCTGTGCCATCGTGCTTAGCATATGACCTTTCTCTTTAGAAAATTATCCTGTTCATTTCCCTTTTGTTGCAAGTGGCTTTAAAAAGTCACCATCCATTGTGGCTAAGAATTATAGCACAAAACATCAGCTTGCTAAATTTTTGCTGTCTCTAGAACCACAAAGAAAGGATAGAAGAAATGGGAAGAAAACACCTTCTGTGTCTCCTTGATTATGTATTATCAATATCCTCGTGCAGATTCCCTTAAACTTAGCACAGAGATTTAGTACAACTTAAACATTGAATCCCAGTTCCAACAAAACCAACATACACTAATGTAAACCAGAGCTTATATTTTCCAGCATAAGTGATCGTTATGTCTGGCATCACATTACATACCTGAAATTTCAAATAGTCTGGAAATCCATCTATTCTTTGATTTTCAAAGTCAAGTCTTAAATATGTTATGTACATGCAGTTTTGACGCTTTAACATGTAGCAGTCAAACAACTATCAACCTTCATCAATGTGTCAAATGAGCCTGAGAAATCCACCACCAAAGGTCAGAGAAGCTATGTCAACAGCCAGGTCAGAGAAGCCAGCCTACGTCAACAGCCAGATAGGAATTTATAATCGGGGAAGATCTCCATGATTTTGGTTTTCATTCCAAAGCTTGATTTCTACGTATAGCTATAAATTTGAATGAACGGATGCAAACTCCCCTAAAAAATTAACAATAATTTATGACCCAGATTGTGCTGTTACATTTAATTCACATATTACTAAGTCATGTTTAACGTCGTCTCCACAATCCATTAACAAGATAACAGCATACATCCATTCCGGTACTGCACTTGAGAAATACAATCTGTTTAGATTAATTCAGGCGGGGGGAAATCCACATGAAGCATGGCAATGTGCGTATGAGTGTATGCCTATTCTCGAGCATTTAGTGTTAAACTGGACAAAGAGATGAAGCGGAAAGAGCATACTTTGGCTGCGGAAGAAACCTCGATAGAGGCAACAGCTTGGCCGGGTCGATGTAAAACTTGTCACCCACCGAGTGCGAGGTGGCGATGACACCCTCCATCATTTTGATGGAATACTGCAACGCACAGAGGCATTAAATTTCCAAACAAAAATGGCACAGCTTTGAGAAAATAAAAAATGACCATCATATCTCAAAAAGAAATCTCCCTCACCGATTCGTTGATAGGACCGAAGATCTCGTCGACCTTCCCGATCTGGGTCTTGTTCTGCATGTAGATTGGGGCGTTGAAGTAAGGAACCTTCTCATTCGTGAGCTTCGTGACGGCGTCCCCCTCGCAGGCGTGGAGAAAAGACGACACCTCTGACACCCAAAGATCCCATCCCCAACAGGCACGCCCACCAAGAGCATATCCAACAATCATCACATCAAATGCTCAAGAAGATGGAAACATACAGCAGAGAATGAGATCGGACAAGGCGTGGGAGGAATCGAGGGTCTTTCGAGCGCCTCACCTACGACCTCGGCCGGGGGACCCTCGTCGCGGAAGCCGCCGCCGCCGCGGCCTCCACGCCCGCCGAACCTTCCCCCACCGCCCCTGCCACCTCGACCGCCGTCTCTACCCCGGAAGCCGCCGCCCCGTGGAGGTCGCATCCTTCCCCTCCTCTCCGCTGTCGCTGCTCTCTCTCTCTCTCTCTCGGGTTTAGGGTTTAACGGGTTTCCTTCCGCCTAACCTTGTCCTATACTACGCCGTGATTAAGAACCGATACCAATAAGTAACCAATACCATTAACAAGTGGTGCATTAGGGACGCTTAATCGTGGAGTGCGGATCCTCTCGCAGCAACGGGGGAGGAGGGGACTCAGTAAGTCATCAACCCGAGCAGGACGCGTGGCCCGTCCCTCCTCCCCACTTCCATCCCTCCTCCCCACTGCCCTTTAACCGGTCACCCGGTTGTCGCCTCCCCCCCCCCCCCCCACACCGTCTCCTCTCCTGCCCAGTTACTGTTGCGCAAACATGCCTTGTTTTTTTTTTTTTCTTTCTTAGTTTAAGATTTTTATTTTAAAATCCGATTCTGAAATTCGTTATTTTTTATTTTATAGTTTTTTATTAAATATAAAAATACAATATCATTAAAAATACAATATTAATGTCTGTCGGATTCGAGACTGTAACATCCTGAAAAATTTTAATAGTTGAAAAATATGAATAATATAGTTATTAGACCTCATTATTATTATGTGATTGAAATAATTAATATCTGAAATTAATTGATACTAATAAACGTTACATTAATGCCGTACAGAGACATGTGCGCTCCAATAAGACGACACCTAAAAACTGTAACGAAAATAAAATTCGAGAACACCATAATTTTTAAAACAATATGGTGACATCAGAAATGTAAATATCCAGATTGTGACGTACGGATTTCGAAATTAAGTCGATGCAACTATTTTTCGGATGATTTTTCACCCAGTGCAAAACAAACTCTAAAAATTAAACTAAAATCACCATAATCTATAAAACCATTACATTAGCCTATGGCTGTAATTTTAACACAAATATATATCATTTGAATGTGTTTTTAATAGGATCTTTGGACCAATTAATTTTTAAGCTATTTACGGGAACCATTTTAACCAATTGATTTTTTCCCTTAGTTTTAAATTTTTATTTTAAAATCGGATTGTGAAAGATGTCATTTTTTATTTTATAGTTTTTTTAAATATAAAAACAAATATCATTAAAAATATAATATTAATGTCTATCCAGTTCGGGACTGTAGCGTCCCGAAAAATTTTAATAGTTGAAAATTATGAATAATATGGTTATTAGACCTCATTATTACTATGAGATTGAAATAATTAATATCTAGAATTAATTGATATTAATAAACATTATCTTAGTGCCGTACAGAAAGATGTGCACTCCGATAGGGTGACACCGAAAAATTGTAACGAAAATAAAATCTGAGAACACCATAATTTTCAGAAAAAATTGGTGACATTAGAAATATAAATATCTGGATTTGTTGACGTACAGATTTGGAAATTATGTCGATGCAACTATTTTACGGATAATTTTTCACCTAGTGCTTATGGTTACATTCAGGTGCTTATGGTTGCATTCAGATGCTTATGGTTGCATTCAGGTGCGTATGGTTACATTCAGGTGCATATGGTTGTATTCAGGTGCTTATGGTTGCATTCAAGTGCTTATGGTTGCATTCAGGTGCATATGGTTGCATTCATGTGTATATGGTTGCATTCAGGTGCTTATGGTTGCATTCAGGTGTATATGGTTGCATTCGGGTGCATATGGTTGCATTCAGGTGTATATGGTTGCATTCAGGGTATATGGTTGCATTCAGGTGCTTATAGTTGCATTCAGGTGTATATGGTTGCATTCAGGTGCTTATGGTTGCATTCAGGTGTATATGGTTGCATTCAGGTGCTTATGGTTGCATTCAGGTGCATATGGTTGCATTCAGATGCTTATGGTTGCATTCAGGTGTATATGGTTGCATTCAGGTGTATATGGTTGCATTCAGGTGCTTATGGTTGCATTCAGGTGTATATGGTTGCATTCAGGTGCATATGGTTGCATTCAGGTGCTTATGGTTGCATTCAGGTGTATATGGTTGCATTCAGGAGCATATGGTTACATTCAGGTGCTTATAGTTGCATTCAGGTGTATATGGTTGCATTCATGTGCATATGGTTGCATTCAGGTGCTTATGGTAACATTCAGGTGTATATGGTTGCATTCACATGCATATGGTTGCATTCAGGTGCTTATAGTTGCATTCACGTGCACTGGGTAGGTCGGTCGACCGACTTCTAGATGTCGGTCGACCGACTTTCACAGAATGAAACCATAAGCACCTGAATGCAACCATATGCACCTGAATGCAACCATATACACCTGAATGCGACCATAAGCACTGAATGCAACCATATACACCTGAATGCAACCATAAGCATCTGAATGCAACCATAAGCACCTGAATGCAACCATATGCACCTGAATGCAACCATAAGCACTGAATGCAACCATATGCACTTGAATGTAACCATATACACTTGAATGCAACCATATGCACCTGAATGTAACCATATACACCTGAATGCAACCATAAGCACCTGAATGCAACCATATGCACCTGTATGCAACCATATACACCTGAATGCAACCATAAGCACATGAATGCAACCATATACACCTGAATGCAACCATATGCACGTGAACGCAACCATATGCACCTGAATGCAACCATAAGCACATGAATGCAACTATAAGCACTTGAATGCAACTATATGCATCTGAATGCAACCATATGCACCTGAATGCAACCATACACACCTGAATGCAACTATATACATGTGAATGCAACCATATGCACCTGAATGCAACCATATGCACCTGAATGCAACCATAAGCACTGGTGAAAAGTTATCCGTAAAATAGTTGCATTGACTTAATTTCGAAATCTGTACGTCAACAAATCCAGATATTTATATTTCTAATGTCACCAATTTTTTCTGAAAATTATGGTGTTCTCAGATTTTATTTTTGTTACAGTTTTTCGGTGTCACCCTGTCGGAGCGCACATCTTTCTGTACGGCACTAAGATAATGTTTATTAATATCAATTAATTTCAGATATTAATTATTTCAATCTCATAATAATAATGAGGTCTAATAACCATATTATTCATAATTTTCAACTATTAAAATTTTTCGGGATGTTACAGTCCCAAACTGGATAGACATTAATATTATATTTTTAATGATATTTGTTTTTATATTTAAAAAAACTATAAAATAAAAAATGACATCTTTCACAATCCGATTTTAAAATAAAAATTTAAAACTAAGGGAAAAAATCAATTGGTTAAAATGGTTCCCGCAAATAGCTTAAAAATTAATTGGCCCAAAGATCCTATTAAAAACACATTCAAATGATATACATTTGTGTTAAAATTGCAGCCATAGGCTAATGTAATGGTTTTATAGATTATGGTGAGTTTAGTTTAATTTTTAGAGTTTGTTTTGCACTGGGTGAAAAAACGTCCGGAAAATAGTTGCATCGACTTAATTTCGAAATCCGTACGTCAACAATCTGGATATTTACATTTCTGATGTCACCATATTGTTTTAAAAATTATGGTGTTCTCGAATTTTACTTTCGTTACAGTTTTTAATTAGGTGTCGTCTTATCGGAGCGCACATCTCTCTGTACGACATTAAGGTAACGTTTATTAGTATCAATTAATTTCAGATATTAATTATTTCCATCACATAATAATAATGAGGTCTAATAACTATATTATTCATATTTTTCAACTATTAAAATTTTCAGGATGTTATAGTCCCGAATCCGACAGACATTAATATTATATTTTTAATGATATTTATTTTTATATTTAAGAAAAAAACTATAAAATAAAAAATAACGAATTTCACAATCGGATTTTAAAATAAAATCTTAAACTAAGAAGAAAAAAAAACAAGGCATGTGTTACTGTTGCGCATTGCACAACAGTAACTGGGCAGGAGAGGAGACGGTGTGGGGGGGGGGGGGGGGGGGGGGGGGCAACAACTGGGTGACCGGTTAAAGGGCAGTGGGGAGGAGGGATGGAAGTGGGGAGGAGGGACGGGCCACGCGTCCTGCTCGGGTTGGTGACTTACTGAGTCCCCTCCTCCCCCGTTGTGAGAGGATCCGCACTCTTAATCGTGCGGTGCTATGTACGATCATGTCCTCTCATCTCTCATTTTAGTCATCTAATTTTTTAACTTATGTTAGTAAATTATTTTTTCATTAAAATAAGACATTAGGGAAATATTTTTCACTGTAATTCGATTATGTTACACTAGTTGCATTTTACCGCATGACAGGATATGAAATACTAAAATTATATTAACCAAATATGCACTTAAGACTGCCATTTTTTATTTTTATTTTTTAAATACTTGCGAGCAGAGGCTTGATGTGGACTATCCGTTCTCTCGGTGAGAATTGGTTCATGTCATGCGTCGCAAGCTTGATATGGTTAATGGGCAATGTAGAGGCAGAGCCATTTATTGGCAGCGCCTGTGACAATGTCACGCCCTTGTTTTCAGCCTAAACTAAAATAACAAATTAAAATTTCATTTTATTATAAGATTAAATACCATGATCTGTATAAATATTATACTGAAATGTTAAGAAATACCTTTGTCATGCTCAACTAGTTAGCTCAGATGCTCGATGGACTTAACTAGATGATCTCTTCAAATCTTTGACTAAACCACATGCATTGGAGCTAAAACTTTTAAAATCTTCACCTTGATCTCCTAAAAAATATGGGTGGTGTAGTGTCTTGAGCCCATATTGGACCCTTATTGGGCTTTCTGCTGCGTTTGGAGGTTGATAGTAGGATCGATTGCCGTTAACATGTATTGAGGGTAGGAAGAATTGCCGTCTAGTTGGGTTGGCAGCGAGGAGAATGTGTCATCTAGTGGCGTTGATGGTGACCTATGTCGTCGTTGAGTCTGGGCAATTCCAGATTCTTCCTGCGTGCGGTTGACGGCGATTCCTATTGCCGTCAAGCTTTGGCAGTATAGGTTGACTGCGGACTCTGTTGACGTCAACCTACGCGAACCTATTTTTATAGAGGGCATTCAAGCCCTCTTCTCTCTCCACATCTCCACCCTCTCCACCTCTCCTCTCACCTTTTGCTTCTCCTACCGCCTTTGGCGGCCGACAGAGGTTCGTGGGCGAGGTGCTAGTGTCCGTAGACACGGTATTTCGTGAAAAGTGGGGTTAAGCGATGAGGAATAGCCTGCAGGGTGAGATCGCAGAATGTGCATTTTTACCACGCTTTTTCTGTCATTTGAGGTAGGGAGGCTAATCTTTGTACCCCCATCGTTATTTCCATAATGTTGCATGTTAATTTTATGCCTTGGCATCGAGTTTTTGCAGGGTTATCTATGTCAGAGAATGGATGTTGCACTACATGATCCGAGTATTGGATCGTTGTTTTTTTAGTATCTACGGGTGTTTTCCGACGCGGGGAGGAGTTTCCCATTGTTGGATTTGCGTGTAGGAGTCAAATCTGCCTTTAGGAGAAGGCTGGGTCTATCATCAGTTCTGGGAACCAATGAACTTGATGGCGAGATTTGTTGTCGTCTAGTTCTTATTGACGACATGATCTGCTGTCGTCAAGTGCTATTTGACAACATGTGATGTCGCTGTCAACTTCTGTTGACGATGGTCATTGCCGTTGTTTATCCTGTGTGACCGACAGTGCTTCCCTTGTGCTACATATGTGGTGTGTGTCGGTATAATGGTGCCCACTTCGTGAACAGTGTTTTGGGACGTTACGATTATCTCTGTCTATGTTGCTTGGGTTCTGTGCTTGTGACTAAGCTATGTACTCGGGTGTCAAGTGCGACTCCATCTGGATGACTTGTGTGAGTTAGTTCGCTAGTGAGCCTGAACATCGAGGGCGTCTTCCTCTAACGCGTGCCCCTTATGGTGGTTTTGAGTCAGTTTCCGTACGGCCCCGTCTTCATCCGTTAGAGTCCAGTGTAGGGGAAAATCGGTCGAGGACTAGATGTGAGAGAGAGCATCTGAGTGTGCACACGTAGTTAGGATTTGAGGACTCTATAGTATCGAGGCGCCAAGCCATAGGCCCTAGCTAGTCTGACCTCATGTGGTGTCGCATGTGTTATGTTAGTGTACTTGTGCCTGTGGGGTACTTGTGTGTCTGAGACTTCTAGTATAGAAGTAGTTGTCGTTGTTTGGGCTTCCAACATGGTGGCTTGACTGTGTTTCTGACTTTTACTCAGTACAATGTTTACTTACTTGTTGTGCTTTCTTTCCTGCACTTGGTTTATGTGTGTTGTTTTGACGGTGGGGTTGGTGTCCCTATTGGGCCTTGAGTAGAGGTTCACTCCCTTCCCTTTCGAGTGAGGCACTATCAGCCCAGGGCGCAAAGGTGCAGAGTCACTCTAGTGGTCTTGCCTAGCTACTAGCTTTATGAGCTGAGTACATGCTTAGTTGCACTTTTCTTTCTCACTGTAGTCATGCTCTGAGATGTACATACTGTTACAATATATATATAGAGAGAGTTGAGTTTTGGTTTGCACTTGATGAGGTCTAGATTTCTTATATGGCTTCCCCAAACAGCTTCTTTAACACTTCCGAGCTTCGGCTAGTAGGTGGCAGTTTAGGGTTCAGGTATACTGGAGGGTATCCAATATCTCAGATCCTAGGTGTCGTTACAATTGGTATCATATTAGTCGAAGCATATAGGAAACTAGTACTAATGTGGACTTTCAAAGCACTAAGAGTATAGTTGGCAGCTAGCATCCACTGGAGTAGTGTATTTGGCTTAAATATGTGGATTCCTGTTCAGCTCTGTTATGGCATCTAGATGTTGAAGATTGGCTGAGGTTAAATGACAGATGCCTCTGGAGGAACCTGAAATGCAGCAACAAGAGCCACATGATGCCCCGGTACCACAACAAGTATATCCAGGACCACAGGACGAGCATAGCGGTGTGGCACCCCCTCCTCCACCACCACCTCCTCATGTAGTTCCAGATTTGGATTAGGCTCAATTCCTTGAGGGGATGGTGTAGTTCTACACCCAACACTGTGATACTCCTGTAGCTCAGGGAGGTTACGCTAGGGTGTTGAGAGAGTTCTTACAGTTTCAGCCTCTCTAGTTTGAGGGACAGTAGATCCAGATGCAGCCAGGTCATGGATCGACACCATGGAGTGGACATTTCATTTTATGGAGTGTGCTCATGAGGAAAGAGTCTTGTTGGCTAGTTATCAGTTGCAGAGTCAGGCCCTTATGTGGTGGACTTCGGAGTGGGAGACTACCTTTCGATCTTGATCACTAGATAGATTTCTTGGAAGGAGTTTGTGACTACCTTTAAGAGGGCTTACCATCTAGCTTATGTCAGGACGGAGAGGTTATACCAGTTTTTAGAGTTGACCCAAAGAGAGTTGACAATTATTCAGTACCGATCCAGATTTGTTGAGTTGGGATGATATGCACCCTAGATTATGACAAATGAGGATCTGTGGACCCAGTAGTTTGTTAGAGAGTTGAGACCAAAACTCATGAAGGCGTTGATAGTTGCTCGTGTCACTGACCTAAACGTAGCCTACCAGACAGTGACAGCTTTAGAGGCAGACACTTTGAGGACCTAAGAGCAGACTAGAGTGGTTTAGTCCCAAACAGATCCTTCTCAGTTGAGGTAGCCACAACAGAGTGTTACTCAATAGCATCCGAGGACCACGACCTCGTTTACGTCATCTTCTCTAGGGACGTCTTCGAGGTCGAGGTTTAGGTGGAGGTTCCAGAGAGGTGGCTCGGATAGGAGGTAGTTCAAGTAGAGGCAAGTCTCATCTGAGAGTGTTCAACAATTCGATGCGCAGTCCTTATAGAAGGGTCAACATTATTTTGTCGAGAGGTGCTACCAATGTGACCAGTAGGGTCACATGGCATAGGATTGTCCTTTGTTGTTGCGAGACTCTCAGTATAGCCTCAGACACACTTCTATCTACAACACTAGGTCCCTGTGCAGTAGCAACATGCTTCTAGTTCTAAGAGATAGAGGTCCTGAGGATGTGTTATGCACCTAACTAGACTCGAGGCTGAGGCAACACACTTAGTGGAAGGTACCGTGACTGTTCTTGGTTGTGCAACCAGAGTATTGTTTGATTCTGGTGCTTCCCACTCTTTTATTTCTAAGGACTTTTTAGACACTATTGATGAGGCAGACATAGGAGTGTCCTGTGACCTGGTTTTGGAGCTACCAATTGGCGATTTTGTGGTTACCTCGTACTGCATTGAGGAGGTATCAATCCAATTAGAGGGATAGAGTTTGTCAGCCCATCTATATGCTATGCAACTACAAGATTATGATGTGATATTGGGTATGGATTGGCTTGGGCAGTATGGTGCTATGGTAGACTGTCGGAAGAAGAGAGGGTACTTCCTGATGCCCAAAGGATCTACCTTTTACTTCCAAGGTATTGTGCATTCTTCTTCTCATTTCCCTATTTCTGCCATGTGAGCTTGGAGACTGCTTGCTAGTGGGTGTTAGGGTTTCCTTGCTTTAGCTGTGCTTGTTGACCAGTCTTCTCATAGGGTATAAGACATCTCAGTGGTGTGTGAGTTTCCAAACATGTTCCTAGATGATTTGCTTGGTTTACCACCACACCGAGAGATAGAGTTCACTATTGAGTTGGTACTGGGTATTACACTGATTATTCAAGCTTCATACTGCATGGCACCAGCAGAGTTGCGGGAGTTAAAGCGGTAGTTGGAGGAGTTTTTGGAGAAAGGCTATATCCGCCCTAGCTTTTCTCCTTGAGGATCTCCTGTGTTATTTGTGAAGAAGAAAGATAGTAGCTTGAGGTTGTGTATTGACTATAGACAGCTGAATCAAGTGACCATCAAGAATATGTATCCTCTGCCTGGGATTGATGATATCTTTGATCAGTTGTAGTCAAATCGAGTCTTCTTGAAGATTGGTTTGACGTCTGGTTATTATCAACTCCACATCAGAGATTCAGATATTGAGAAGACTGCTTTCAGGATCAGATATGCGTACTATGAGTTTTTGGTGATGCCTTTTGGGCTCACCAATGCCCGACAACATTTTATGGACCTGATGCATAGAGTTTTTCACCAATACTTGGACCAGTTTGTCGTGGTGTTTGTTGACGACATCTTGATGTACTATGTTTATGAGGAGGGGCATGCTCAACACTTGAGGACAGTACTACGGACCCTGAGAGATCACCAACTATATGCCAAATTCAGTAAGTGTGAATTTTGGCTATAGAAGGTGCATTTATTGGGACATGTGATCTCAAGTGATGGTGTTTCAATGGATCTAGCAAAGGTTAAGGCCGTGCTTCAGTGGGAGAGGTCTCGTACTTTGATAGAGATCAGTTGCTTTTTGTGTGTGGCTAGCTATTATTGCAGATTTATCAAAGAGTTTTTATAGATTGTAGCACCCCTGACTCGTTTGACGAGGAAGAGAGTACCTTTTGTGTGGGCAAAATAGTGTGAGCAGAGTTTCATGGAGTTGAAGAGACTGCTTACTACAGGGCTAGTTCTTGTGCTACCATCAAGTTCATAGGGTTTTGAAGTTTGTACATATGCATCTAGAGTTCGTTTTGGAGTAGTACTGATGCAACATGGCAGGGTGGTCGCTTATGCTTTGCAACAGTTAAAGCCGCACGAGGAGAACTACCCTACTCCTGATTTGGAGTTAGCAGTGGTAGTCTTTGCCTTGAAGATTTGGCAGCACTATCTCTATGGAGTGAGGTTTGTGGTGAGGACTGACCACCAAAGCCCGAGCTATGTATTTTCCCAAAAGGATCTTAATTTGAGACAGGCAATTGATGGAATTTATGAAAGACTACTAGAGCCATAGAGTCCCCTACCTTGAACTTTCAACAGTTTCTTACCGATGGGTTGGTCTATTTGTTCCCGTAGAGCACTTGTTACTGTTTAGAACTTTTGAAATAGTCATCGACGGTAACTGTTTTTCTCTCTGGTTTGTCTAGTTAGAGCATGTTCATGGCCTGTCCAGTACCCCAAATACTGTCAAAACATATGAAAAAGCTTTAAATACATGAAACGTATTCTAACTGCTCTTAAGATTATCGATTGATCTTCTCTTTATGTAATTGATTAGAACTCTATCTTGAAAGTCTGGCTTGTTATGCAAACTGAAAACTCATGTTGATATTAGCTTGCCTACCTTACTACCTATCATGACTTCATTGTTGCTATCCATTGCACTCTTGAAATTCGCATTTCCTTGTTATTTTGGAGCTATTATTGTACTTTGAAATCCATGAGAATATCACACTAGTTAGCCGAACCACTCTAAATCCTACGTGCACTTGTGGTTTGATCCTTCATTTCTATCTCCATTCTACATACATTAGGACAATGGGTTTTGTCTATATACCTATTATATTTCACTATGCATTTTGCTTAATAGATTTGCTTAGTTAAGTTTAATTTGTTATGTGTAGAAGAATTTTTAAATAGGCGATAACCAATTCACACCCCTCCCCTCTTGGTTGATCATCACACATACGTGTTTTCCTTCATTCTGGTTATGTTGGATTAAGTTCTGCATTCATTGGAGGGTTTTTGTGTTCTGAGTGAGAGTGCATTCGGTATAGCCATCACATTTAGAACGTGACAACCTAAGGTGGTACAGTTAAGATGTGTTAACTGATACCACCATGTTAATGTTACAGAAGCCTAATCACGATTTTTGTGTTGGACGCGTTTAGGAAATGAAGTGGCAGTGTGCTAGTCTTTCATTGTATGATGTGGCATTATAGTGCAGATTCCTTTCTGATGTGTTTCTCTTGAGTCTAGTGGTGTCAACATTGTGTCCTTTGCTCAACACCTTACTTGTTGGTTACCCCAGTATGGTCATCACTCCGTGCATGCGCACGATTGTGGAGTTTAGTCCCAACGTTGGTTGCACTAAAAAGGTATGAAGTAGTCTTCCTAGACTCCCCTTGTTTGTGCCTCATCTGGATAGTGAAAACATGGCTGAGGACAACGTGTTGTCATCCACTTAAGTGCACTTGTGGTTGGGTGCTTTGGACATCTTATAGGTTCATCCTATGTAGGGTTGCAAACGGAACCCGATATTCTGATATTCTGACCCGATTCCGATAAAAATTATCAGTTTCAGAATTGAAAAATGATATCGATAGCTAATCAAAATCGGTATCAGATATTCCGATAAGCTATCAGAATTGAAAAAATAATCGGTATCGGTTATTCCGATAAATTATCTATAAACTCAAAAGACAAAACCGTGATAAGCACCTTAGCTTATCGAAATTTCGGTTCCGATAATGTTATTAGAATCAAAATGGAATTGGAATTAACCATTCTAATTTTATCGAAATCGCAGAATCAGAACTATATTTCGGTTATCGAAACTGAAATTTGTGTTTTCGATTTCAAACCCGACCCAGTTGCAACCCTAGTCCTATGCCTTGGTCCCCATTAAGTCTTATTTCTTCCTCACTTCGCTCTTTGGGCCTCAGAACCCATTGGAAATAGATAGGCGTGAGGCTGCAACTCAGCCAAGCTATAGGTGTTGTGTTGTGTTAGTCTTCACTTACCTCACTTGAGAGCAAGGTGGTTAATCATGGACTGGCAGTTGGATGTGTTTTTTATTATGAGACTAGTGTTTGGTCTGTCATTGTGCTTGTGTCTAGATTAGGAGCTAACTTTTGTGGGTCAATCTTCAGGATCTGAGTGGTAGTATCGTACTTACTGGTTTGTGGGGGTTTTACCACTTACTTTAGCAGTTGCACATCTTTAATTACAACACATTCTGCTAGCTAAATTGTTTATTTGTTATTTGTTACATGTGTTACCTACTTCGTATTCTGGGGAGTTTTTTTACTGAGTCAATAATATTATGAGGCTCATTCCCCTACTTTGGATTTCAAGTGAGGGTGAGCGAGATTGTTCTTAGACTTAGATCGAGCCACATGAGTGAGGTGGTCGTCTCTCCTATCAGCAATGTATTGTGTTTGGTACTCCTCGAGGTATCCCCCTAAGGATGTGTACTTTACTTTTGAGCTTTAGTTATATCTTAGGACATAGAAATCATATATGCATATGTAAATGTGACCTCTTTTGAATATATAAATACAATGCATGTCATTTCTTATTTCTTTATATTCCTTCTAGACCATTGGTGTACCTTTCCGAGTCTTTGGACTTGTGAGTGTTTGAGTTAGATTTAGATCCTTCTTGGGTTTGGATGACGAGGATAACCAAATATTTGCATATAAAATTTTGGTTGAAAGAGGCTATATAGGGGGAGGGGACAAAAAGTTTATTTTATCTAGAAAAAAGGATGCAAATCTGCTTGAATAACTGATGCGGGATCCATGTATTTATTTTGATTATGGATTGTGAATGAAAAAACACTCCTCCTTTACCAAAACCAGCATAGAATCCCCCTCCTTTAAAACATTAGTTAGAGTTTTAATTGCTGAGAGAACAATCACAAGAAGGCAGCTCTCTCTTTTCATAAGAGTTTCACTCCAACTTTGTCTCCACCCGCATCACTCTTGAATATATAGGTTAAAGGGGAGTGGACTCTCATGACCTACTTTCTTATACCTCTCCCCATCTTGGACTGAGTTGGACATTGCACACCTATGCTTCTGGCCCTCAATTTGAAACTTCTATGATATCATAAATCTTGTTTCATTTGATCTAATTAGACTCATTACCCTCTTCATGCAATGGAGAGCATCCTTCTCTTGCCTGCTAATACTTGTCAAAGTTGTACTCCAAGCCTCCAACCAATGAGATGTTTTCACATCAGAAAACAACAATTTTTTGATTAAAAAAAGGTTACTTCTTCTTTCCAAGATTCCTGAGTCATGCGCCAATTAAAAGGTGACGAGGGAGAGGTAGTATCATGATAATAATGTCATCTCCATGATAATCATGTTATCTCCATGGGAGCAATTACATTACACATGATGACCAGGGCCATTACATCATGAGAAAGATTTATTACACTTTCATATTGTACTTTACTAGGCAACAAGTCCATGTGGCATCCAACAATTGGATTGTCACTTCTTCACTCCTCATGTGAGAGGTGCCACATGGACTATTACCTAGTCATATTACACTTAAAATGCAATAAACTTTTCTCTTACATCATACATGGACATCACAGAATTGATGAGGCCACTCACAATGGCATGTGTAAAATGGGATTCACACCACCACCAAGAGAGACTACCATTCTACAGCATCCTTTAACATCCACAGAGGGGAAAGACCCAGGTGAAACTCCTATCACAAACAGAGGCAGTTGTCCTGGCTCACATATGAAATGCACCCCATAAAAACCAGCCAAGAGAGTACCTGGAACCTGAGCTACAAGCCTACCAAGTAAGTGCAAAACCAAGTGGTACCCCCAAGGTGTGCCAAGTACACTTTCTACATGAGCTACAAGCCCACCAAGTAAGTGCAAAACCAAGTGGTACTGCCAAGGTATGCCAAGTACACCTTCTACATGACATCTGAATCTAAATACACTCTGGACCAAACTAGATGGTTGCATTGGAACAGATGGGCAAATTTATCAGTAACTACTAATCTAGTTTATCAATGATTTTCATAAAATATCATGTATCATAAAAGAAAGCAAAAGTGAAGGTCTTTCTTGTTTGACCGGAAAGTGCAGACGTTTTTTAAGACACCGAATCTAAATGGCCACATTGTTCGTCCCACTCTGCGCTTGGTGGTTCATCTCCAGTGCTCAACCTTTCCTTCTGCCGCATTCATCTCTGCGAGCCGCACAACAAATAATTTGAAGGATTTGTAACGATGGGGCACATGTTCTCTTCTCTGACGCGCCCACCCCCCCGGCCATAAATGTGAGCACCAAGTGCAGGCCACATTCCACGGACAGAGACGAAAAAGCGGTCATCTTGAAGGGAAAAAAGTGGGGCGCACGCCATAGCAGAGGCACCAAAATTACTGTCACTTACCTGCCCCCCAGCACCCTGCTTTACCCCCGTACTCTCTCTCAGCTAGAGGTGGGGGGATTAGAAAGAGAGAGGAGGGTGGTGGTGGTGGTGGTGCAGAGAGAGAGAGAGAGAGTAATAAGAAGAGAAAGAGGGGAGCGGGATGTGCAGAGTGCAGAGGGGGCTGGGAGGCGATTCACTGGCACTGGTCATTTAATTGAGGGAATTCACCGGCAAAGCCCATCTGGGCTCTCCCTCCATTGGGTGTTCGATTCACCCGAAGCGCTCTCTGCACCTGGCACCTGCCAGGATTCAGGAACAAGGAACGGGGAGCCCCGCCGTCCATCTGGGCCATTTCCGGCTATATCTTGGTTCTTCTGGTTGTTCTTAACTTGTCGGGGTTGATGGGGATGGCGCGGGACTGAAAAAGGAAGGTTCTTGAGGAGGACCAGGTGGTTGGAAGTGGGGGCGGGGCAGGCACAGGCAGTGAGGAATGGCCAGGAAGAGGAAACCCGAGGATGGTGCCGCGTTAGAAGAGCTTGGGAAGGCGGTGTTCCAGAACTTTACTGCGGCTGCCAACTCCATCTCCCAGCTTTATGCGGTAACTGAAGAGCAGCAGCAGGCCACCTTCCGTGCTGGGGAGCAACATGGGTTGGTAAGAATGGAAAGTTCTTGTTTTAATGGGAAAAGAGTGACTAAGATCACCTTTTATGTTATCTGCTTGTTTTGTTCACTTCGAAGATGATGACCGCTTTAGGCAAAATTGAACTTATTGTTTGTTCAGTATCTTGATGCTGAAGAATGCAATTTTAGTAACATTCTTTCTCTAATCAGGCGTATGCCTGCAGACATGTTGAATGTGAGGATCAATTTTGGAAAACTATGTGGTGTTTTAATTACCTTATCTTGTTTGCTGTTTCCGTCTTGTTTAGTTGATCTTAACCTGCTATTTCATCGCTTCAAGAATCTTAATCCTCAAATATTTCAAGCATTTTTTTGGCGACTCTTAGGGGTGGGAATCCACATTTTTGTTTCCACTTTTCATGTAAAATGTTCATAGTTTGGACTGGGTTTAACTGGTTTTGGGAGGTCCACAGGTCAATAGTTCTGAACAACCTTCTTTGCCCCCATATGGGAAGTTGCGTTTTGGAGCTTTTAGTTGGACGACAAAAATAGCCCCAAAACCGCATAAGCATAAACAGCTTAGCCTCTTGCCCTGTGTACAAAATAAATGGGACACAGACTCTGAAAGACCATGAGTGCTTTCAAATGAATGCTACCCAAACATGGTCTTATAGGAGTACTATAAGCTGGCTGATCATTTTGCTTTCTTGGTTGCTAAGGTTACAAGGATATAGAGAATAATACTTGAGTGCATGCGAAGTTTCTTGGATTCTTAATTCTTGTTTCTGTGGTTAACGAATGGATATCTAAAATGAGTTCTGGTGCTATCCATGGCCCATTCCCTTAAATGCAAGTTCAAAAATCATTATAGTGTGACTTGTCTATGAGGTATTTACAACAGATTTTATTATCTTCTTCTTTGAAAATCCTTTTGAACTGAGAATCTTTCCATTAGCAAATGCATGCATGAACTGTGTAGCAGATACGAAGTTCACCTTCATGACATTTATGTAGCAAACCATTGTATATTGCATTTCATCTTCTCACCAACTTGATGAGTCTGGTATCCTGCGATGAGCATATTTCTCTTCAATTCGTATATGAAGGGCTGTAGATATATGAAGCAGATTTGTTCAGTTTTCCACTAGATCTGGATGCTTTTTCTCCGAAAGGCATTTACTTAAGAACATAGAATTAAAAGATTTTCCTTACAGTGAAACTGAAGATGCATTACTATTTTGCTGACTATTGATTATCTGCAAAGAGAAATTTATGAGTAATAGAAGTTTTATGCATCAGAAGAATTAGTTTGATTCATGGAGAGCAGGTTCTTGACCTCTCTCTATTTACTCTGCTAGAAATGGCCAGATGAAAAGGACCTGCAATGGTTGGGTTATAAATATCAGTATCAGTTGACATCTCTCTTTAAGTATGATCATCCATTCCTTTTCTCAGGATGCCAGGAAAATGCAGCTGTCATGTTTCTTGCAAAGGATGTGACTTGTAAGATGCTGATAGACTTATAAAATTCACTCTGTTCTTGGTGTTTTGCTTTCCTGTGAGCAATTATACACACCAGCTAAGCGAAGTTAAATACCGGTGATGTATGGGCTTTGTTGATGTTCTCTCTTGTGAGTTTTATCCAGGGATGAAGATGCATAGTTGCTGTCCCCACGATATAAGGAGATGATTCTACGTAACTTTTATGATTATAAAGTTAGTTTTCTTCTTTTAATTTTAAGGGGATTTTATTAAAAGAGGGAAAGAAAGGAGAACATTCAATAAGAAATATCCCCTGAATGTTATGTGCTCTGTTCTGACACACAATGCCCATTTCATTCACTCCCTTCAAACTAATGCTTTCTGTTGAATGCATTTCTTTTCTGTTTCTAGTGACATGATATCATCAGATTACCATTTTCTTTTCTGAAATATAAAACTTAACAATCTTGAATTTGTGACATTAGAAGATGGAGAGCTTCACTCTATCCTCAAAGATAGCATCAGATGGTCGTTAGCATAAAAAGTAATATTCCTTACATGGGGTCCCATGTTATGCTTCTTGGCCTCTTATTTTTATTTTTTTCTGCATCATATTGAAGGTATCATGTTTACACATGGCATACTGGTTATGTACATTCTCCTTCTTTCTTAATATATATATGTGGTACTATCCACTTTCGAAAAAAAAGAACTCATGGGGCCCTTAAGGGCTCCCTCACTGCCAACTTGCCTCTGTGCATCATAACAACTGTCAGCCACCACTGTCTGCCCCTAAACTTTCGTTCTCTTTGCCCCCAACCCCCTCATGACCTGACCACACATAGGTTGATCCACAGTGCAAGTGTTTGTTGTAAGTAAATCAAGATCCACACAAATTGTCTCTCCAACATGCTGCTTAGGCACCACTTAAGTGGGCACCTAAGCACTTGGGTGCTCAGGGGACCTTTGGACACCTAACACCTTGTCACCTTGACAACTATGTTTCATGCTAACAGGCTGGCAGATGAGGCTATAAAATATAAAGAAGAAAATAATTAATTGTCCAACTAAAGTGGAAAAAAAAATGTTCATGAAACACTGTAACATATGTTATTTCAGTTTCCAGTGAAAAAAATGTGAGAAACAAATAGTAAATAGAAGCAAGAATGATAGGTCATTCTATGCATAGTAGAAAGAGAGACTACATTGGAGTGCAGTAATATACAAATCCTAAATAAGTTATGAACTATGCATGACCCTGTGGCATGGCTCACCCACAAAGCTCCCCCGTGGAAGGCAGGTTGTGGTGTTTGAGTGGTTAGAAAGAAAGAGTATGAAAGTATGAAACTGGGGAGGGGTGCACTTCAGGCCTCTGCCCTAGGGCTGTCAATAGGCCGGGCCCGGGTCGGACTCACCTGAGCTTGGCCCAGGCCCGACTCATCAATATGAAAGCCCAAGCCCAGCCTAATCCTAAATTATGTCGAGCCGGGTCGGGCTGGGCTCAACATTTTTACAAAAATGTAAAGCCCGACTAAGGCAAGGCCCGGCTCGGCCCGGCCCGACCTGAATACTTAAATAAAAATTAATATATTTAATAATATAAAATTTATAATCTCACTCAATTAAGTAGAGTTTTGATGTTATTTACTTAATTTGTTTGAAAATAGAGTTTTTAACTTTTAAAAAATGTAAAGTAACATAATTTTTACTAAGTAAAATTAAGATTTGAAAGGAGAAAAAAGAAAAGAGAACGGGTCGGGCTAGGCCGTCGGGCCGAACTCAAAGCCCGAGTCCAGCCCATGGGCCTTGTCGGGCTAGGTTTTTAGGCCCGATTAAAAGCCCACAGGTGGAAAAGAGTCTTGCGGTCCGACCCAAAATCGAGCTAGACCCACTGGCCTGTAGGCCGGCCCTGCCCATTGATAGCCCTACTCTGCCCTCCCCCACTGTCCCAGCACAAGTTGAAGCTTACGACATCCAAAAGAAAAACCCGAATAATTTAAGAACTACATATTCATATTCGTTGAGCTTTTGGATCATTATAAGAGGCTAGTTGAGTATTAACCTTTGAGATCATAATACAAATTCTAGACCTTGGATACCAATATCATCAATTTTTATCTCCTAAAACACATTAGGATATGCCCATTTTATAGATCCATCTTAGAATCTTTATCTTTTATCCTATCCTTTGGGTCTTGCAGCTACTTTATCCAAATGCCTTCATTCTTGTAACCTACAATTTTTGTCAAGTGCCTTTTGTTTCTATTGACTAGGAGAGCAAAACTCAATTAACTTTCATTAATTGACAACCAAAGGTATTTTATACTTGAGTACACAGTAGGTTGTACTCTAGGTACACTATAGTCTAACTACTACCCACTAATAATAGCTATAACCAAACACTAATCTAACACTCCGCCTCAAGTTGGAGCATATAGTATATACATCATATATGCTCAGCTTGTTGTAGAGAGTATCAAACCAAGATACTCCAAGAGTCTTTGTAAACAAATCTATCAATTGTTCTTCTATAGGAGTAAATGGAGTGTATATCTTATGGGGTCATGACCGCGTCCTTCACAAAATGGCAGTCCAGCTCAATGTGCTTGGTCCGCTCTTGAAAAACAGAATTCCTGGTACCATGAATCAAGGTTTGTTGCATCGCCGATTCGGATTGAATCAAGTTTTCCTTGATTCGATCCGATTCGGGCTAATCGAACCAATTAGGTTCGATTCGCTTGGATGCGGATATATTATAGAAATATATTACCCATGTGAAACACTTTATTTACCTGAACATCATTAAAGTAAATGCTAGTATTTGTAGTTTCATTTACTTAAGATATTACATGTAAATAAGGAAGTACCCCCCATTTGAATTTAATAGAAATATAAAAAAAAGTCATATCTCTTTCTAATAAAAAGTCAACTCTTCTATCGAAGAAGAAAATCGCGATTTTAGTGATTCCATCAAAATAGTGTCTTTCTAATTAATCATAATTTGGCCTATCTAAAAATTTTATAATTCAAATAAACCTAATAGAACATTAAAAATTGAAAGTCAGGGGAAAAAAGTCAAATGTACATATGACTTCTCCTAGGGAGCCACTATCCTACTGACAACAACTAAGTCCTAGTCAGTAGAAGAGTATACATATACAAAGAGAATCGGGTATATGTATGTCATACATACATATAATACATATATATATACATTTCTATGTCACAATATAATTATATATGTATGTATATATGTATATATATATGTGTATACCATATAATATAATATATATACATTATATTATATATATATTAGGTGAATCGGACAGAATCGGCGTATTAGGGAATCAGATTCTCCCTGATCTGCCACGATTCTCCAGAATTGGACCGATTCAATCCAATTTGGCAAACCATGCTATGAATTGCAGCATGATTATCACAATGCATCTTCATAGGCTCTGGGTAAGAAACTCCAAAATCAGACATAAGACTTTGTAATCACATCATTTCGCATGTAGCTTGAGCCATAGCCCGATATTGTGCTTCGGCACTAGAAGGAGCCATCACATTTTGTTTTATACTCCTTCAGGTAACCAAATGCCCACCAACATAGGTACAAAAGCTTAATGTAGACTGTCTATCCAGTTTGGACCTTGCATAGTCAACATCTGAAAAAGCTTCAATTCTCAAATGACCAATCTTTCTATACAATAATTCTTTCCTGGAGCAGCCTTAATATAATGTAGAATTTTCAAAGCCGCTTCCCATTGACATACTTTTTGGTGCCTGCATGAATTGACTCATCACCCCAACAATAAAAGCAATGTTGGGTCTAGTGATAGTCAAATAAATCAACTTCACACACAATCGTCGATATCTTGCAACATCACTAAAGTTTGAACTGTTTCCAACATCCAGCTCTTGTTGAGGAACTATAGGGATTTTAACTGGTTTGCCTGCAAGGAGGTGCATCTCTTGAAGAAGATCTATAGCATATTTCCTTTGAGAGAGAGAGACACTGTCTCGCCCATAGGCTATCCAATGCCTAGAAAATAGCACAGTCTACCAAGATTCTTAGTAACAAATATTGTTCATGGTACTTCCCAACTTCCTCCAAACCACCTGCATCACTACCAATAAGAAACATATCATTAACATAAAAATCAAAATAACAATACTAGCAGAGGAGTGACAAACAAGGACAGAATGGCCAGCTTGGCTTCTTTTTAATCCAATCCCAAATGCAATTTGACTAAATGCATCAAACCAAGCACGAGGACTCTGCTTCAAACGATAAATGGCCTTCTTCAGCTAACACACCAACTCCCCCTAAGCAACGTACCCTGAAGTTTTCTTCATATACACTTCCTTCTGAAGATCACCATACAAGAAAGCATTCTTTACATCCATTTGAAGCATCTACCAATTTTAATTAATGGCAAAGGAAAAGAGCACCTGTACTGTATTCAAGCGAGCCACGAAAGAGAAGGTTTCAAAATAGTCCACTCCATAAGTTTGTGTGAACCCTTTGACAACAAGTCTGGCTTTATACTTATGAATGGTACCATCAGGAGAGTACTTTACAGTAAATACCCAACTACAGTTAATAGTAGCAGCATGAGTCGGGTGGTGCAGAAGGATCCAAGTACCATGAGATATAAGAACATTCATTTTGTCGTCCATAGCAGTTTTCCACTTAGGTTTAGAGAGTGCCTCCAAAACATTCCTGGGAATAGAAACAACAAAAATAGACAAGGCGAACTGACAAAAAGAGGGAGATAAGGATGTATATAAGACAAAATTGCCAGTAGGGGTGTTGGTAAATACTTTTACACGATTTCACCTTTTTTTCGAATAGCAATGGGAAGATGTACATATAAAACAAGTGGATAAGAGGACTTAAAAAAGGAAGAAGGATCCATTGGTGAAGAAGAAGACAATGGAGGAGGCATGCGCATATGGCTCAAAGGGTTCATTATCAATAATGGGAGCCAAGTCAAAAGGAAATAAAACAGGTGGAGTTGGGACCTCTAGAATAGGAATCTTTGGAATAGAGGTAGAATTGCGTACCGCAGAAGGAGTATAAAAGGTACAAACTCAAAGAAAGTAACATCAACAGACACGTGTTTTCTTGGACCGGGGTTCAAAACAACAATTCCATTTTTGAGTTTGAGAATATCCAAGAAAAATGCAAGGATTTGTCGAGGAGGCTATTTATCATGACTTGGACCAAGTAAGTAAACAAAACATTTACATCCAAACACTTGGGAACAAGAGAAAAGGGAGAAAGATCTGGATGTAAAGACAAGAACAATAATCGTTCATCTAACACCTTGCTCGGAACATGATTTGTAAGATAAGAAATACTTAGTGCAAATGCACACTTGCACTTGCGTTGGGCTAATAAAAATCTGGGTTGGCTCATAAATACTTGGGTTGGACTCATAAAATGATATGACTGACATGTCATAGTCCATTGGTCTATCCTAGGTGGACAATTGGAGGGCACTCTTGCAACTCAAGTGCAAGAGTGCCCTTGCACTAAGTATTGCTCTTATAAGATAGCTTGAGGTAAGAAAACCGCATCTTCCCAGTATTGTTTAGGTACATGCATATGAAATAGTAAAATTCGGGCAACATCAAGATATGGCGGTTCTTCCTCTCAACAACTCCATTTTGTTGAGATGTGTAAGAGCATGATGATTGATGGACAATTCCATATGAGGAGCAAAAGGTGGCAAACATAGTCTGAGTGTACTCCAAGGCATTATCAGTGCACACAATTTTGATTGCTGCAGAATATTGGGTTTTATTTGAGCATAAAAATTTTAGAATACAAACAATGTCAAACCTTGACTTGAGAAGAAACACCCAAATCATGTGAGAAAAGTCATCTATAAAGGTAACATAATCACAAAATCCAAATTTGGAGGGAACAGGAGAAGGCCCTCGGATATTGAAGTTGAACAAGATGGAAGGGAGCAGTGCTCCTTTTATTATGACTCAAAGGAAATGACACGATGGTGTTTGCCCAGTTCACATGCATCGCACTGAAAGTTTATTGACTTGAGAAGGAACTGACATAGCTGTCCTAAGCTTCAAAAGAGAAGGATGACCCATTCTACAATGCCACTGATATAGATTTTCACTATGGTATAGTGCCTGAGAGTTTCGGAGAGGTTTATTTGTAGAAAGATATTAAAGTCCACTAGATTCATGCCCCCCACCAATCGTCTTCTTCATCCAGAGGTCCTGAAAGACATAATAAGAAGGACAGAATGTTACTGAATAATTCAAGGAGCGAGTTAGCATGCTAATGGAAAGAAGATTGGTAGGGAACTAGTGAACATAAACGAACATCATTCAAGGTTAGATTGGATGAGCAAACTATGCCTTTGCTTGCAACTGATGAGTGAGATCCATCGACTACAACAACTGGCGCATGAGAACTAAAGGACAAGTGAGAAGAAAAGAGAGCGGTCACTTGTCATATGACAAGAGGCTCCAGAGTCCACAATCTAGGAGAGATTGTGAACAGCGAATGCACTACTTGAGTGAGTAATGACATGAAATGAGGAGGAAGAAGAAATCGTTGAGCTCTTTATGATATATTGAATAGCCTCGTGTAGTTGTGTTCCTCTCGAGACAAAGTCATTCCACCATCCTGCTAAGAAGCTACCATAGGTGAAGATTCAGACTGTTGCAGGATAGTAGCGATGATAGGCGGAGTATCAAAGACAACTCCAAGATTAATTATAAGGTTTGATTTATTGCCCCCTATTAGAGGCCCAAAGTCTAACCTAAAATCTAGGCGTTGAGTTCAGGAATCCTCCACATATATAGAGGTGAAAACTCCTATAGATTTCCAATATGGAACTAAACGAGAACAACCCCAACCCCCCACCCCCCCCCCCCCCTCCCCGTGACGTACACGCCGAACCAACTGATTTGGGGGACAACATGGGTAAAGATAAGTATCCACATATGGAGAGATGATCCAATGGGTAAACTTGTTATGGTTTCATGTTAAAGGCCCGAACTCTAACCCAAAACCTAGGCTTTGAGTTTAGAGAATCTTCCATATATATAGAGGTGAATTTTCACATGAATTTCTAATATGGGACTAAACAACAAAACCCCCCTTTATATACTTCTTCCAGCAGAAATCAAATTGGTGATTGGATCTTCCATAATGTGTGCACGAGTACACGACTGACAACCATGGCCACATCAATGACCACGTCTAGTAGAGGCCAGTGTAGACATGTTTCCCATATCTGCAGTGACAGCTAGCTGCCCAACGGTAGAATTTTCAGCATCAACATGAGGCATTGTGCAGGCTCATGGCGCACGCGAAAAATGCATCTGCCAATTGTGGTATACTAGTGTCAGTCAACAAATTATCCCGGACATGTCGGAGATTGTCGTTAAGTCCTGACAGAAATTTAGCAACAATAAATTCTTCCCGTTGTTTTGTATTGTTGTGAATTCTATAGTAGTCGGATGATATAGGAGAAGCTCATTCCATAACCCTTGGACTTTCGAAAAATATTGTACTATATGTCGACCATCCTGTTTGATTGCAAACAACTGGGAATAAAGGTTATAGATATGAGAAACATTCATCTCACCAGAGTATGTACACTTCAAGGAATCCCACATCTCCTTTGTCGTCTTTAGAAAGAGCACATTATTGAAAATATATGGCTTATGGCTACTGCCAATCATTGAAATGACATTCTTATCGTCTACTTGCCAAGCTTCAAAGGCTTTTAAATATGTCTTGGCTGGAGGATCTTTTCCGATGTGATGTAACTTTTTCATAGACATCAGGGGAAATCTAAACACCCTCGACCATTGATGATAGTCTGCACCATTCAACTTGACTGATGTGGTTGGTATATGGCTGAAGGTAGAGGATGACTTTGCCAGGAAAGAGTCCCCCATGATGAACACAACATGGACGATAGGACAAGAAGAGAGGACAAGTGGTCCTTATCGAGACGAGAATGGTCAACACATAAGAGCGAAGAATCTAAACAAATGTTCTTATGTGTTGACCATAATCAAGGATGAGGAGTCCCTCTAACAGGTGCTGGCTAAACAAAGAGAAAGCGTCGAAGTTGACTCCAATGACAGCGAAGAAGAGAGCCACAACCGCAACATCAGGCAAGCATGGACCTGAGCAGGGTCATGGATGGCCGCAGTGGTGGTGGTGATGACTACCTGGTGGCCGGCGGAACTACTGCCGCAGTTGCCCGCAGCTAGGCTCGCAACCGATGGGAGTGGCAGCCCTGTTTGCCACAGCGCGGGGTCATCTTCCAACATGCTAAGACAAAAGGAGAGGGCACAGTCTACCACAGCCACGTGGGCCGTCCTCCTGCATGCTAAGATAGAAGGAGAGAGAGAGAGAGGGAGACGAGAAGGTCGGGAGGAGGGAGGAAGGGGAGGCGCGATCCAGAGCCCTAAGGCTCTAATACCATGTTGATTAGGGAGAGCAAAACTCCATTGATTTTCATTAACTGATAGCCAAAGGTATTTTATACCTGAGTACACAATAGGTTGTACTCTAGGTACACTATAATCTAACTACTACCCACTGATAATAAGTATAATGTATAACCAAACACTAATCTAACAGTTACAATACTTTTTCAAGGAAAGTAAATCTAGTAAATTTGTAACTATCTTATAAGTCTAGTAAATTAGTAACTATTTTATCAAATTTCCTTTAATCCTTAGTGGTACGCAGCCTCAGTGCTCCCAACCAGTACATACATATACAGTATTGAAATCACAAAACCGCAGTGCTGAGATTCATGTACAATATTGAAATCACAAAACCACAGTGTTGAGATTCATAGGCCCAAGGTCATAAGCAACATGAACCTCAACCCAGAAAGCGATACGGGATTAAATGCGCAAGTTCCAACACTCCCTCCCATGGTCAAGATGGGCCGTGGAGATTAATTGGGTGAAGGTGAAAAGGAGTGGGATTGGGCCTAGGCCCATGCTCTGATACCATATTGAAATCACAAACAGCAGTGTTGAGATTCATAGGCCCGAGGTCATAAGCAACAAAAACCTCAACCCAGACCCCAATGTGGGACTAAATTCCCTAGTTCCAACATGCAACATACACATATACACTCATACATACATATATGTGAGAAAACATTCCTATTATTAGATAACAGTAAACTTTTCTGTTAACTGTTTTTCCTTAAAATGTGTTGGATGCTAACCTAATGGGAGGATTGGAAGAGAAAACCACCCACGTCATGCTAGGTGGAAACAGCACTTGCATTGCATTAGTTCTGCATGGGCATTGGTTCCACGAGCTAGGCTGTAATGTGCAGCCCATCATAGGATGGCCTTTGATCATGGTTCAGCCATTCTTATTGCCTTTTTCTTAAAATAATATAGTAGGACCTGCCTTTTCTGCCCATCAATTAGCCCTATAAAATTCTGAATCAGATTTTGACTGTTAGATCATTCTGAGGTTCAACCGCGTGGTCTCAAAGTTGTTAACAGGAAGGTTTTCCGATCAATTTTCTTGACGTTTATTTTCAGTGGCCTTTTCTAGTGAGGTTATCACCTAGTACATTGGCAAGGACGATGTCTTATAAGATCTTATTTCAACTTCCACCCCCCCCCCACACCCAATTGTTTTCAAGCATTTTCAGACAGCAACTGTCCATTTGGTTCACCCTCTTACTTTTCCTAATGGATTTGTGGAACTTACTTTAATGATGCTAAGATTTCTCCAGGTTCTGTTTCCAATCATAACTGGGGTCTAGGCTGGAAATTAAAGTTTGCCTATTTGCCATTTCTCGTTCCAAATATCGTCGGTCACCAAACTAGTTCTTAGGAAACTAGTGAGCCATACATGGCATTATGGCAAACTTACACATCTGTGCTTTTGTTGAAACATGCAATGTAGTAATACTTCTGTGGTGTAATGTCTTTCTATCATTTCATTCATATGCCAATAGTATTTTGTTTTTGCTTCTTATTCATCAACTTAGCTTAAACAATTTGCATATATCCATAAAATGTGTATGGATTCATCCATGTAGCTATCTATGTATCATATTTACTCGTGTCAGGTGCTTGATGTTTATCATGTCATACAACATGTTAGCTTTTGACACGTCCTCAATATGTGCAATATCCATTGGACCAAAATGCTCCACTAGTCCACTTTGAAGAAACTGAGTTCAACTATAGCATATGAGAAGCCGATGAGGTGGGTTGTCTTCACTTTTACAAAGAAAGGAGAATTGTGTACATACATCAGTGCCAAAATATATGTAGTAGATATTGGTATAGAAGTGAAGATTTTAAGAATGACATATAAGAATGTTTTAATGTTGTCATGGTTCCAGTTTAGCTACTACAAGTTTGATGGTTGTTGCATCTCAGGAAAGTTTCTGAAGAAACTAAAATGTCCAGCTGATTCTTCAATTTTTTTCCTTCTTTAATCCATTGATTTTGGACCTACTTTTTCTTTGTATTCTAGAGTGTATTCTACCATATTATGATGAGTTTCTTTTTAGTAACCATGGTGTAGCAATTTTGTTGCTTCATCTCAGCCTTCCATGATATTGTATGTTTAGATGCAATTTGCAAATCAAGTTTCAATTATGATTTCATAAGGGTCAGAAAACTCCTGCCAATTATGATGAGTATAGAAGTAAAACAGTCAGCATGATTTTGATACTTAGATATTTGAAGTTGGATGAGAGATTCATTCTTTTTTAAATGATAGGCAGCACAAATTATCACTTGCATGATACCTTACTGGAATTTGCTCTTGTATGTACATGTCTACATGAACCCATCTCTAAACAAGATGATATCATCCGTTTAGTGAATGGAAAATTTGCCATATAAAGTTTTGCAAGATATCCCTGTATCTGCTTTTCTTTCAGTTTTTATATTGTTCATTCCAAGTATGTATTCACTCCATATATCTTTTATGAAATGTTCATGTCCCGGAATACTTTTCCTTGGCTGAAATGCTTGAGTTTCATGTTAATGTCAATGGTGAATTCTTCAGGAGAAGGTACGTCAGTGGATTATTTCAAAACAAGGAGAAGGTTTTCCAGTAACTAGAGAAGACATTATTTTGTATCTTCAGGTTTCTACTTTTTCTTTCTTTCCGATATCGAATTATTAGGAGTTTGAGAATTTCTTGTCTTTACAAAGCATTCATTCTCAATCACTTAATAATGATCCCTAACCATTTACTAGTCTACCAAAGTACCAATACAATAATATCTTCTGAACTTGAATTGCATTTCAGACTCCTTTATAGGATGTTTGGTTGCACTTTTTAATCAAAATTTTCTCTTAAATTTAAAAAAGAAGAAGGACGGACACGTAGATACGTTTGGTAAGTAGTTTTTTTATTTTAGGGAAGAAATCTTATCCCATGTAAATCTCTCCCAAAACAAAAACAAGTACGGAGCAATTTAAAAAAAAAAAAACACAGGAACGGCTCCCTCCTCTCTCCTCCCCCCCCCCCCCCACACACCGGATCGCCCCCTGCGCATGCCCTCCTCCTCCCCCCCCTGCGCCGCTCTATCCTCATCCTCCCCCCACCTGCGCGCGCCCTCCTCCTCCCCCCCCCCCCCCCCCCCCACTCCGCCCCCTCCCCCTTCTCCTCCTCCCCCCCTCCAGGATCGCCCCCCCGCATTGGCCCCTCCTCCTCCCCCCGCCGGAAGTCCCCCTCCAAACAATTTTTACATAATTTTTAAAATTGACACTTCCTGCCAAAAAAATAATACTATTTTTTTATTTTGAAATTTTAGTCAAAAACGGACACATCATTATTTTTTAGGTAGAAATAGTTTTTTTTTTAAATTGCTCTCAAACACCCTATTAGTTCTTTTTCCAGATTATACACCTATGGATGCTTTCTATGATGACTCAGGTAGCATGACAGTGTGTACATAGATGCAATCATTCTTTCTTAGTTCTTATTCCTGATTATATTTCTGTAGTTGCCTTGATGTCTTATGTAGAAAGTATTCTATAGATGCAATAATTCTTTCTTATTTCGGTAAAGGTCCTTTTATTTTTCCATGGATATTTGCAAAGCATATCTAGAGCCCTCATCCACTTTTTCAGACATTTTACCAATCTATCATCTATAATAAAAGGCATTTTCAGAGTCTTCATCACTTTTTCAGTTGTTTAGGAGTTTTCTACTTCTGTGATCTGAATATTCCTTTCAAAATTTCAATATCTTTTCCTTTTCTGTTTAAGGATGCACTAATGATTTTATTTGATTCGTGCCCAGGATGAGCTTGGTTATACTACTGGGGATGCACTCATGCACCCAACTCCTCAGTCTAATCAGGCTCGAAATGTGGACATGCAAATGCTCGCTCAAGGGTCATCTGTCCAGAATCTCCAGATGCCACAGGGATCTAAGCAGATGAAAACATTTAGGTCTGCCAGTGCTCCACCCAGCCCTGTCAGAGAAGCCCATCTTTCAATGCGGCGCAGGGAGGATCCTTCAGTGAGAACAATCTGCAGATACCCCAGATAGGAGCCAATGAAATGCCAGCTGGAAATTGCCTTCCTCAAGCGTTTGCCCAACTTGGTCATCTAACTCAGGAAGAGGACTTGTCTGACTCTCTTGATTCAGAAATGGATATGAATATGGATGAACATCCCTAAAGTGAGTAAAACGAAAATGGATATTTCTAATAAGATAATTTGCATTGATTTAATAGCATTTTCCCCCCAGCAGTTGGTTGTCTTCTTGAACCTGATGTGCAAAATGTTGGATATCATATACTACACAACAGACATTCATTCATTACCAGAGATATCATGATGAAAGAGGGAGCAAGGATTTTGGTACATTTTTTGGATTATTGTGGGCACAAGCATCCTGGATCATATAAAGTTCTCGGGGTCAGTTCTTTGACTTTACATGCTTATACTGCTACTGCTGTCTCTGTTTTAAGCCTTCTTTCTGTCTTGCTATGTGAGTTTTTTGGGGGTATTTGAGTGAGAGGCAGTCACAGTGATATATACCTGGCTTCGAAGCCTTTAGAAAAGGAACATTTGGGTGGGAAATGAATACATCATAGCCTGTTTCTTCTCCATAGCTTATTTTCTCCCATTTTATATCTTCATCCTTCATCATCATCATCATCAGAGCCTTATCCTGCTATTTGGGATCGGCTACATGAATCCTATTCCGCCAAAGATTTTTATCAATATTATATTCGTATTTAAATCCAAGAAGCCGATGTCTTTCCTAATAACATTACACCATCTCATTTTAAGCCTACCCTGAGCTCTTTTACTAGTATCTACTAAGATTTAGTCACATCTTTTAAATGGCACCGATTAGGGCCCAAACCACCTGAGTTTATTTTCTATCGTCATCTTTCATTTACCTATATTGGTGCTCCAAATCAGCAGTCTGAATCAGGACACTGCATAAAGCATCACCAAAGCATGAAGACTGCAGGTATTCCTATCACTACAATCCTCCGGAGGCAATTTTACCGTTCTTCGTTGGTATTTTCTAGGAAAATTTTCTTCTTGCCTTGGGCTTTATTGTCTGCCCAAAAGCTTAATACCCAGCATCTTCTTTCTTAGTAGAATGGTCTTTAGATGCCATCTACAAACGAGCAGATGGTGATATTTTTGTGTATCTTGGTAATGTGGGTGATCCTCATATACACTCGATTTCGTGACTCAGACTAATGACCCACATGAGGTCACATTAATGTGGGAAGTATCTGGCATATGATTCTACATTGAAGAGCTGCTTGAAGCCAGATGACTAGCACATAATAGAGCTAGGATGCAGATGGACAGGTTAACAACACTATATGTTTAACTTGTTTCTTAGTACAACATCAAAAGTTGCTACAAACATCTGTTCTTGTGTGTTGTTGATCACGAAGATTTTATTGCATAGTCGCCTCTTAAGATAAACCCTGCACTGGTAAAGCACATTGCAACATTTTGTGTATAGATAACCATATGTGATCATCACCATATGAGCTTCAACCTCCTAATCTTTAGATGGATATCTAATGCATTGAGGCTCATAAGGAGGCCTGTTTTCTAGAAGCAATATCTATGGAGGGTGTTAAGAGTCAGGTCAACTGCCCATTGATGATATGTTCATCAGAACAGTTCCCTGATGCAAAATAGTGTAGATAGTTGCCCGAATAGTTACACTAGGGTCAATTCAGTGGCATCATACGCCCCTTAGTTATGATATGTTCCACCAAAGACTTTATTAAGCTAGAGCTCACCTTCATGTTCTAATTAAACTACAGTAGTTCGTGTACCTTCCTATCAGTGATTGTCCATCTAATAAACTCCATCGCTGCTAATTAGACCTTAAGTTGCATTTTGAATCTAAAGAGAGTCATCTCAAGCTTAAGCAGGGGTTGGCCACATCATTTTCAAATGGGAAGGATGAAATGGCAAGATCTTGGTGGAGTTTATTCAAGAGGACACATTAATGTGACCAAATAACTCTGAGATATAACACCATAATTCCATATGCCTGCAAGTGTATGCATGCCCTATTCTTGAAAAGAGAATCATTTTTTACCTTGCTATCCAACTAGTGCAAGATTGGTTTGGGGTACGATCCCCGCACCTAAAACGCAGTCATGGCTGACTCGAAGTCTGCACCCTAGCCAATTTCGACAGCGCTGGCTAAGTAATTTTTTTACCCGACCAGTTAGAATTTAAGCATTCTTCTCTTGAAAAAAAAAGTTGGCAAGACATATGTGGCATTAGTGGTACACAAGATAACTCAATGCAAAGAATTTATTGATGAATTAAATGAATATAAATAATGTTTTCTGGTCATATTGGGAAGTTGATGTAGTAAGTTAGAATCGTCAATAAGTGGATGGTCCTCTTTCTATATCAACTATGTTTATGTACTCAAGTTATCTGAAAGGTGGCAACAATGTTCTCTATACCCCAAATTCAAATTAATTTTCTAGATATTAAGAAGTCCCCCCTCCCCCCAAATTGAAGCTTATACCAAGCTAAAATTTCTAAATTTTTACATGTTCGCCTTTGGTTTACATGTCACTAGATGAATGGAGAGAGAAATGTTAAACTAGTCTTGTTTGTCCTTCCACTCTAGGGCAACCTACTTGTGAATTTATCCGTAACATAAGAGAAGGGCTAGAACAAATTTTCACTTGCAATTTTCATTTACTCAAGTTCAAAGAATATTTTCATGATAGAGTGCAGTAGTTAAAGAAAGACATTTGAAATGTAATAGAAATTAAATAGTTTTTCCTCTTATAGATCTGCCTAATCTGATGAAAAAGGAAAAAAAAAAAGTGACAGAAACTCTTCTATACCTTGTGGAGAGAAAGAACCACCACTTCTTGAGATGGCTCCTATGAAGTAGCTAGCAAAGCATGCGCCCGGCCTCTATGATCTCCACATGAACATTATAACGAGCTCCTCTTATATGCGACAAAATTAGAGAGAGAGAGCAGAGGAGAGAGAGAGAGAGAGAGAGAGAGAGGAGAGAGAGAGAGAGAGAGAGAGAGAGAGAGAGAGAGATGAGAGAGAAGAGAGAGAGAGAGAGAGGAGAGAGAGAGAGAGAGGAGAGAGAGAGAGAGAGAGAGAGGAGAGAGAGAGAGAGAGAGAGAGAGAGAGAGAGAGAGAGAGAGAGAGAGAGGAGAGAGAGAGAGTATGTGTGTTGGGGGGGGGCTAGGGCTTGTTGATGCCCTAGGGCACCCCCTTTCTTCTCTTATAAGGGGTAGATCTTCATTTTCTAGTTTGACCCAGATTCAATCTACAAACAATAAAACCCCCTTTTATTTGTGTCCATATTTATTATGACTTGATTATTGTACTTGTATATGTGAGTTCATTATCAGTAAAATTCCTTCTAATAATGAATTAACTCTTCATTTATATCAAATTAATTATAAAATAGTTAATTGGATAGCTCAACATGTCATGATTACTGTCAACCAACATGCCATGACATCTAGATGGCTTGCATTGTGGGAATTAGTCAAATATATAGAGGATAGTTCATATTTCTTGAAAATATGAATTAATCAAGTGAACTAAAAATGTCATATGCTAATGCTACATTCATTATGTATTTATTATCTGTAGGGACCCAAATGACAACCTGAAAAAATGTTCTTCCATAAGAATGAAAAGAATACAAATGAAAAGTGGCATTTCTTCTTGCTCCTTCATCTGTTCTAATGTAGCAAGCATTTTCATCTCTTAAACATGAATGCAAGAGTTGAGCATGCAAAAGATTCACAACAACATGTAGCAATTTAGCATTAAGGGAAGCCTTCAATGTACAGAATACCCCAATCTTTGTTTTCTCATCGGTGTGGAGTTTCCATATGATCACAGCTAGCATGAGAATATCAGATCAAATAAACAAAGACTTCGATAATACATCCAAATTCAATGTGTGATCATAGGCATTTTATGGATGAAGGATTATAGATATACGGCAACTAATAATACACAAATTCACACGTAGGTGTGAAATACCCCATCATCTAAAGTCATAGCATGTTACTTGATGTTGACCATAATCTAAGTCATCAAATTACTTATGTCATATTAATTTGATATGAGCAATATTTGTGAACACCACCGCCAGGTGGTGTGCACGTAAATTGGGACGTGATTGGTTGGCATAACGTTGAAGGGATGGGCAACCAATGATTGTTTGATTTACGCGCACACCATCTCTCGATGGTGTGTACCAAGTATTATTCATTTGATATTAATTTATCATTAGAAAGAGTTTTTGTGATAATGGATTCACTGGCAAATGGGCATAAGGTAAAGTGCCACACAGATAAGAACAATAAAATTGATGGGGAAAAGAGGTAAATATAGAGATATTTGTAGACTTTTAAAGATTTCTAGTTGGATTGGAAAATGAAGACCTCTCTCTCTCTCTCATCATGTATGTGTGACAAGGGTTCCCCTCTTGCTCTCCTCTCTCTAGTAGAGATCATGTTGCCAACATTCCAGCTTTTGGTATTCATGTGAATACTATCAGAGACCAAGTTAAAGCAGTCTTCTTAGTTCAGAAACCTACCCTAGGAAGATTTACATTACCAAAAGACATGGAATATTTGTATTCATGAGCGCTCCTATGCTCTATCATATCACAAAAGATCCATTTGAGAAAAAGTCTTTTAAAAATTTAAATTTTGCTAAAAAAACCCAACTTTTTCTTATAATATGTTATCCAATATGGGATTAAACTTCAACATTCTCAAGTGTCAAAGTTGAATGATTGTAGTGTAAACCCAAATGGGTATGGTATTAAGGGCACTATTGAGTAGATGGGACATCCTAAAAGGTAAGCCAACTCAACTAGTCTAAAGTCTAACCCAAAAGACTAGGTATTGAATTGAGAAAATTGTCTAACAGATAAAGAGAGTCATTTTCTTCGTCATCATGATCATCATCATTTTTATAGCCTTATCCTATTATTCAGAGTCGGCTACATGAATCTTGTTCCATCAAAGATTTCTATTAAGTGTTATATTCATATTTAAACTCAAGAAGTCCAAGTCTTTCTTAATAACATTACACCATCCAATTTTAGGCCTAAAGATAAAGATATAGTAGTGTTATTAAATGGATGGGGGGACGAAATAAATAAATTTAGCTCTAATATCATGACAAAATCGTGATCTTTATCTCAAAACATAGACATTAGATTGAGATAATCATCCACATTTAAAGAGATAAGTCACCCATAGATATCAAATAAGTAATGTTGAAATTATGAATCTACCTTGAAATTAGATGTCATAAGTGGGGAATAAATCAAGTGTTGAATTTTTAAAGTGACAATTACATATGGGCTAGAATACACATACATGCCATATTTTAAAATCTAAGTTCCAAAAATGCATGAAACATGAGCATTCTTTTTTTTTTCCAATAAACACTCTTAAGTGCAGAAGGGAGAGTGTACCCTCAATTAGAGGAAGAAAACATTCTCACTCCATTATCACACACTCTTAAGGTACTTTTATTCAATATATAGACAAAGAAAAATGTGGAGGGGACTTCTCTACCTTACTATGCAATTGACATACAATATAAAAGAAAAATAAAAACCCTACTTTTAGTGAAAAAAGAATGATACTCTAAAGGCAATTTTCCATAGCGATGGTCACTTTATAGAGAACCAAAGGGGGGTGAATGGGCAGTGTTTGGAACTGCCTAGTAAGGATTTCACTTTTTTGAAATCCCAAATCTCCTAAAAAACTCTCTTACCCCAGTTTTTAAAGCCCAAAATCCAACACATAGTCGTTACATTTTTTCTCTATCTCTCTCCTCTCTCTTTACATAATCTAAAATCCATTTTGCACATTTGTTAACCAGAGGGAGAAAAAAGAAATTTTTAGTCATTAGGTGATTGAAATATACACTCTTAAAGTGTTACCAAATGCTACCTTAATCAATGTTAGTAGAAAATAATTGAATAAGCATGCGAGATAAAAAGCAAACACATAAAGATAGAGATTTTATTCTCGTTCGGAGCCAAACACCCTCAACCTCCTATGTCCAGTCCCTCAAGCAACAACTTAAGGATTTCACTAAACTAGCCAAAATGGCAAACCATCTGGTGCGCAACCTGCACCCAAGTCTTCCCTCCACGAGGGGAACTACACTTGGATACAACAATCTTCCTCTACACGAGGGAAGAACACCCAGTTATCTTGGTCTTCCTTAACACGAGGGTAATGCCATCCTCTAGCCACAACTCACATGTCTTCCTCACTACAGAGGGAAACAACAGGGCATAGAGTCCCACATGTTGCCTAAGGTTACACACCCAGAGGGGGGTGAATAGGTGTTTGAAAAGAAAACTTAAAACAATTTCAACCACATAACGTGTTAGTGTTTGTCATATAAGTGAAGAAGAAATCACACATATGACACAATTTTATCTTGGTTCAGCATAGAGCTCCTTCTCAATCCTACATCTAGTCCCCAAGCAAACCACTTGAAATTTCACTAATTAGAGTACAGTCCCTCGAATGAGGATAAAACACTCAACCCATGTTGGTCTTCCCTTCACAACCTGAAGGGGCACAACTACACCTAGCCCACACTAGTCTTCTCTTCACAACCCAAAGGGGAACGATAGCTATATGTTACCATAGGTCTTCTCTTCTCACAAGAAGAGAAAAAACAATGTTTCTTAAGGAAAGAAAAGACACCCTATCAAAGTAAGTTTAAGAAATATTGAGCTAAACAGATTTGATCTTGAAGAAGACCCTAAGAGCTAATAGATACATGAGCAACTCTATCTCTCAAGCTCTCAATTATGTAACACCCCAAATAAGAATATTTTAAATATACTAAATCAATAGATTATCAACAACTCGGACTAGTCATTTTCGGAGCTCGAGTAGGAAAAGAACTCTGAAGTTAAGCATGCTCATTTGGGTGCAGTCCCAAGATGCGTGATCTTTCTGAGAAGTCTACCAACTAGCATGGTTGTTGATCCAGTTAGCTGGTTGGATCGTCACAGAGCCTTACTCAATCAAAAGTGCAAGAACTAAATGTCACACAAGGTAAAGTACTACGCTATAGGAGCCACCTCTTGAGGCCATAATAAGCGCAAAGTGCTACTAGCGGGAGACATCTCTTGAGCATATGGAGGCCACCTCTAGAATCCAGCCTACTTGGGGTTTGATTGTGTGCTATGATAATTGCACAAATTTTCATGTTAAATTTCATACATTTAGTTAAATTTAGATGTCAGTTGTCTGTAAATAACGTACATTTGAATTTTAATTTTCATTCTATTCATATATAGATTTTTGAGTCTTTTAATTAAATTTTTAGGTAGAACACAGTTAGATGCTCATGTCTCTTGAATAGTTTTACAAATAAAAGTCTTTTCTCTTAGGTATGGTTTGAGAAATAAAAATTTCAATAAATTTTGTATATAAATAGATTTTGTTAACATACTGTTTTTGTAAATACTCATTTAGTAATAGATAGATGTTAGTTTGTTAATAAAGCTTCGTGAAGCCCTGAGGCGGTGCGAGCTGTGTGAAGCTCCTGTGCGCAGCACATCGGCCAGATCTGGGTGTAGAGGGGTCTGTTGCGATTTGGGGCGGAGCTTTGTGAAGCTCCCGTGCGGAGCGGATACAGGGGATGGAGCTACTGAGGTGGTGCGGACCAGTCCCGGGCGTGCGCAGCAGTGGTGGCGAGCCAGGGCGGTTCGGTGCTGCTGTGGAGCTCGGGAGTACAGCCTGTGCGCGGCAGATCAAGCAGGCGCCGGACGCGTGATCCGGATATGGTGGTGCGATGCAGGCACCCCTGCTGGTGTGCGGTGAAGGCCGGAGCCAGGAGGGATGGCGCTCTGGTGCTGATGGCGGTTTGAGGGCATGCAGGGAGGCGGCTGAGCTGGGTCCTGGGAGCGGTATGAAGCAGCCAGGTGCAGCCATGTGTAGAGCAGCTCCCGTGCAGATGGAGACCAGCTGGCTGAGGTGGCAGATGGCATGATGGATCTGAGGAGGGCGCATGGTGCTGTGGCGGGAAACGCAGGCGGCTTGTGCGATGGCGATGGTGCTCGGCGACTGAGGCGGCCAGCTAAGCAGATCCGGATGGGTCTGAAGCGGCTAAGGCTGGGCATGGCGATTTGGGTGTGAAGCCAGCTGAGGTGGTGGAGGCCACCAGGGCGGATGGTGCTGGATGGCAGTGTGTGGCCGTGCGCAGATGGGGTTCGGCGTGCGAAGCAGTGTGTGCAGATGGCGATGGCAGGTGTGGCTGTGTATGCAGGTTGGCGCGGCCAGGAAGACCAGGGCGCGGCTGGTGTGTGGAGCTGTGAAGGCTGGGCATGGCACGAGCTGGCGCATGATGCAGAGGTGTGCTGATCCAGATCTTGTGGCTGGTGCGGGTTGATGGTGGTGCGCGGCGATGCTGGGCTGGGTTCGTGCAGAGCAGTGAAGGCGGGAAGGAGGCTGACGTGGCAATCCTGGTGCTACTGCGCTGGTGATCCGGGAGGCGCCCGGGCATCTATAAAAGGACCCGAGGTCCTCTTCTCCGGGGGTTGGCAAGTAGGAATTTCTCAAGATTTTTTTAGTCTCTAGTTTTTCTGTATTTTCTGTTTTAGCAGAGTAGGGAGTTGGGGTTCGAACTTGAGGATTTCTTAGCTTTTTCTTTCTGTTCTTCCTATGAGGATTGTGAGGGTTTCTTTATGTTCTTCTGCTGTTGAGGGTTAGGGGGTTCGATTTCTGAAGGAATTGTAGTTTCTTTCTGAGCTTTTCCTTTTATTAGAACAGGGGAAGGAGAGGGGTTAGCCAGTGGGATTTTGGGGAAATTTCTGCTTCCAGTTTATTTCTGTATTCTCTCATTCCTGTTGGAGCAATTTAGCAAAGTTAGATCCTGTGTAATTTCTCATTTCGTTTGGTGAAGATTGCTATTTCTTCTGTGTTGAACTCTTCCATGTCTTCAGTGGCGTTCATAGCATTTCTTCTATGTTTAGTTTATTGTGTGAAATTTTTCAGTTCATCTGATTGAGAGAATCCGGAGGGCGATTGCAAATTTATTGGTTTTCTTCTGTGATCCAGTAAGAGGCTCTGCTATGATTTGTTTTCTTTCTTTTCCTTTCTAGATTCGAGATTTGGAGAATTAAGCATCCGTTTCCTTTGTCCAGCAATTGTTGAGATCATTCGACTCCAGGGGAGGGCAACTGGAATTGTTTTGAGTTTTTCTTCTTCTTCTATTTCTTATGTTTGGAGTTCTTCTTATGCGTTTGGTTTGAACTGAAGAATTGGTGATTTTAATTGAGGTTTTCTTTCAATTTTTGTTGGCTAATGTGGGAGAGATCAGGTGTTTTCTTTTTCTTCATTTCTCTGTTGATCAGATCTTGGAGGGGGGGTGCTCGGGGTTGCATAAATTTTATGTTCTTCTGTATTGCAGTGAATCGATTCCAGAGTTCTTGAGTTCGTCATTTCAAGTTTTAGTGAGAGCTGTGAGACTGGTGTGGAGAAATCAATCCAGTGGCGTTGTTTGTCTTTAATTTTCATTTCTTTTGTATTTAGAACAGATAGATCTAATGTGTTGCATTTTTTTTAAATTCTATTTTGTTTAGAATTCGGTCCATTGCATTTGTTTAATTCTTCTGTTCTTGCTCTAATGGTTGAGCATTGATAGATAATTCGACATTTGTAAGGGGATCAGATCCGATTTTTGATGTTACAGTTTAATGTCTTTTATCATTTCTTAATCTAGAGTTTATTACATCGTGTTTTCATTTTGTTATTTATCTTATAGTTCGTAGTGTTGTTAGATTGGTGTTGTTCATAGAAGTAACTCTATTACAATGTTATTTTGGTGGAAATGTGCCCATTAGAATGGTTTCAATTCAAAGTAGTTTAATTCAAATTCCATTCAGTCTCCCTGTGGAAATGACCTGTTCTCACCACTATATGAGTTCATCTTTGTTATTTTAATTTTGTGAGACAATTTAGAGGAAGTGCGCATATTGACTTGTGCGAGGACTCTGGACAACGAAAATGCACAGTCAACTATGTCGCGCGTTCATCTTGGCGCCGTTGCCGGGGAGGCATTAGAGTTTGATTTAATTCTGCTTTTGATTTGATTTCATTTGTATTGGGCTTTTTATTGACTTGTTGTTGGGCTTTCATTTCAGATTTGCACAAGGAGAGGAACTTGGATATTGGGCTTGACCTTTGAAGCCCATTGGAGGAGGAGCTTGCTGAATTTTTTTTTAATTGCTTTTAATTCCGAATTTTAGATAGAAAGAGTGTGAGTGAACTTTGTAGTGAGGCTTTGATGTATTCTCTGTGCATGTACAGAGATTTCTTTCACGTTGACATGTAATAATTGGCCTCTTGGTGGTTTCATTGGTTTGACATTAGTCTATAGTACCACTTCATATTTTCTTAGTTAAATTTCATTTCATTCAGTTTAAAAACCAAATAAAAATTAAAAAATTCTAAAATCTAAAATTTTTTCCAAATCGCTCTTTCATGTTAGCCGTTTGTTTTGTAATTAAAAATTTCATCTCTCAAGATTAGAATCCCATGTTTTAGGACATTCATCATCTTAATTGTCATTTGAATTTCATTTTCTTGTATTGAAGAGTGCGGGGGAAAGGTAAGGTTTCTAACTCTTGTTTCATTCATTAGACTTAGCATTAGAAAATTCATTGTTCAAACTTGTTTGTTGCACTTCACACTTTTAAATGGGACTGCTTAAGGGCTTCACCCATTAGAATAAAAAGATAAGGTGAGAGATTTCATCACCCTTTTCTTTGCCCAAAAATCACAAAAATTTCCACATTCTTGCATTTGCCTAAACTTTCAATAAAAACCAGTAGACGTGGCCTTAGGGTTCATAATTAGATTTGTTCTTTCTTAATTCTAAGACTTCTCTTTAAGTCTGGTGTCTAAGATTAGAGGTTAAAAAGCTTACGCTTAAGTGAGTTAGAGGTTACTTAATTGGGTCCTTGCGAAAGCAAGGGGGGCCTCCCTCTACTCCACCTCTTACCTGGCCAGTACAAGAAGAGTTAGAATTGGATTTAAGCAAGCATAAATCTGATTTTGAGAAAAATAACATAAGTCTAAGGAACACTTAGTGGTAGGTTAATTTGATTTGAAAGTGTTTGTTTGTTTGTGTTTGTTTAAAAATTCATCAAAAATCAAGAAAAATCTAAAAATTAAAAAATCATAAATAGAGGGCTTTTCATTTGTGCATGCTTGGTAGACGATCCTTGAACATAGATTTGGCCCAACCTATAGACGAGATTGAAAGATTTTTCCATAGGATGGCCAACCAAGATCAAAACCAAATTGCTAGAAATTTAGAAGAGGCTGCACCCAGACAGATGAAGGAGTATTTTATTCCTTCTAACTATCAACCTGCTACTTGTATCAGGCCGGAAATTTCGGCAAATCATTTTGAGATCAAACCTGGAACCATTCAGATGTTGCCGTCCTTTTATGGCAATCCCAATGAAGACCCTTATAGGCATATAGATGAGTTCATAGAGATCTGTTCCACTGTAAGGATCCAAAACTTCACTGAAAATGCCTTAAGGTTGACCCTATTTCCATTCTCCTTAAAAGACAAGGCTAAACATTGGTTGGGAACCATAGGGAGAACTATCACAACATGGCCAGAAATGCAGCAGGAATTTTTAAAGAAGTTTTACCCCATTGGCCGGACCAACACCATGAGGAGAGCAATCACTGGATTCTCCCAACACCCGGGAGAATTAATGCACGAATCATGGGAGAGATTGAAGGAGTTACTTAGAAAATGTCTCCATCATGGTCTGTCGAGGTGGCAAATTGTTCAAGCCTTTTATGAAGGACTGACTGAATCAAATAGGCAAATGGTTGATGCTTCGTGTGGAGAAGCATTCATGACTAAGAGCGAGGATGAGGCATATAATCTTTTTGAAACATTAAGTGAAAATTCTATCAATCATGCCTCACTCTACTCTTATGAGAGAGCGTTAGGACCTGTAAAGAAGGCATGGATGTATGAAGTAAAAGGGAGAGGAGAATCAGATTTTAGGGTAGAAGATCTGATAGCTAAACTTGATCAGAGATTGGAGCAGAAGTTGGAACAAAAATTTGATCAATTGTTATCTTTGACTGGGCAAACCACACCCAAAATTTCTCAACAACCTGAAACCTGTGCTATGTGTGCTAGCCCAGCTCATCCAACCAGTGCTTGTCCCACTACTGCCCAATTACCCCCTTTCATTCAGGAACAAGTCCAAGCTGCTCAAGGCTTCTACAAACCCTCCTATGATCCATATTCTAACACATACAACCCTGGTTGGAGAAATCATCCAAACTTTTCATGGAAAAATCAATCCGAACAAGTTTCCCAACCTACCTTCAACCAATCCATGTACGGTCAATCATATCCCAATCAGAATTCGGGATTTGGCCAATCTTCTAACTCCAAACCTCCACAAATCCAAGGAAATCAAAATTCCAATCAATTTGCTCATACAAATTTCCAACAACCTTCATATCAACCACCACCTCCTCAACCTAATTGGGATGATAAAATGAATCAACTCCAAAATATGATGGCGACTCTATGCCAAACTGTGCAAGAACAACAAACTCAATATCAAACTCAAAACCAAAATTTTCAACAAAACTTGGCAAGGATAGAGTCTCAAATTGCTGATGTATGTCAAAGGAGGGAAGCAGGGCAATTGCCAAGTCAAGCTGTAACAAACCCAAGAAACAACCCTCCTTGATTCTATGAGAACCAGCAATACCATCAAGCTCAGGGGTATAGACCACATGTTAGACCAAATGCCCCTCCACCACAAAATCAACAACAAGCCTTTGTCCAGAACATTCCAGCACCACAAATTCAGAATCAACATTTACAACAGGATCATCCTCCTGCTCAAGCTAGGGGCCCCCAAGTGGAAGATGTCAAAACTGTGTCAACTTTAAGAAGTGGAAAAATCTTGATAAATCCTCACCCACACATGTCAACATTGAATGAGGATAAAGAAAATGAAATTGAAAAGGAAATTGAAGAGAATGTTGAAAAAGAAAAATCCAAAGGAAAAGAGAAAATGACAGAAGAATCCCTAGACAAAGTCAAAATGAATAAAGACCCAAACTGTTACATTCCAAGAGTCCCTTTTCCTGAAGCTTTAAAGTCAAAATCCAAAAACAAATCAACTGGTAATGAAGAACTCTTGGAACTGTTTAAACAAGTTCACATCAACATTCCTCTTCTTGATGCCATTAAGCATGTACCTGCTTATGCCAAATTCTTAAAAGAAATGTGCACTCCAAAACGTGAAATGAGGAATAAAATTGAAACAATCATTCTTCCAGAAACTGTGAGTGCCGTTATCTTGAACCAACTCCCTAAGAAGCTTAAAGATCCAGGCACTCCACTAATTCCTTGCACCATCAGTGGAGTCACTTTTGAAAGCAGTCTTTTGGATTTAGGAGCCAGTGTCAATCTCCTACCTTATGCTATTTTTGAGAAATTCAAGTTAGGAGAATTGAAACCCACTTCTGTCGTCCTTCAACTAGCTGATCGTTCTGTTACCACTCCTAAAGGCTTAGTTGATGACGTTATTATAAAAATCAATGATTGTTACTTTCCTGCCGATTTCATCATTTTGGACATGAACACTCCTCAGGATTTAACTCAGTCCACCATCATCCTTGGTAGACCCTTTTTGGCTACAGCTAGAGCCAACATTAATTGTGCTACCGGGATGATGGATATATCATTTGGGGATGAGCGGGTTAGTATCAATATTTTTAAGGCATCTGGGCACCATGATCAAGGAGAGAGTTGTCTAGTGGTAGACTCTTGGGAAGAATCTTGTGTGAAAAAAGTAATAAACCAACCCTGTGCTCTAGGGTTTAAGGGAGAGAATAATCCAAAGCCAAAGCCAAAAATCTATAAAGCCAAAGACAAAGCATTCCATGACAAACACATTCATAGAAAAAAATTTCAAGCGCATGATAAGGTCTGGTTGTTTAATTCTAGACTTCGTCTGTTTCCGGGAAAATTGAAGTCCCGGTGGGATGGTCCTTACACTGTTGTCAAAGTCTACGACAATGGTGTTGTCATTATTCTTGACCCAAAAACTGGACATTCATTCACTGTCAATGGGCAAAGGTTAAAGCATTTCTTTGAAAGTCCATCTTCTGTAAAAATTGATTCTACCAAGCTAGCTGAGCCAAATAAAGCCTAATTGCGTCTGGCTGAAGACGATAAACTTAGCACTTCTTGGGAGGCAACCCAAGTGTACAGATTTCCTTCATCAGATAATTCTCTGTCTTACTTTATTTTCCTGTGAATAAGTAGGGGGGAGAGGTAGAATAAGGACGCATTCATAGTCCCCACCCTAACCATTGCTTCATTTTCTTTCTTTTAGCTTGTACATATGCAAATAAAAATAAAATTTCACAATATTTCATCTTTGAATAAAAATGTCTGGCATTGCGAGACTCAGACTATGTGTCTGATCTTTAACCATTAAAATTTTGTGGTTGTCACATTCCCTTGCAAAAATCCATGTTAGGTAGCCTCTAATAAAGGATTACATGTACTTCTTGTCTACCTTATGTAAGGATTTATTGCAAGAAGTTTTCATACACACACTACACAGCCACTTAGATTAGCTGAACCCGAATGTAGCAAATCTGTTAAAGCTAGTAGGAGAGAGGTGATTGATTTTCTCCCTTCCCCTTAAGTGAATTGTGAAGGAGGTGAAGGCATGTGATCAAGGAACCTGATTGTCCATCCTTCCTTTAAGAGGAAAAGAAAAGAAAAGAAAAAGAAAAAGAAAAAGCAAAAGAAAAATATATCCATGAAAAATGCCCCGGATCTGAGTAAAGTTAGACTCGCTACTCTTGAAAAGTGATGGGTTGTGCAGCATTATGGATGAAAAAGAAAAAAATTCTGAGTGCACAAAGTGCAAATAAAGGGGCAAAGTCCCCAACTCAGAGAAATAATCCTCAAGGAAGATGGGCAGAATGGAACTGAGAGAAACAACCCGATCTGACTGAGCAAGGATCTTATTCCACAATTCTTTTCTTCTCCCTCGAATTAATCTAATCTCAATTGCTAGCTGAGGAAGAGGAGCTTCAGAAGGGCTGATGTGAACTCTTAAGTGAGCTACCATTTGTGCACTAATTTCTTGCCATAAGCCTTTACAATTAGGAAAGATATGTCTTTACATTAATCTTTTACATGATGACTGTTTAGCATGAGACATTACATCTTCTAGTCCTATATTTAGAGTAATTTTTATTGCTAAGGGACTAACAATGTTCAAGTAGGGGGAGTGATAATTGCACAAATTTTCATGTTAAATTTCATATATTTAGTTAAATTTAGATGTCAGTTGTCTGTAAATAACGTACATTTGAATTTTAATTTTCATTCTATTCATATATAGATTTGTGAGTCTTTTAATTAAATTTTTAGGTAGAACACAGTTAGATATGCTCATGTCTCTTGAATAGTTTTACAAATAAAAGTCTTTTCTCTTAGGTATGGTTTGAGAAATAAAAATTTCAATAAATTTTGTATATAATAGATTTTGTTAACATACTGTTTCTGTAAATACTCATTTAGTAATAGATATATGTTAGTTTGTTAATAAATAAAATTTGTTTCAATATATACTCCACCCATTCTAACACACTTCTCTCCCCAACTAGAAGCAGGAAGAAGCTTCGTGAAGCCCTGAGGCTGTGCGAGCTGTGTGAAGCTCCTATGCGCAGCACATCGGCCAGATCTGGGTGCAGAGGGGTCTGTTGCGATTTGGGGCGGAGCTTTGTGAAGCTCCCGTGCGGAGCGGATACAGGGGATGGAGCTGCTGAGGCGGTGCGGACCAGTCCCGGGCGTGCGCAGCAGTGGTGGCGAGCCAGGGCGGTTCGGTGCTGCTATGGAGCTCGGGCGTACAGCCTGTGCGCGGCAGATCAAGCAGGCGCCGGACGCGTGATCCGGATATGGTGGTGCGATGCAGGCACCCTGCTGGTGTGCGGTGAAGGCCGGAGCCAGGAGGGATGGCGCTCTGGTGCTGATGGCGGTTTGAGGGCATGCAGGGAGGCGGCTGAGCTAGGTCCTGGGCGCGGTATGAAGCAGCCAGGTGCAGCCATGTGTGGAGCAGCTCCCGTGCAGATGGAGACCAGCTGGCTGAGGTGGCAGATGGCATGATGGATCTGAGGAGGGCGCATGGTGCTGTGGCGGGAAACGCAGGCGGCTTGTGCGATGGCGATGGTGCTCGGCGACTGAGGCGGCCAGCTAAGCAGATCCGGATGGGTCTGAAGCGGCTAAGGCTGGGCATGGCAATTTGGGTGTGAAGCCAGCTGAGGTGGCGGAGGCCACCAGGGCGGATGGTGCTGGATGGCAGTGTGTGGCCGTGCGCAGATGGGGTTCGGCGTGCGAAGCAGTGTGTGCAGATGGCGATGGAAGGTGTGGCTGTGTATGCAGGTTGGCGCGGCCAGGAAGACCAGGGCGCGGCTGGTGTGTGGAGCTGTGAAGGCTGGGCATGGCACGAGCTGGCGCATGATGCAGAGGTGTGCTGATCCAGATCTTGTGGCTGGTGCGGGTTGATGGTGGTGCGCGGCGATGCTGGGCTGGGTTCGTGCAGAGCAGTGAAGGCGGGAAGGAGGCTGACGTGGCAATCCTGGTGCTACTGCGCTGGTGATCCGGGAGGCGCCCGGGCATCTATAAAAGGACCCGCGGTCCTCTCTCCGGGGGTGGCAAGTAGGAATTTCTCAAGATTTTTTTAGTCTCTAGTTTTTCTGTATTTTCTGTTTTAGCAGAGTAGGGAGTTGGGGTTCGAACTTGAGGATTTCTTAGCTTTTTCTTTCTGTTCTTCCTATGAGGATTGTGAGGGTTTCTTTATGTTCTTCTGCTGTTGAGGGTTAGGGGGTTCGATTTCTGAAGGAATTGTAGTTTCTTTCTGAGCTTTTCCTTTTATTAGAACAGGGGAAGGAGAGGGGTTAGCCAGTGGGATTTTGGGGAAATTTTGCTTCCAGTTTATTTCTGTATTCTCTCATTCCTGTTGGAGCAATTTAGCAAAGTTAGATCCTGTGTAATTTCTCATTTCGTTTGGTGAAGATTGCTATTTCTTCTGTGTTGAACTCTTCCATGTCTTCAGTGGCGTTCATAGCATTTCTTCTATGTTTAGTTTAATTGTGTGAAATTTTTCAGTTCATCTGATTGAGAGAATCCGGAGGGCGATTGCAAATTTATTGGTTTTCTTCTGTGATCCAGTAAGAGACTCTGCTATGATTTGTTTTCTTTCTTTTCCTTTCTAGATTCGAGATTTGGAGAATTAAGCATCCGTTTCCTTTGTCCAGCAATTGTTGAGATCATTCGACTCCAGGGGAGGGCAACTGGAATTGTTTTGAGTTTTTCTTCTTATTTCTATTTCTTATGTTTGGAGTTCTTCTTATGCGTTTGGTTTGAACTGAAGAATTGGTGATTTTAATTGAGGTTTTCTTTCAATCTTTTGTTGGCTAATGTGGGAGAGATCAGGTGTTTTCTTTTTCTTCATTTCTCTGTTGATCAGATCTTGGAGGGGGGTGCTCGGGGTTGCATAAATTTTCTGTTCTTCTGTATTGCAGTGAATCGATTCCAGAGTTCTTGAGTTCGTCATTTCAAGTTTTAGTGAGAGCTGTGAGACTGGTGTGGAGAAATCGATCCAGTGGCGTTGTTTGTCTTTAATTTTCATTTCTTCTGTATTTAGAACAGATAGATCTAATGTGTTGCATTTTTTTTAAATTCTGTTTTGTTTAGAATTCGGTCCATTGCATTTGTTTAATTCTTCTGTTCTTGCTCTAATGGTTGAGCATTGATAGATAATTCGACATTTGTAAGGGGATCAGATCCGGATTTTTGGTGTTACAGTTTAATGTCTTTTATCATTTCTTAATCTAGAGTTTATTACATCGTGTTTTCATTTTGTTATTTATCTTATAGTTCGTAGTGTTGTTAGATTGGTGTTGTTCATAGAAGTGACTCTATTACAATGTTATTTTGGTGGAAATGTGCCCATTAGAATGGTTTCAATTCAAAGTAGTTTAATTCAAATTCCATTCAGTCTCCCTGTGGAAATGACATGTTCTCACCACTATATGAGTTCATCTTTGTTATTTTAATTTTGTGAGACAGTTTAGAGGAAGTGCGCATATTGACTTGTGCGAGGACTCTGGACAACGAAAATGCACAGTCAACTATGTCGCGCGTTCATGATATAGGTGCCTAGTGATGAAGACTTTGCTTATATAAGAAGGGTAGATTGTAACACTTTATATAAGAATATGTTAAATGAACTAAATCAGTAGACTATCAACAACTTAGACTAGTCATTTTCAGAGCTCGAGCAAGAAAAGAACTTCGAAGTTAAGCATGCTCAGTTGGAAGCAGTCTCAGGATGGGTGACATTTGTGGGAAGTCTACCAACTAACATAATTGTTGGGTTAATTAGTTGGTTGGGTCGTCACAAATTCTCTCGCTAAAATTTACAATATGGCACTGGAGGCTGCATCTGAATTTGCTCATTGATTCTTCTCATTGTCTCTCAAAGTTCATGCATGTGTCTAACGTACACTTGACCTTGATACAATGTTCTTACATCATGTGTAACGTAAACCTGCATGCATTAAATGCACAAGATACAAAGAGAGAAAGATATCGTCAAGCCAACCTAGAATTTAGAGTCCAGCTATCCGACATTGCCTTTCCACTAGTGGTATTTTGTCGTTTACATGCACATAGAGTAAGGGGCAAGAAGTTGATACTGAGTGTATCATGAAAAGAAAAGTACTAGACTGGTAGCTAGCTCAGAGATTCGTATAAAAAGTACCTTGACGTTGGAACTCAAATACACTTTTTACAGAAGATTCGAGTAAATCAACGATACATATAAAGTATTCAAGGAAATATATTTTAAGCACGCAAGCATCATAGATGAACATTAAATTACTTCAGTCACATTGCTTTTAGTAATAACTTCAAAATACTTAGTCAAAAAGTCGATAATCAAAGCATCACCTAAAGTGTTAATCGAAGTGTTGTATACATCGCTAATCAATATAGAAATAGACGTAATAATTGAAGCGGCAATCGAAGTGGAAATATATTGATAAAATCAGATCAATAATCGAAGTAATAATTGAGGTGTTACTTATATTGATAATCGATTACTGACTATACCGCTAGTCGAAGTACTAATCGATATACATACGGTCGTGATAAGCTAAGCGCTAATCGCAGTACAAATATGTCGATAATCGAATCAATAATCGAATAGACTTGACGCAAAAATCGAACCAATAATTGAATCAATAATCAATGCAAGATATATCAGTAATCAAATCAATAACTGTTGTAAAGTATTCCAATAATCGAATTGATAATAGATGTGAAATATATCAGTAATCAAATAAATACTCGATGTAAAAATATTCCAATAATCAAATCGATAATCGATGTATCAATTAGATCATAATTCAACTAATAATCAAAGAAGTAATCGAAAAGAGTACTTGAACTACTAATTAATAGACTAATCGATTGTCATCATGAAGCAAATTAAATATTTAATCGGTAGGATCCTTAAACTAATAATCAAAGCACATCTTGAACTGATAATTGAACCGAGTGTTCTTCTAATCGAAGCGATACGTAAACCAATAATTGAAGTAAGGCTCTAAACATATAATCGAATATGCCTGAACTACTAATTGAAACTATTTGTTCTGGTAATCGAAGCAAATTTCAACAAGTAATCGAAAGGATACTTAGATAGTTTTCACGGTACTTATAGTTGTCTTCTTCTAATCAATTGGCATGTTATAACTGATAATCAAAACAACACTTAGAAAGTTTGTAGTATATTCACAATGTTGTTCTTCTAAGTGATAGAAATACATGTTTTCCCTGTTGACAAATTAACTTGAAAATGGTATTATATATTTTCATAGTTTTAGTTATCACCAAAACTTAGAGATATATAAAGGTAAGTGGCTCAACACCACACTTCAACGAAAGTGATGCCAACAAAGGTGTCTCTTAAAAGACAAGAATTGGCACATTGAAGCACAATAACCAGACGACTGAGATGGAATGATATACTCGACATCATCAGTGAAGATGGTGATAATGCTTTTAATGCCAAGCTCTTTCTTAACCTTAATATGATGGCATTGAAGTTAGCTGAGGAGAGCTCTCTGGTCTTTCCTAAGTTGGAAGACTTGCTGGATGAAATGATTGGATAGTCTTCTCTATATTGGAAGCTCATTGGTTCTTTGGAAGGTGCAACATTTGATTGTAGTGGCTTACTCTTCTTTCAACATGGTTCACCCTTTTAGCATTATTTTCAACTTCTAGTCTTCCAGTCATATATGTAGATGTTTTGTGTCTTGATGACCGTTGGAGTGAAGATAGCTGTTGAAGCAAAGCTAGGTTGATGCAACGCCTATAGCGGAGTGGCCGTCCCCTCTGCGTAAGGGGGGGGGGGGGGGGGGCAGCAAGCAGGGCGCGGGTTCGAACCCGCGCCCCGCCTCTCATTTGCCCCCTCCCCGTCCAACTCACCTATCAAAAAAAAAAAGGTTGATGCAACGCCCACTGCCTATTGGGTAGGTTCCTCAGATCTTTTGTTTTGTCTTGTGGACAAGTAATTTGACTGTGTTCTTGACTGCTTGATGGCTTCCAACTTGTCTTGGTCCGCTGCTTACTTCTGTAGGTTCTCCTTTTATCCATTTTATCTTGGTAGAGTGTCTTCTTGACATCTGTCACAAGATAAAAAAGATATCTAACAAAGGTTTGAATCATTTGCAGATCATTAGAAATATATCCTAGACATCATGTGAACTTTTCTTCCTTTTTATGTTCCCGAATGCTACATAAAGAAAAGACATTTGTAGCTAAGAAAATCAGGATATCTAGGATGTGCATAGTATGAACTTTTATTTGTACAATCATGTCTCCTCCTTGCTTTTTGAGTGTACATCTGTCTTGGTATGATAGTTTTTTTCTCATAAAAAAATATGTTGTCATATAGCTCAACAAAACATATCAGTTGTCAAGACAAATAGCATTTGAACGTTTAGACTATGACTACAACAAAGAGTTTGATTCATATAATAAACAAGTATTTGAATCAGATAGAAATCTTACATGTCAGATTATCAAAGACTTTGTTCCACTAAAAGAATATAAAATTTATGGCATGAAAGTCAAAGTAGTTATCATTTTAGCGTATTCAAATGGTATTACTTTTTGCCATTCATGACAATGCATAATCAATTTTCATGAAGCTTAATCTCATAGAAGAAACATATAATCCACATTCATGGACAAATAACCATTGCATACATTGATGCATCTCACTATTGAAAAACATAATCGATTCAGAGAATATTCAAAGTGAAACTTCATCGATTGTAAAGTACTTTTACATAGATGGACAATTGAACAATTCGTAAACAAGGTGAAGCATAATCGATCTCAACAAGAAACACAATCAATTAAATAATATGTCGAGTAGTACTTAAATATATTGTCGTGCTAATCATAATTGAAAGCATATGAGTGAAATATAATTGATTATATGGCTAAGTCGATTCTGCACAGAGAGACCTAATCGATATTGGGTTCACTTGAGTAGAATTTAATCGATTAACTAATCTTTCTGTGGACAAAAATATTTACACCTTCGAACTCATAATCGAATACAATGTCATCAGGTGCAGACTTAGAAATGTTTTTAGTCCTAAAGACAATCAATTAGTTTATTCACTACGTGTACTTAGAAAATTTCACATTGAGAGACTTTTTAATTGGGAACACAATCTATCGAAAGTATATGATCAAAACATTTCATTGTAATCGTGCATTGTGTACTTATAAAAATGTCACTGCGAAAAACTTAATCGATTAACGTGTGTTGTGCGTGTACTTCAAATTTTTGGTTACTTTGATAAAAAAACATAATCGACTATACTACATGCACTTCATGGACTATTTTCCAAACTCTGGGTAGAAGCATAATCGATTATCAAGGAAGCATATAGTGAAACATAATCAATTAACACATGCACGTGTATGTACCTAGAAGCCTTTCTCGCTAACAAACATAATTGATTAACTCATGTACTTATATGGGCATGGAAACTTTGCGATGCAAAATCTTAATCGATTATATGTGTATGGACTTGGAATTTTCTTGATCCCACTAGTTAATAGATTTTTGTTCACACTTAATCAATTATCTTTCTACTTTGGGTGGACTTGGAGAAAAACTAGTCAAGACTTAACTAATTCTCGATAGGTGCTTGTTGATTAAAAAGATTTTGAAGATGAAACTCATAATCGAATATTGATAAGAAATCAAAACAAGATCAATTTGATGACATTGGTCTTGGCCATATACTTGGAAGGATGAAGCAATGAAATCATTTAGAAAACTTATAAGCATTATGAAACCTATTATCAAATCAATGTAACCAATTGAAACTAAATCATAATCAATCTACAATGATCATAATTGAAAGGCTTGAATCCGAATATCATCATATCTTATCAACATAGTTGTTGCTGCAGAAGCAAGTGGGGTCGACCGGAGTCGAACGGAGTGGGCCCCGAGGGATCGGCCGCGTCGCGTCGTCGTCGGCAAGGTGAGCCCGACCTGCAAAGAACCACCGAGACTCCTCGGTGGTCAGACACTCTGACGATCAAGTCAGCAGAAGTGGATTCTCAGTGAAAACGAGTCGTAGTGCTACGAATAACGTAGCTCCTTTTGTCAGGGATGTCTCTTCCTTTTATAAGGGCATGGTGGTTTGAATCTCCGTGGTGGGGGAGAAGTCGTGTCCTCCTTTCTTGCTTCGAATCTTAGCAGGTGAGGTGGTAGGAGGCAAGTGCAAATATCACGGAGCCCCTCACAGCTGGGATCCTGTAACCTTGCCGTGGTAAGGGCTTCCCCAAATGATCGTGTGACAGCTGGGGCGTGCGTGATTGTAATTTTCCGGAATCCATGCTGCTCGATGGGCAAGTCTGACCTGGCGCCAATTGGATGAGCCCGGATCGCACGCCCGGCCTAATGGGTCTAGGTCAAGGGTGGCTGGTAAACCGAGAACTAGGTCGTCGTCAGACAGATTTGTCGGCCCTTGTTGTCGGCGAGCTTGGTCGGTTAGCGACAAACGGTATCACTAGCCCCCCGGGTTCTTCTCGAGGCGAGTTCTCGGCTCGAGGGGAAGCCGTTTGTCCTACTGTCGACGCGTTCCATCAATCGTCCTTGGAATTTGAACTGACGCGTGCCGCCTTTCTGGGTCCCGTACGTACTTCCTTGTGTCAGAGCCGTTTCGGATGGCGTTTCCGCCATTATGGTGATCGTGACCTCCTGCCATCATGTCAATACTGAAGGCGCCGACCATCGTGTAACCGCATTGATTCCCTCGCCCACGTTGGCCTCCCTTGACGGCGACCTGCGTTACAAATCCAGGTGGATAGCCTCCGGCTGTTCATATTCCGACGCGTGGCAAAATCGAGGCCGTCACTGGCTTATGAATCACTCGATCGGGCTGGCCTTGTAGGCCTATAAATAGCCAGGGGTCCCTGCCAAACAAGCTGCCTTTATCCCGCGCGCGCGTATCTCCCTTCCACCGAGTCGACGTTTCCCCGACGACCCGACGTCTCTTAGCCGTCCCCGGGGACTGCTTTCTTGCGCTTGCTTCCTTCCGAGGTAAGCGACGAGTCGCTCTTCTTCCTCCTCCTCGTCTGAGGGTCCGTCGTCAACCTGTTCTCCTAGAAAGTCTGTCAATGAGAATCATAACCTCTCCGATGATGGACCCGACCATTCTCCCGAGGTCCCGGAATCCGAAACCCTTGATACCTTGGTGTTGGGTTCCGTGGCGGACTCTTTTATCCTTGAAGTCAGCCTTGGCCCGTATATTCCAAAGGCACCCTCGGCCCATACTTCTGGTGCTCGCCGCCCGGCCGACAACGTGAGCGACGCGCGATGTGAAACTTCTTCCGACACTTTTAACTGGATGCGAAAGCACCCTAGGCTCGTTCTACCCGCCAACGCTGTTATGTTTTCCAACCGGGGTTTTAGGGCTCACCACGTTATGAAGGGGGGATTCTCCATCTACTCTGAGGCGGTTCGGGCCGGTTTTTGCTTTCCTTTCCATCCTTTCACCGTTTTCCTCCTCTTGGTTTTAGGGCTCACCACGTTATGAAGGGGGGATTCTCCATCTACTCTGAGGCGGTTCGGGCCGGTTTTTGCTTTCCTTTCCATCTTTTCACCGTTTTCCTCCTCTTGGAGCTCGGGATCGCCCCTTCTCAGTTAACTCCGAACTCCTGGAGAACAATCGTCAGTTTTTTATACATGTGCGTCTCGGCGGGGGTACCTCCGACTCTGCGCCTTTTCTTTTACTTCTTTTCTGTCAAGCCATTCGAGGATTGGCTTTATTTTGCAGCCAGGAATGGTCGGCATATCCTCGGCCGACTTCCTTCCTCTGTCCATGGCTGGAAGAGGACATTTGTTTTTGTTTATTGCCCCTCTGGGTGGCCTTTCCCAACCAAGTGGTCGGATATCAACGTCCGAAGTAAGGCGTTCGGGTCGCTGAGGCTTCGTGCATCCGAGCTCTCGGACATCGCATTTTTGAAGGAGGTGGAACCACCTAACCTGATAAAACCCTTCGCGAAGCTGTTCAAGCTGATTGACGAGGGTATCGAAGGTTTCCATCCTCACGGCTGATTCCTCATCTTACTGTAATTTTGTGGTGTTGACGTCGCCTCTTGTCTTTGCAGCTATGGCCGACAAGGGCGCGTCCACGGCCCCAGCGCGTAAGGGGACGTCGCTTGCCGAGAAGGCTAAGAACAGAGTTTTCTCGAGGGAGAAGAAGACGGTTTCGCGCCCCGAGAAGCGCCCTCGCGAGGTCGAAACCGTGCCACCTATGGACTCGTCGGTCACAGGACCCGAACAAAGCTCGGCCTCCATCCCGACAGCGGAAGAAGGGCCAGCGAAGCGTCCTCGGCAGCCGACGTCATCCTCGGTTCCTACTCCCTCCGCATCGACCCAGGCCCCCTTGCTGCTGGACCTGGTAGAGTGGGTCGTCAGGCTCTCCCTGCCGAGCTCAAGGCGGATGCACTGAACCGGCCTGCCCGTAGGCTCACTCATGACTTCTACTCGGGGCTTCTGAACCAGTTGGCCGCGTTTGATGCGTTCGCGCACCGGGCCGAGGTGAAGAGGTTGTCCTGCGACAAGCGTGTCGCCGAGGCCGAGGAGCTAGTGGCCTCCGAAAAGGCCTGTCGCCTGAAGGTGGAAGAGGAGGCAAAGAGGAGGGAGAGCGACCTCCAGTCGGCCCTCGCATCCGAGAAGGAAGCGCTGCAGGCCGTTGAGAAGGCTCTCAAGGCCGTAAAGAAGGCGCAATATGACGAGATCGCGGCTCATGAGCAGATGAAGAAGGAGTTCTCGCAGCTCATCATCGAGGAACGGGAGAAAGCGATAGAGGAATATCGCGACTCCGACGAACTTCAAGATGAGGTCACGGGAATTTTCAAGGAGGGCTATAACGCATGCCTCGACAAGGTGAGGGGGCTGCATCCCGGCCTTGACTTCTCCGGGGCAGCTCTTCCGGATGAGGGCGACGACGGAGCCACGGGAAGGGGCGTCGGCGACCACGAGGAGGAGGTGGCGGCGATCGTAGATGAGGCCGTAGGTATCGTGATTGATCGTTCCCTCGACAAGGCTTCCGACGATGTGATGGCCGAGGACCCCTCGACCTCGAAAATGTAATTTGTATTTCTTGTTTAATGAAATCGCATCTTTTTGCTCTTCTTGTGATTCTGCCGACGACTAGTTAGCCCCCCCCCCCCCCCTCGCACTTCATTGTCATCTACTTAAGAGTGCCGTAACGACTTCTTACAATGGGGAGTGCCGACACAACCTCTTCATGTAACTTGAGTGCTGAAGTGACCTCTACAATTAGAGTGCCGAAGCGACTTCGTACATAACTTAGGAGTGCCGAAGTGACCTCTTTACAATCAGAGTGCCGAAGCGACCTCGTATATGACTTAGGAGTGCCGAAGCGACCTCTTTACAATCAGAGTGCCGAAGCGACCTCGTATATAATTGAGTGCCGAAGCGACCTCGTATATAATTGAGTGCCGAAGCGACCTCTAAAATCAGAGTGCCGAAGCGACCTCTTTACAATCAGAGTGCCGAAACGACCTCGTATATGACTTAGGAGTGCCGAAGCGACCTCTTTACAATCAGAGTGCCGAAGCGACCTCGTATATAATTGAGTGCCGAAGCGATCTCTTTACACGTTTAAGGGAAGTATCCTCGGAGATGTTCGGCGTTCCACATTCTCGGAATGATTGTCCCATTGAGGTCTCTCAGCCGATAAGCACCATGGTCGAGGTCTTCTGTTACACGATATGGTCCTTCCCAGTTTGCTGATAGTTTTCCGCTTGCCGACCTTGGATCTGAGACAGCCAATTTCTGAGGACGAGGCTCCCAACTCCGAGGCGCTGTGGCTTGACCTTCCTGTCAAAATTCTTCTTAACCCTTCGTTGATAGACTTCCATTCTTGCCGACGCATTTCCTCATCCTTCCACCAAATCAAGCTCGGTGCGTAATGCGAGATTATTGCTCTGTTCGCTGAACCCGAGGACTCTCCCTGACGGGATGAGCATCTCCACGGGTGATACCGCCTCCACACCGAATGCAAGCGCGAATGGTGACTCTCGAGTCGCTTCTCTTGGCGTCGTCCTGTATGCCCATAGTACGTGGAGGAGTTGTTCGGCCCAACGACCTTTGTGGCTTTGTAACCTCTTCTTTAGCCCATCCAAGATTGTCTGGTTTGTGACTTCGTCCATCCCATTTGATTGTGGATGGGCAACCAAGGAAAACCTGTGCTCAATACCGAGCGCATCGCAGTTCCGACGGAACTTGGCGTTGTCGAATTGTCGTCCGTTGTCGGTGACTATTGTCCGAGGAAGGCCGAACCTGCAAACTATGTTCTTCCAAACGAAACCCCAGGCGTTAGCGTCGGTGATCTTCGCCAATGGCTCGGCTTCGACCCACTTAGTAAAATAATCAACTCCGACAATGATAAATTTCTGTTGGCCCGACGCGGGAGGGAATGGTCCGAGGATATCCATTCCCCACTGCGCAAACGGCCACGGGGAAGTTATGCTTGTGAGCTCCGACGGAGGCTGCCGATCGAACTTGCTGAAGAGTTGGCATTGATGGCAACTCTTCACGTATTTCTCGGCATCTCTAAGCATGGTGGGCCACCAATAACCTTGTCAGGTTATTCTCCGCACCAGCGAACGAGGACTTGCATGACAACCGCAAGTACCCTCATGTACCTCATAGATGATCTCCTCGGCTCGGACATGGTCCACGCACCGAAGGTTCGGGTAGCTGAATCCTTTTCGATATAATTCGTCGCCGATAATAAAAACCTCGATGCTCGCCTTCTTATCTTCTCGGTGTCTTCTCCATCATCTGGAAGTACCCCATCCCTAATGAAATTCATTAGCAGGGTCATCCACGTCGTCTCGATGTCGACGTTCATCAGGTCCTTGGTTGCTATGGACGGCTCACGAAGCTCCTCTACTAACATCGTCGGCGGGGCTCAAGTGAGGACGACACGAATTTGGAAAGAGCGTCGACCTGGGCATTCTCGGTCCTTGGTATCTTTACTAGCTCGGCAAAATCGAAACATGCCATGAGCCTCTGGACTTCCGTCCTATAGGATGCGAGCTTGGTCTCCTTCGTCTCGAACTCCAACGACACCTGGCTGACGACCAGTTGGGAGTCGTTGTGGATACGGACCTTTTTTGCCCCAAAGGACTTCGCCATCTTCAACCCTGATATTACTGCTTCATATTCGGTCACATTGTTAGAGGCGTCAAAATCGAAACGAACTGCGTACCTTACGTTGAGGTTGTCGGGCGAGCGCATGACCACCCCGGCTCCACTTCCTTGCGAATTTGAGGCTTCGTCGATGAAAACTTCCCACATGTCGTCGGCCTCTTCTTCTAGAGTTGCTCGGGCAGTTCCTTCAGAAATGAAATCTGCAAGGGCCTGGGCTTTGATAGCGACCCGAGGCCTGAATTCGACGTCGAATTCCCCGAGCTTGATGGCCCACTTTGCCAACCTTCCAGAGGACTCGGGTCGTTCGAGAACTTATCGGATTGGAATGTCGGTGAGAACGACGATCTTGTGTGACTAGAAATAAGGGTGTAATCGTCGTGCCGCCGTGATCAGCGCGTACCCGACCTTCTCGAGGTCCGAATATCGCTGCTCGGCTCCTCGCAGTGCTTTGCTTGTGTAGTACACCGGGAGGTGGGCTCGTTCTTCCTCACGCACGAGCACCGAGCTGATGGAATGGGTTGTCGTGGAGAGGTACAGCAACAGTTCTTCACCGGCTTTTGGCTTACTCAATGTTGGTACGTGAGCTAGGTATTTCTTCAGCTCGTCGAACGCTTTCTGGCACTCCTCAGTCCACTCGAAGCAGCCCTTCCTTAATGCTTCGAAGAATGGTTTGCATCGCTCCGCCGATCTGGACATGAACCTGCTAAGAGCAGTAACCCGGCCATTAAGTCTTTGTACCTCCTTCACTGTTCTCGGAGCCGTCATGTTGATGATTGCTTGGACCTTGTCGGGGTTAACGTCGATACCCCGACCAAAAACTAGGTACCCCAGGAACTTCCTCGCCCGAATGCCAAGACGCACTTCTCATGATTCAACTTCATCCCATATTGACGAAGTATTTAGAAAGCCTCGACCAGGTCTCGGACGTGGTCTTCGGCTCGTCGGCTTTTCACTAACATGTCGTCGATGTAGATCTCCATCGTCTTCCCGATCTGTTTCTCGAACATCGTGTTGAAGAGCCTCTGATATGTTGCTCCTGCATTTTTCAGTCCAAAAGGCATACGAGTGAAGCAGTACAAACCCCTTTCCGTGGTGAAGGATGTCTTTTCCTCGTCTTTTGGAGCCATTCTTATCTGGTGGTACCCGGAGTAGGCGTCGAGGAAGCTTAGGAGCTCGTGTCCGGCCGTGGAATCGATCAGCTGATCGATCCGAGGTAGTGGAAAGCTATCCTTCGGACATGCTTTGTTTAGGTCGGTGAAATCTACACACATCCACCACTTTCCATTCGCCTTTCGCACCAAGACGACGTTGGCGACCCACTCTGGATAGAACGAGTCTCGGACGGTTCCTGCACGCAAATACTTGGTTAAGTTGTCGTCTACCGCTTCTTGTCGGTCAGCCGACAAGGGTCTTTTCTTTTGTCGAATGGGCCGAGCCTTGGGGTTCACGTTCAGATGAAGCTGGATGATTTTTGGGTCGACTCCCGGAGATCGTCGTCTGACCAGGCGAATACGTCGCCACTCTGGCCAAGGAAAGCGACGATCCCATCTTCCAGGTTTTTGAGTTTGGTCCCGACGATGAGGACTCCCCTCTCGACCTTTATTTGTTTAGTTTGTTCCACTAGTTCGTGTCTTTCGACATTATCAACATCTGGCACATACTCTGGAATAGTTGGTTCTTTTGCTTTGATGGAGTTTGCATAGCATCGGCGCGCCTCGGCTTGGCTCCCGACGACCTCCCCTATCCCGCCAGGAGTTGGAAACTTCAACTTCTGGTGATAGGTCGATGGTACACCCCCTAGTTTACTGAGCGCACCCCGTACAAAGATCGCGTTGTAGGCCGACTTCACTTTCACTATGAGAAAGTCGACCTCAACCGTTACATGTCGCAGGCGGGTGCCCAGTGTCACCTTCAACCTGATGGACCCCTCAGCATTGACGGGCGTCCCACTGAACCCAAACAGAGGGGTGGTGACCGGTTTGAGCTCGGTGCTCAGATTGGTCATCTTAAGGAAACAATCATAAAATAAGACGTAGGGGGCTGCCCCGTTATCTACAAGGATACGGTGTATAGTGTATCCATCGACGTCGACATGGATCACTAGCGCGTCGTCGTGGGGGAAGCTCAGTCCGGTGGCATCTTCGTCAGAAAATGTGATTACTCCTCCACTGCTTGTCGCTGGTAAGCTTGGCGATGTCGCTGTCACGGCCAATACATAAGCTTTCCTCTTTCTCCCGCTGTCACCACCGCTTGCCAAGCCGCCCGCGAGGACCAGGACGGCTCCTTTTGTTTCAATAGTTTCATGCTCTTTCTCGGGGGAGCACGCCCGCGTCCTTCCGTCGACGATGTCTTTCCCGATGATTCCACGCCGCAACATCTCCACGATCTCCATCTTGAGGCTCCTGCACTGGTCGGTCAGGTGACCAAATTCCTTGTGATAGTCGCAATACAGATTAGATCCTCGCCCGGTCGGGGGCCTCGCCATTGGCTCGGGCCGACGGAACTCCGGAAGCCTCTTTATAATGGGGAGAATTTCAGAGGGCGATCTCCCGAAGCGGGGAAGGTCCCTGACGCACCAGAATTCGTCGGGACGACGATCACGATCTGAGTCTCGGCATCGTTCCGGCTCTCGTCGTCTCTCCCTCCGCGACTCTTCTTCTTCCCTCATCGGCTTCTTGGTTTGTTGGTCCCCGCTTGCTTCCCCTCTTTCGGATTGCTTGCCGAGCCTTCCCACAGCACCGAGCATCGACTCCAGCCTTACATATTTCTGCATTCGAGAAAGCAGGTCCGAGAGACTTACTGGTGGCTTTTTAGCGATGGAGGCCACGAACGCAGTGTCCGTGCACACTCTTGTCAGGATGTTGACGGCTGTCCTCAGATCCAGGTCCACCACTTTCATCACCTCGAGCTGGAATCGCTTGGCATAGTCCCGGAACATCTCACCTTCTTTCTGAGCGACGAGCCACAAGTCGTCGGTGCATAGGGAGTGTTGAACTGTGTTGTAAAAATGGTCCAGGAAACGTTGTGCCAGGTCGGAGAAGTTGGCGATTGATCGAGCGGGGAGCGCCTTGAACCACTGCAATGCTGCATCGTCCAATGTTGACATAAAAGCATGACACTTCAAAGCGTCAGTGATATTTACCATTTCCACTTGCCCCTGGAAGTGGTCGAGGTGATGGATAGGGTTGGTCGTTCCATTATAATGTTAGAATTTTGGCAGCTGCCATTTTAATGGCACCGGTGCTGAGGTGATTTCTTCGACGAATGGCGAGGTGGTGAGGAGTGTCGCCACTGACGGCGTTCGGTTGCCGCGCTGCAACGCCTCTATTTTTCTGTTCATCTTCTGCAGGTCATCCTTCCACCGAGGTTCGATCGCCGGCACGCTCGTTGAGATTGGTGCGGATTCCGCAGAGAAATGGTCGACAACGTCGGTTCTGATGGGATGCTCCTCGGTAGCCGACAGAGGTTGGGCGACAACCAGTTGGGGTACCGGGGCGTGTGGCGTCGGTTCTGGCAGTTGAACGTTGGCCTGACTCTCCGACAACACCGGCTGCTTTCGTAGGTTGGTTATATCCTCGCCTTCGCGGATGTCCGCAGCCTGAATTGCCACACGACCCGAAGCCTCGCCTTGAGCCGGGGACGTCTGTTGATGAAGCTCCAGCCTGGTCAACACTTGCTGGAGATTCATGTGTTTGCTCGAGCTTGTCAAGGCAGTTCGACATCGTGGAATCTTGTTCTCTCTCTCTCTCTCTCTCTCTCTCTCTCTCTCTCTCTCTCTCTCTCTCTCTCTCTCTCTCTCTCTCTCTCTCTCTCTCTCTCTCTCTCTCTCTCGTCGGAGAGAGAGGGTGAATGTTTTGAAGTGGAAGAGTGAAGGAGGTGTTTTGAAGTGGAAGAGATGAGATAAGGAGTGAAGGAGGTGTTTTGAAGTGGAAGAGATGAGGCGCCTTGTCATGATCGGGTCTAGGTGCCATGATCGTTCATGAGACATGGTGCGGCACGAATCCTAATTTTGGTGACAATTTTGTTCGAAGAGAATGGGCAAATGTATAATTTTGATGCAGTGAAGGTTGTATAATGAAATTCGCCAACTTACCGGAACTCACGTACCAAACCGGCACGTGCATAATTCGGACAGAAACTGTCCGAATTCGGCTCCTCCCTGGATTTAGCGGACGGATTTATCGGATTCGGTTCGGCCCCGGACCACCTTCGAGAAAATGGCCGCCGCCGCCACCTTACCCTCCTCCTCCTCCCCCGCCGTCCCCACCTTCCGCCACCGCTCTCGCTCCCGCCCTCGACCCTTCAAAGCGCCTCCTACTCCTTCGCCACCGCCTCTCCTCTTCCTGTCCACGCGTAAATCCTTCGCCGCTAACCTCCCGTCTCCTCCCACGATCTCCTTCCAGAAACCCGACTCCTCCGTGCTCTCGTCCCCGGAGCCGCCACCCCGACGACGACGGCCGCGTAGGAAAAGGAATGACTTGGAGCTTTTTACCGGGCGGGACGGCGCCATCTCGGGTCGGTGCCGCCGCCTCCTTCACATCGCTGTCCAGCTCGGAGACCTCGAGCTCGCCAGGGCCGTCCACGCCTTCGTGGCCAAGAGCCTGCGCAGAGGAGAATGGGAAGGAGGAGGAGAAGAGGGAGTGGAGGAGGAGAAGAAGAGGAAGTGAAGAAGAGACCCTCCTCATGAACACTCTCATCTCCACGTACTTGAAGTTGAGCCAATTGTTCGAGGCCCGGCAGTTGTTCGAGGAAATGCATCAGAGGGATGTCATATCCTATACATGTATGATATCTGCTTATGCGAAATGTGGAGAAGAAGATGAAGCGATTGATCTCTTCATGCGAATGCGTTACTCTGGCGTAGAGCCCAATGCTTTCAGCTACGTTGCTGTCTTGACTTCCTGTATCCGGCAGCCGAATTCCCGGCTGGGTTTGCAGTTGCATGATCTGGTGCTGAAGTCCCCCCATTGTTATACCAATGTACATGTTTCAAATGCGCTCATGGGGTTCTATGTCGGGTGTGGACGTCTTGATGATGCAGTTGCTCTGTTTGAGGAGATGATCGACGGGGATGTGACATCATGGAATACTATCATCTCTGGTATGGTCAAGGAGGGTAGGTATCATAGGGCATTGGAGTTGTTTCAAGATATGCGAATGGATGGGTTCAGTGGAGATTCATTCACAATCTCGAGTCTTCTGACTGCTGCTGTTGAAGGCTTTTCCCGAGCAACACATGGCGAGATGGTTCATGCACATGCACTGAAATTGGGATTGGAATTTAACTTGAGCGTGGGAAATTCACTCATTTCATTCTATACCCAATTTGGTTGTGTCGAAAAAGTGGCCAGTGTGTTTGATGAGATGCCCAGGAGAGACATAATCTCATGGAATGGAATGATGAGAAGTTATATGATGTTTGGCTGTGTAGAATCAGCAGTGGAGGTATTTGATTTCATGCCCATGAGGAATGGCATCTCATACAATGTTTTGTTAGCTGGTTTTTGTCAGAACAATGAAGGCCACCGTGCTTTAGATCTCTTCAAGAAAATGGTTGGAGAAGGTATTGAGGTGTCCAATTTCATACTGACCAGTGTCATCAATGCTTGCGCTATGGTTGGAGAAGTAGACAAAAGCAAGCAGATTCATGCTTTTGTGCTGAAGGTCGGATGTGCATCAGATGGTTGGATCAAAGCTGCTTTGCTAGATATGTGTACAAAGTGCAACAGACTGGAAGATGCTCAGAAGATGTTTCAGCAATGGGATGATAATGAGAGCCATGCAATTGCATGGACATCTCTTATTTGTGGCTATGCTAGAAACGGACAGCCAAATGAGGCAATCTCTCTTTTCAGTGCCATGGAAAGGGAGAAAGAGTTTCTTATAATGGATGAAGTTTTGTTGACCACAGTCCTTGGGGTTTGTGGATTCTTGGGATTCAATGCAATGGGAAAACAAATCCATGGTTATGTTCATAAGTCAATGAACTTATTTGATCTACAAGTTGGAAATGCAATATTTAGCATGTATTCAAAATGTGGAGACATGGAAGATGCACTAAAGTATTTTGATCAAATGCAAGAATATGATTTAGTATCATGGAATGCCTTGATCACAGCCCACCTGTTGCATCAACAAGGAGATGAGGCATTGTCAGTTTGGGAACATATGAAAAAAAATGACATAAAACCTGATCATATTACATTTCTTTTGATCCTGTCAGCTTGTAAATTTACTAAATGGGACTCTGTTGCCACTTGCCAAAACTTGCTATTCTCCATGACAAGTTCTTATGGAATAAAACCAGCATGTGAGCATTATGCCTCAGTGGTGAATGTTTTGGGTTACTGGGGTTGTTTTGAGGAAGCTGAAGAAGTAATCAGGAGCATGCCCTTCAAACCAGATGCATCAGTTTGGCGAGCTTTGCTTGATACATCTAGGTTACATTCTAACTTGAGTTTGGGTAGAGAAGCTGTGAAACAAATTCTTGCTTTGGAACCGAAGGACCCATCTACTTACGTCCTTATATCAAACCTTTATGCTGCATCTGGAAGATGGACTTGCTCAGAAATGGTTAGGAAAGAAATGAAAGAGAAGGGATTGCGTAAGCATCCAGCTCAGAGCTGGATTATTCACTGTAACTTGGTTCACTCATTCTTTACAAGAGATAGAACACATCCACAATCAAAAGATATCTATAGTGCACTGGATATACTGATTTTGGAATGCATGAAGGCTGGGTATGTGCCCGACAATAGTTTTGTTCTTCATGAAGTGGAAGAATTTCAGAAGAAAGACTTCTTATTCTACCACAGTGCAAAATTAGCCGTAACCTATGGGCACCTAGTTACTGAAAGGTGGAGACCGGTGCGTATTGTGAAGAATATTCGTCTGTGTGGGGACTGCCATACCTTCATGAAGTGTTTGTCAACTGTGCTTGATAGGGAGATTTCTCTGAGGGATTCCACAGGCTTTCACTATTTCAAGAGTGGAAAATGCTCATGCAATGATTGCTGGTAATGTAATTATAACAAATCTCTAGTCCTTCACTCCTTTGAGGGCGTTGACCATTACAGTGGTCAAGCTATTGTAATTAAGAATGTACAGTATGCATACCTCATTCAGCTGATTGTTTCATTAAATTCTTATTGAACAAATAGAAAAACGGGATATCTATTGGAGAAAAGTAGTTTAGTGTCCAATGTTTACAACTTCCTTTGTTTCCAGTAATTCTGGTACTATAACATTGGATCTTTCTTTGAGCTGCAGGGAGCAGAAACTGATTCCCAGAAAATTAAGATGGATGCATATCCTTAGAATCCATTGTTTTGCAGGACCATAAACTGCCCGTCTCTGTTTAAGATTGCCCCACGAGACGTGGCTGGCAGGCAATGACATGTCTTCAGACAGCCATAGGGTGAGGGAGCTGGCGTTGCTGTCAGCAGTTAGCCATTTCCTCTTAGCACAGCGTTTTAAAGCTCAGTGGTAGATGGTTTGTGGTGCTTGTTGCAGAGTGTTTGGGATCAGACATAGAAATCTCCTAATATTTGCCTTATTCGTGCTTAAGCATTATTAGTTGCCATGCACAGGTGTAAGTAAGCAAGGATGATCAGAAAGGGCCACGGAAGACATCTTCTGGAGGGTTTGTAGGCATGCATACTTCCCAGAATCCAAGTTAAAGTTGCATTCCATCTATCTCCAAGTTTACCTACATCTATTTTTTCTCCTTGGGAAGGAGGTAGCATGCACTTGGGTCAAAGTTGTTCTCATGTATGCATAAGAGGTCACTCATATACATCCTTGTTGTAAACCAAAGTCATGCATTTGCCACTGCAAGAAATGCATTACGTGTATAAGACTGCTGAGCTCTTATATAAGATCCTGCCATTCCAGGTAATTAGCTAATCATCATTTATTAGCCATTCAAAACATGCCTAGGATATTGCTTTATCCAATTGAAACTTGGTCATTAACCAAAATATGCTTGCTGTGTTGAGAAAAACAAAGGGCCCCTCTTTTTCTGAAGTAACATTATGTGGGGATAGAGGGGGGGGGGGGGGGGGGGAACTGTTTAGAATTCAACCTTAAATTAGGTTTTAGTTAAAGGGGAGCTAATTGAAGGAATTTTATGTGTGAAAATCTACTTTATTTCACATTTATGCATACATCCTTTGTGCTTCAGTAAATTGTCATGGATGCCATTTTCATCACGGACCATTAACAAATCTTCAAAATCTCATGAGAAGTGTAGAAGAAGATGGAATATTCTCTGGATAGTTTCACGGAAGTCCAGGCAAGGGTTCTTGTGACAATTAATTAATGTATGAAGGGTAGACATACAAATACAAATTTAAGATAGATGTGCACACAAATTTTACTCAGAAGAATATATATACATAAAACCAAAAATAATCAAACCCTAGAAACTTATAAAATAGATAAAAAGAGGGCTAAGAAAATAGTTAGTGAAGTTAAATCCAAGGCGTTTGAAGAATTATATAATAAACTAGAAATCTAAGAGGGTGAAAATGACATATTTAAATTTACTAAGTTAAGAGAAAGGAAAAGTAGAGATTTAGATCATGTTTCTTGCATTAAAGATGAAGATCAAAGGATTTTAATTAAAGACCTAGAGGTTAAAAAGAGATTGTGTAACTATTTTCAGAAATTAATTAATGGAGATTGCTTCAAGAATTTCTCTTTAGAAGAGAACCAAGAGTCAACAAAATTTGATAAATATCAATATTTCAAACGTATTAACATATCAAAAGTGGATAATGTTTTAAGAAAAATGAAAATGGGTAAGGTCTTAAAACTATATGGCATCTCTATCAAAGTGTGGAAAGACTTAGGAGACATTAGTATCAGGTGGTTAACTAGACTTTCAATAAAATTATGAAGGAAGGGAGGATGCCAGAAGAATGGAAAAAAAGTATTATGGTTCATTTCTATAGAAACAAAGGGAATATTCAAAGTTGTAATAATTATTATAAAATTAAACTTATGAGTCATATTATTGAATTTTGAAAAAGAGTAATCGAGAAACGAATTCGATATATGACTATTGTATTAGAAAATCAATTTGATTTTATGTCTGAGTAGATCTACTATAGAAACTATTTTCTTAACACCACAGTTAATGGAGAAGTATAGAGAGATAAGAAGATATTTGTGACGGCCCTGGATATTTATGCCCAATAAGGCTCCATATCCAAGTCTGTCTCTCGCGATTGGACCGAAGTCTCGCAAGGGATATCTCATACAAGTGTCGAGTAAGAATATAAAAGACAACAACAATTGTATAAGACATAAGAAAGTACATGTGTTCATACCTATATACAACAATGTACAAATGTCCCAATACATTATTATATGTCCAAGAGAAAAGAGTACAACTACTTGAGGCATACCCCGAGAGAGCACAAGCTTACACAACACAACTAACTCTACTGCTTGTGATATAAGTCTGTCACAACACCTCCACAAGCCACACAAACAACTAACACCTGAAAAGAGCTGTAAGGGAGTGAGCCTCAACAAGTCACTGCCTCAGTAGGGACCTCCCAGAAACAACACCTGAAAATTGAAGCGACCTCAACCCTAAATGGTCTCACTGACAACACCGATAGCCAAACCATAACATGCTCACAACAATCATAATTAACAGTAATTAAAATATAATTACACTAGCTAACACAAATCTCAGAAGGTAAGAGGAATAACATGACTAGCACAGCACCACTAGTCCGCCCAACAACTGAAATGCCTAGGCCACACGTCTTATAGTCAAACCACTACAACAACTAGTCGCCTAAGCTACAAGCCTCACAGACAAACCAATGTCTAGGCTACAAGCTTCACAGGCAACCTACCCATGTAGGGCAACAGGACTGGCATCAGTAAGTCAATCAACCACACACTAAAACCATAATCGGAAGCTTACCCAAAGAAGGGTAAAACACAACGTGCGGAAGGTCACACCACACAACCTCCACGAAACACAAGCTCACCTCAACACCTGAAGAGACTGGTACCCGACGTACCACAACACAAAGCTACCCACGAGGGGTACAAGTACCTACTACCATGAGGTACCACCACGGAACCACAACCACAATGGTGCGACCACCAAGGCACACCCCAACGGGTAAAACCTCAACCAGCGAGTCACTACACACAAGCCACAACCAGTGGCAACACATGAGTCGGAAAGGAATGACGCCACCACACGGGAACGGACTACTGGTTCATGATGCCAGTATCCAACCCGGACAACACAGCACAAGAACCACATCTCAGGCTCGTAGCCACTGACTACTCAGTCCAACTACCGCTCCACAAACACACAAAGTAAGCCAACCAACAGTGGAGACCAACCAACACCACACCTGCAGACCATACAGCTGCAGGCCCATGCCTGGCACCTTTAGGGACTCCGGCCCGAGCTCCCTAAAGTGAGGCACTGGAAACACAGGACTAGCTGGGGATCAGTACGTCTACTGTTGTCCGTCCCCCCAACCACGAGCGCGCTACAAGTGACTGCACACCTACAAACACAAGTCGCTGCCCCCAATCGTCTTTCCCTCAGCCAGACATACAACTCAAACATAGGAGTGAGGGTGTTCAGGAAGACGACTCAGACCTCAGTGGTACACACCGTACCGGGACACGCCCCGAGCACAACAAACACACGTGCTTAGCTCACACAGAACCTGGGGTACCCGACTAAAGAGATATTCTGGAATAGGCGCCGGACCACCAAACTCGGTAAAACGCACAAACCACGATATGTACTTATACAACCTTTATTATAAACCACGATTCATCAATATCATAGTTAGCTTGTCACCGGTCACCAAGTGACCTCCAAGCCAACATACACCTATATACACATGAACCACATTATCGTATAATAACCTTGCATGTCATTGGTAATCTCATGACCTCGATAGCAACATTAAACACAATGAACAATAACCACTTAACTTAATATAACGATAATCAACATAAACCACTAACTAACCATACACTAACTCTTGACCCTACACATGCTTTACTAACATTAACTATCTTAAGTAACATTTAAAAGACAGCAAAAGACCAAGGCTAGGTTCACAATGGAACCTCAATGCCCAACCACCACAAGCTAACCACAGAAGCTGAAACGCGACGGACACAGGCGTCGCCTTTGAAATTGCGACGGCCTGTCCATATGTAATTCAAAACCTTAACGCGACAGGGCCCAATGTCGCGATAGAATCGCGACGGCCCGATACGTCGCCTTTAAGCCAAATCTGGCAGTCGGAGTTCAAATCGCGACGACGCGATGCGTCGCGAAAACACAAGTCGGTTAACACACTCATGAACGCGACGTAACAAAGTGACGCGTTCATGACCATCAATAAATCACCAATCAATACTATCGTAAACGCGACGACCCTAATGGTCACGTTTACGCCAACCGGAACAACACACTGATCGGAAACAGAAACGTGACATCTCACTACATCGTGTTCATATCATGAACGCAACAGTGAAGCCCATGGCGTTTCAAATGCGACTGTGGAGTCAGCTCAACGGCTAAACCCCACCTTCTCCACCAGAAAACTCATTCACATCCAATACAAATGACAACTTAAAGCAGTAAACATGATCTCTACACTATGGAACACCACCCAAACATGCCTCCACCCTTTAAATCATTTAAATCAAACTAAAACAAGGGTAGTCTCCCTACCAACTAAACAAGCCCGAAGAATGCCAGAAACTCCACGTCGTCGGCACGTCCACGCTCCGGACGCCATCCTCACGTGGACCCCGCGCTGCACGAGCCACCAGACACTGAAGTCGCCCCAGGAGCTCCACAGCAGCTTCCCCTTTGCCTGGACAGAGCTCCTCTGCTCTGTTTGGGCGAAACAGAGCAACTAAACCACGATTCAAAATCGCGATGTGGGCAGACGTCGCGTTTAAGAGTTAAATGCGACAACCCTAGCCATCGCCAATCGGAACCCAAAGCGCCGCTTAACACAAAGGTAGTATAGTGAATCGCAACGTAGTAAGCCGTCGCGTTTCAAAACGCGACGACATGCCCCGTCGCGTTCACAACCAGTAAACCAACTGGCTGTTTGGGCTAGAACCTCCGGCCCACAATGCCCACACAATGCACGGAAACCACAAACAAGGCCCAATGACCACCTCTTGGTCAAGAACACCACTCCAAAACCATTAAACACGGATCCGAAAGGATCGTGTCATTACAATATTTATATATGATTTTCTTGATTTGGAAAAGGGGTATGATGTGAGAGAATTGATTTGGTAGACATAAGAAAGAAGGGAGTCTCTCAATAATATGTTGACTTGATTCATGATATATATGAAGGTACTACTACCAGTATGAGAACTATTGCTGGAAAGATTTGTGAATTTTTTGTCACTATAAGTTTGCATCAAGATTTTACACTAAATTTGTATCTCTTAACTCTGGTTATGGATGAAGTAAAAGCAATTGCATGTTGATATCTCTTGGTATATGTTATTTGCATATGATATTATCTTAATTGATGAGAGTATTGATGATTTAAATGTTAAGGTAGAAAGTTGAAGACAAGCCTTGAAATCTAAAGGTTTTAAAATCAGTAAGTGCAAATCAAAGTTTATACATTGTAAGTATAGTAATGAGAAGGTGTTATAGGAAGATATGACTCTAATTGATGGACAAAATATTCTTTAAGAGTAGTAGCTTTCGGCACTTATCATCTCTTATGATGATGTTACACATAGGATTAAGACAGACAAGTTAAAATGGAGAAGTGCATTAAGACTCCTCTATGACTGTTGTATACTCGTGAAATTTAAAGGAAAGTTTTATAGAATAGTGAGATCTACCTTGTTATATGATACCGAGTGTTGGGCAGTGTAAAAAGAACACATTAACAAAATGTGTGTAACAAAGATGAGGATGTCAAGATTGATGTATGGTAAAACTATGAAAGTTAAGATTAGGTGCTTCCGTAAGAACTTGGGTTGGGCACAGCTCTAATTGATAGGAAAATGAGAGAAAATAGACTCGTTTGATTTAGACACATGCACTATCACTTAACTCGGCGTCCGTTAAAAGATGTGACTAAATTTTAGTAGACGTCAGTAAAAGAGTTAGTGGAATGCCTAAAATAAGATAGTGCGATACTGTTAAGAAGGACTTTGACTTCGTGAATTTAAATATGAATATAACATTTGACAAAAAAAATTTGGTGAAAAATGATTCATGTAGTCGACTTCAAATAATATGATAAGATTCTGATGACAATGATAATATTAAAAACCCTAAATTGAAAGAATCAGGAGATGGCAATAGTGATGCTTCAAGCATAGGGCAACACTGATGCTTCAAGCACATCTCTGTACATAAGCGTAAGTCTGCATTCATCATAAATTAATAATGAGTGCATGAAACTTAGGAGGTTTGCATACATATGCTACACTTTATCCGAAATTGCGCATACAGTTTTGCATTTACAGTTATGCTGCAAGCATATCTCTGTACATAAACGTAAGTCGTATGCATTTCTGAAAATTAATAATGAGTGCATGAAAAGGTAGGAAGTTTGCATACGTACTACAACTTATCCGAAATTGCACATACAGTTTGCATTTACCTGTTATTTTAGATACACAACCTACAGAAAATTTCACGAGCCCTTACCATGATTTTTCTATTTTTCAAAATATTGATGGTTTATATGAACATTTTGCCAAATTTTCTTCCGGCTTGTAACATTATGGCAGCGAGGATATAAAAAGAAAACATTGACCTCAAGTGTAAAAATGCACGCACGAGTGTTTGCACTCATGCATGCATATATGGAGAATTTAGGAGTAAAACTTGTTATCTAATGGCATGGGCAATTTTATTATCCGGCTTAAGTACAATCTTAACTCTTATGAGCATGCACCATCGTGTCGTTGCGGGCCCCCTAAGACTAGGTCTGGAAGACTTAGGCTATGTTTGACTATGCTTCAGAAGAAACGGAAATCGGCGATAGTTGATTTTGCGGAAGACTTGCCTACGGAGGTATTTTTTGCATCGTCAATTGTGCCCATCTGCGAAAGTCCTAGAAAAAAAAAGTACTACATTTCGCAACCAAACACAAAACTCAAATAATTTTTCAAAAGCGGCTTGATGCCCCTTTTGAAAAAGTGGACAAAGACAATTCATTGTCTCTACCTCTCCTCCCTATAAAATCAGGAGGGCGCAGAAGCCGAAGACAACCAGAGATATTTGGAAATAGAGGTGATTATGTCAAAGATTTTAAAATTGAAATTTGTTTCTAACTCGCATCCAAACATTGCCTTAATTAGGTTGTCCGATGACCGGTACTAACAATACCACCAACTTTAGCATCACATAATTCGAATTCTATATTTTTATCCGCACTATTAAATCTATTCTAGTATTGCTAAATTATATTGATCTAAAATCAAATAATTTTACTTTTCCTACAATAAGAGTGAAGTGAATTGCAAGAAATTGATTTTATTGGTTGAGAGTACTTGTACTGGACTTGTGGTACTTGTCAGCTAATGGACCTTAATTTTGTTGCAACTTTTTTTACAATAAACATTTCTCATTTGATATGATATGATATCTGACTTTTTAATATCAGATCGGAACGACTTTTTTTATACATATAGTTAGATTAAGTATTGTGAAGAAGGTCTGAAGTGGAACAAAAATTAGAGGTTAAATGTATGGTTTTTTTAAAAAGGTGATGCCACTCTTATTCGACCATTAAGGGTAATAGAACCCTCCGATCCATATCAACCAAAAAAAAGGACAAAAGATCCCTAGACTCTATGTGTGTACAAGGTAGGTCGGTGGTTGGACAACCCCTTTACAGGGATCGATCCCTAGACTCTATTAGGAAAAGTTTTTCAGGAAAAATTTTATTTTTTAGATCGTTTGGTATTCTTGAAAAGCAAAATATGAAAAATTGTATCCCAAAAATCTCGGATTTTTTCATCCGCGGACGTCATTTTCCAATGCTGGGCATGTTTCTATAGTGATACTTTTTAGACACTATTCATTTAAGTTACATTTTTATTTTCTTTCCACTCATTTAAATAGTCTTTGTCAAATTTAATTATTTTTACTAGTTAATTTAACTCTTATTTTTTATTAAAATATCTATAGATATTATTCATTTAAATTACATTTTTATTTTATTTCTCCTACTTTAAATTGTCTTTATCAAAGTTATTTGTTTTTCATTAGTTATCTAATTTTTTTATTTTTAAAAAAATATTTAAAATAAAAAAAATAAATATTTTTTTGATGAATAGTGTTAGTACATAAAGAGTACATGACTCTCTCTCATTTGAGTGGATCATAAGATCACATACCTCTCCCATACTCTCTATTTACATAAATAGCTAATGAAAAAATTTATCTGACAACCAAATAGATAATTTTGTTTTCATTTTCATGTAAAAATTATTCTATGAAAAATTATTTTCCTAATAAGCTATTTTACATACAACCAAATGAACCCTTATTAGTAGAGGATTTTTTAAAGAAACTTTTCAAAGGTTTAAAGGCTGGGGCTAAGGTGGATGAGAGGAGCCCCTAAGTATTGAACTCGGAACTTCTTGTCATTGTTCTATATGCACACCCAGTACTTAGACACTGGACCAACAATACCAAAAACTAAAAAAAAAATGCATGTGTACTATGCATATGTATATACATATAAATATGAATGCATTAGAACTCAAAATTTTCAGTACAAGAAGTATATTCAGAGATCCCACATCCACCTATTCGTCATCATAAGAAGGTGTGATCCGTTTATTTGCTGTCGCTACAAATTAATCACGTTGAACCATATGTAATCTAGCTTATTTGTGGTCACCATCTACGTACTTTCATGAGAAATAAAAAATAAGTTTCAAGACAACATGTTCATATGCCCCAAAGGGAGCATCACCATCAAACTTAGCAGCGGATTTTTTTTTTTTTTGTTTAACTTTAGATCAAAGAAATTTTAACCACATTCTCCGTTTACAATAGCCCAGCCGAGCTCTCAGTGGTAGCCAGAAAGAAAAGAGAAACCTACACGTATATGGGTTTTCTGGAGCAATGCTCTACACAAACTGTAGATAATGGGGCCACATTTGTTGGACCATGGCACGCACATGAGGACTTCTCCCCCCCAAAGTTAAATGCTGGACTCGAACAAAAAAGGATGGGAGAGGGGGTGGGAGAGAGCATAGAACTATCTCCCCTTCGTAGAATACATAGGCTATGGCTGGAACATGGCATAAAATTTTAGGGCTTCTCCCAAAAAATGAAATGCTGGTGTAGAGGGAAGGATGGGAGAGGGCAGCAAACTCCCTTGTCTCCTCTTTCAACTTGCTTGGGCAAAGGCGATGAAACCATTTCCATCTGAATTTACACGCGAGATGATTGTTGGTGGCAGGCCTGAGGTTCTTCTCATTCGGCAGAACACGCTCATCCCTGGACTCCCAGATCCTCTCGCCGGAACTATTCACAGAATCCAGCATCAGCATACTGTGCGACCATAGCAGATGGATGCGATGTAAAGATTCTTGGCCCATTTCTCCTGCAAGAGGACAATGTAGCAGTTGTTAGATGGCAGTACAACGCACTTGCAAAAGATGGGCATATTCAGTACGATGGATTTCTAGCACAAACGGATTTTTTTTTTTTTTCAGAATTATTGAAAAGGAAAGGCCTTCAAAGAAAAGAATACAAATACATTACTCTATAAATCCATGAACAAGTCATATAGTTTAAACATACAGTTAAGAGTTTTTTTTAGCATGACATTCTGTGGGCTCTTTTCACTGTTCATGTCAAAGTCGGGATAAATACAGAAATGGAACGTGAACCTGCAGGAGAAATGAGGTACTGGATCGGGTAAAGTAGCGATGCACACTAACAATATTAAAGAAAATCAATAGACTAATGCCCTTTGCAGGGCAGGCGTCTGGGAAATTGCATTTCGCAACATTGACAGCAAAGAAAGGATTTTCATCTACTAGAAGTAGTCAGTACACCACTTGCTCACTTTTGTTTAAATGGCTCAAGAATCATAGTGGGTCGAAAGAACCAAAAAGCTCACACCAAATCACTTGCACCAAAAAGAAATTAAAATACAGCCATTGAACAGCCTGGACAGAGAAATGCACCACCAATCCACCTTCCACGGATTAGTACAGGTTGATTTCTTAAAAACTAATAATTTAATGGTAATCATACGAGTCATTTTTTAGTTGAAGTAGCACAAAAGAAAAGACTACTACACCTATATACACTATGGGACAAGTACATATATACCCCTATAATACATCATATTTGAGGTTATACCTCCAAAATCTCCACATATTTCTTACCCCTGTATTCCATGTATTTCACCGTGTATGTCTCTACCATTTGATTCTATCCATTTAACTCAACCACAATTGAGTTGAGAGGGCAAAAAGAATAACTTGCCATTTATAACTCTTAAAAATCATTGTTTTAATCTCTCACCCGCCCCTCTCTCACCCCCCATTGCTCTCTCTTTCTGCATTTTCTCTCTTTCCTGTGCACCCTGCTTTGCACCCTGCTCCCCCTCCACCACCCCTTTCTCTCTGCCTCTTACACTCTCTCTCTCTCTCTCTCTCTCTCTTCTCTCACTGCCGGCGCTAGAGGGGGAGACCCCTCCGACACCCCCCTCTCTCCTCCAACGCTCTCTCTCTCACACTGCTGAAGAGGGAAACCCATCCGGCACCCCCTTCTCTCTCTCTCTCCCTCTCTATTTCCAACGTGCGCTCTCTCTTCTCTCACTGCCGGAGCCAAATGGGGAGCCCCTTTGGCACCCCCTTCTCTCTCCCTCCGACTCTCTCTCTCTCTCTCATTGCCTCAGCGCTGGAGGTGGACGCCCTTTGGCTCTCTCTCTCTCTCTTCAACGCACTCTCCCCTCTCACTACCAGAGCCGGAAGGGGAGACCCCTCTGCACCCCCTTCTACTCTCTATCTTGCTCTCTCTTCACTCTCATTCATGGAGCCTCTGGCACCCTCTTCTCTCTCCCTTCAACACTCTCTCTCTATATCGCTCGCTCTCCTCTCTCACTGCTAGAGCTGAAGGAGACCCCCTCCGGCACCCTCTTCTCTCTCCCTCTGACGCTCCCTCTCCCCATCTCGCTCACTGCTGGAGCCGGAGGGGTCACCCTCTCTATTCCTCCCCCACCATCTCTCTATTTCTCACTCTCTCCTTAATAGGGATATTTTAATAAATTCATGCATATTTAACCATTCCGTTAGATGATAACAGAATATTCCCAAAATCTTGACAGCAAACCAACTACAGGGACATAACTGGTTTTTTTATTTCAGGGGTATGGAAGATAATATGGAGATTTCAGGGTATAATCTCGAATACAATGTATTCTAGGGGTACATATGTAATTTTCCATACACTACTTGATATGCGCACACACACACATATATACCAACCGACTAGAAAAGCACATCACATTCTGCTTTTTTCTTTATCTGTTTTCAGTCTATAAACTCTTCGTTGATAGTTGATCAGTATGAAAGAGCTAATTTCACCTTTCAAATTATATTCATGAAATGCAAAAGCCTTGGTATACCTTTACATGGTTACTAGGAAATGCAGATGTCCGCAAGGTCTCCTGTGTCTCATCCATCACTTTACGCTTTGGAATGCTCAATATGAAAGCAGCTTGATCGGCAGTTGCTGCACTAGCTGTGATCCTGTAACCATTTTCCCAGCGCCTGTGGATTCCATCACTTGGATAAAGGAAATCCAGTTCTACAACCTACATTACAAGAAAACCTCAGTGAATGACTGGTGCTGCACCATGACTATAGGGAAAATATTCTGTCGACGATATAAAGGAGAAATTATGTAGAGATAGGATGCATAAAAGTGCTAAGAAATATTCATGAAAAGAGTAAAGTATTAAAACTGAGACCATTTTTTTCAGTTGTACTGATACGCAACTAACATTGGGAAAGTTTTTTGACAATGTAAAAACAGTGCTCATCCATTTTGAGCCTTACAAACACAAAAGGCCAAAATAATGGGAAGGCATACACACGTCCTTCCCTCCCTCTCATGAGCCCTATTGCCCAGTCTGCTTCTAAAACAGACCAAACTTGGAAGCCCAAGATAGGCCCAGAAGGACCCAGAGATAGATCAGTCTGCTCCAGTCAGGCACATACTCAGGCTTAACAGTCTCAGTCATAGGCCCCTCTTATAGCATAATGCTTATTCTATATGCTAGCATAACTAACTACAAAGTTTTAGTAGTTTGGCATATAAAAAGTTCGATTCTATTTTGAAGACATTTGTATGGTTAAAAAAGTAGACTGTAACCTTACTTGTTATTAGAAAACAGAAGCAGCACAAAGGAAAGGAAGTGAGGAGAGGTTCCTTGACCAGTTGGCCTCACAGAAAGAAAAAAAGATGACGACAATTCTACAGCAATAACTTTAACTCCCTCTTCCAATCATAGATGGAGAAATGAGCTATGTATCTGCTCCAAATAAAAGGCAACGAATATTTTCCACACACAAATGGGAGCTCCCCTGAAGTCATACAGCAATTTAGTTGATTTTATTTAATTTTGTAAAACTGAAATACAATTTTGGACTTTGTTCTTGTTTTATTCTGGGCCACTCATAATGGGATAGCCTCTCCTGTGCCTGGCGCATTGAAATACCACCCATTCTCTCTATCTACCTATCTATGTATGCTGTTGCCACTCCTTCGATCCCACTCACATCTTTTGCAGTGGTGGGTCCCTATAGTACCCTACGCACAATCATCCTTGCTGGATCTTCTGCACTGGCAGGGTGAGGTTATACTGTTAAATTAGGATGATTAACCTGAATTAGAAGGCCAGAAGCCTGCGACGCATATGGATCATGAAGGATGGACCAACACCAAGGACACCACTCCTGCAGCATTCCTGAAATCATCATAACCATTGAAACAACTGGCCTCTCCCCTCTGCCTCTCATTACTCTCTCATCCCTGCTTTGATTGGAGGATATCCCCAAGATAACCCAAAAGTAATTTGTTTTTAACTCACTTTCCGCTTTGGTAGGTCAAAATTTGTAAGCCAGGTTAGATTAAGGATAACCTAGATTAAATCTGGATTCCATGATAACCCACTAGCTACCAAATCAAAAACTTCTCCAGGCACAAACTCTCCCTCTGGATTATCCTAAGATAACCCTATCCCCAAATCATAGTTGTCAAGGCGCACGCCTAAGCAGCGCCTAGGCACAGCCTAGGCGGGAAGGTGCCCAACGGCTAGGCAAAGGTCCGCCTTATAGGAACCCAAAAAGGCGACCCAAGGTGGTGCCTAGGCAGGCTAGGCAAGTGCCTTGGCCCGCCTGGGCACCTTGGGTGGCCTAGGCCCTATGAGGCATGGTTTGTGGGTCTTATTTCCCTACCTTATTTCCCCAAATATCATTCAAGTAAATGGTGTAGGCAATGAACAATGACTATACTTCTCATTCTCCCATTCTGAGGATAACAATAGGATTTTAGTTTATCAGAGGGCTAGAACCCACCATGCATGCATTAGGATATCCATTTAACCCAGTGGAATAGAAGAAATTCCCAATCAGAAAATGGGCATCATGGTACCTGATCAGAGAAACCAGCATTTCTTGACATGACCACACCCCAACGGCTTCCAGCTGTGGTCATGGAAGTAACGTAGAAACCTTCTTTCCACTTCTTATTTATCCACTTGAAAGGAAATGATTCACTCACTTTGTAAGATTGTTGAGTATATGGAGTTCCTACAGTAATGGACGCATCAATTAGTTGAGCAGGAAATGACAAATTGACAGTAGTCATGCCAGTGATTACATATACAACACATATATACATGCTTCTGACTTCCATTAAAAGAAGAGACAAGCACAAAGATTGGATTTCAGCATAGCCTTTAGTTCTTGGACAGTTTGACCATTGATATAAGACTTCAAAAAAGTCTAAAGAACAACATATCTAGCCAGTGTCAGATAAAATAAATATAGTGGCAAGAGTTTTATTGAGTACTAAAATGAGAAAAGTGCTAGTCAATAAAACTTGCAAATCATTTTCCAACAAGTCAAAGACAATTCAATTGGTACATGTAACGACAGATGAAGTACCTAATTGACAGTGTACATACCAGTAACACAATGATCATATAGTACACAAGCACAGAAACATAACCTAGAGCCAAAATAAGACAAACCCAGAAGAATAATTTGCTGCAGTTTGGAGAGCACAAGATAACCAAATAAACAAAATTTTCTTATCTCACTGATCAACAGCTGGGCAATTGCCTGCCCAAGATCTCGAGTTTCACAATTGCACCTGAAATGGCATAGCTGCACAGATGGGTCATGAATAGGGCCCAATTTGGACCATTCAGCTAGGGACAGCTTGACATTATTGAACAATCTAAAGTGAACCCATGTGTCCAGATCATGACCATGGAATGGTCTAGTTCAGATTTATCTAAAAGACCTTAATTGATATACAAGTACATCAGTGGAATCAAGAAAATCATCAACATTGCACTTTTTTCTGAGAAAAGCTCTCGTTACTCAAACATATGGTCAGCAAAATGTTACTTGGAGCATAACAGTTTCAACGAGTTTTTCTCCAGACTGATAAATGTATGTTTGAAAGATTCTCGTGAAAAATTAAGCTACAGCTGAGTGATTCCAAAAAATGACCAAGAGAATAGAAATTACTCAGTAGGTGCCACCTGCTGAATCATGCCCCATAATTTCCATATTTACTTGGCAACAATTTTCAGTTCAATTTCAACATCATGGAAAGCCTACCAAACTTCCGTAACCAACTACCAACATTCAAAGTATATTCTGTTTATAAAGTTCAAGGCTAGGTAAAGTAACAACAAAGTATGGGAAGTAATTGGCTACAGCCTGCAGGTGAAGCCCATACAAGATGACACCCAAAAGATTCTCTATGCCAGCCAGACGGCTGAATTGCTTCAACTGCATAGTCTAAGATTCCTACTATCCAACTAACAACTATATACATTCTGTGCCCCACTTCCTGGACCTCTTTTGGTTCAGGGTGCTCATAGTGGAGTTGCAAACTCAAGCTAAAGTTAAAGAAGCATAGATATGCCTCTTCTGGGGGCAGAAATGCAGGGAATCAGGAAGCACCACAAGATCCTTCAGTTATCTCACCATGATAGTGTCAACACCATTGAAATGCTAAGTTTTTTTCCTTTTGGAAAGACAAGTGGAATGTACCACCAATTTGTTAAATAGAAATATATGATACAGTCAAGTATAAGGGGAAAAAAGAACAGCAGCATCACAGCCATTAAAGATATGGCAGATATCTCCTTTTTCTAGTCTTCTACAGGAAGTCTAAGAATACATCTACTGCAAAGGTGAAATGCCAATTGCCAAGTTAAAATCAGCAGTCAAACACCCCCCCCCCCAACCAATCCTTTCCCAAAAAAGACAAAGAAACGAAAGATATGGCTGAATTCTCTAGCACTAACAGATTTGAAAATGGTGATAAAATGGGGGAAATTCTAAAAGAAATATCTCAACTACAGAATGCTAATTCCCAAGGACTCCCACTCAGAAAAAGCAACCAAGTACCCACGTACAGAAGGGAAAAATCATGATCATATAGATATAAGCATGCCATAACAGCCCAAAAGTTAACAAATGTAATGGTAACTCTTGGGTTCTTTGCGAAGCCAATTTTTGGGCAAATCATCTCAGTTAAAAGAACATATGTCATGCATAGCTTTTACCAGTCATAAGCAAGGAAGGAAGACTTGGATGTTAGCTCAGACTGGGGATCCAAAACCAAATCCAGATCAGCTGGATTGGCCAATCTGAGCCCAATCCCAACCAACACAGAAGATTTAACTTTTTTAATGTTAAAGGGTTATGTACTGCTTTATAAACATGTAGGGGGTTCTGCACAATTCTGCACCCTACCGTTCTTTCCTTGGTGCTTCCTTTTCACAGATAGAGAAGAATGAGGAGGCAGCAGCCACAGCAGCAGGCGGTAACATCAACAGCAGTTGCAAGCCATGGGGCTGCACCCTGCAATGGCAATGGAAGCTGCAGGTCATGAATGCAGCAGTGATTCTGAGCAGGGATCGGCTGATCCAGCCAAGCCTTCGCCAAAACACACAATCCAGACAACCCCCAACAATGGCAATGGAAGCTGCAGGTCATGAATGCAGCAGTGATTCTGAGCAGGGATCGGCTGATCCAGCCAAGCCTTCGCCAAAAAACACAATCCAGACCAAGGTTTGGCGCGCCGGATCGAGCCGGGCCGATCCCCCCGAATCGCATCGGATCAGGGAGGATCCGATGCGCGACTCGCCCGATGCGCCCGGATCCTTTCTTAGCAGGCGGATCGAGCCCGATGCGATGCGATCGGGCCCGGCACCCTTAAAGGTGTCGGCGATGCGCTGCGCATCGGGACTGAACAGTCCCATTCGCAGCGCAGGAAACCGCAGCCCCTTTCTCCCCCCCCCCGTTTGCAGTTTTTTGAAGAGAAAAACCTAGATTTAGGTGCAAATCCACAGGAGGAGGCTTCCTAAGTGAATTTGTGTCCATTTGGAGGTGGATTTGGAAGCTTTGAAGCCTTGTTCTTCAAGTTTTTTGAAGGTTCTACAGGGTTTTCAAGGTAAGCAACCTTATTTCTTCATTTTTCTGTTCTTTTCTTGGTGTATGGGTTAGATCTTGTTAGGAAATGATGTTGCAAGGGATTCATGTTCACTTGCAACCATTTCTCATCAAGATCTACAAGGTTTTCATGTAGATTTGATGATTTTCCCTAAAATATGATTTTCTGAAAAATAATTTGAAAAATCTTAAAAAATTTTAAACAATCAAAAAATGATAGGAAGGTGTTCTATAAGTTCTATATCATGGTTAGAACTTGATTCTATAAGAAGTTTAGGTATAATTAATTAATGTTCATAAATAATTAATAATTATATTAAAATTTGAATAATAATTTTAAATCTTAAAAAGTGTAAACAACCAAAAATTGATAGAAATGTGTTGTATAACTTGTACATCATGATTAGAAGTTGATTAAATAAGAAGTTGAGCAATAATTAATTTATATTCTTACATTAATAAGAAGTATTTTAAAATAAAATGTGAAATTACAGAAAATATATATGCATGTGTGAATGGATTTCTGTGATCATGTGTTCATGTATATTAAAAAAATATCATATAACAATTAAGAAGTAAGAATACTTTCTTTTAGTGTTCAAATTCTGAAATTAATTTAATTTACTGTTAATTATTATTTATTTTTTGTCATTGTAGATGGCACCGAAAAGAGGTTCTGATGATATTGGGTGGCAGCATGGCATCATGTTGGAGAATAGGCACAACTTTAAGTGCAATTATTGTGGTTTTGTGGGACAAGGAGGTGGGGTCTCCCGTTTGAAGAAGCACCTTGCGGTGGTCGACTAGCAGGGTACCATGACGTGCAGGGGTGTAAATCGGTGCCAAAAGAAGTCAAGAAGGCTATGAGTGAACACATTAAGCAAGTTCGAACTGAGACAGCAAGAAAGAAGGCAGATAAGGAGATAGCAGAGAGGATTATATCAGGAAGGCAAAGAGATGAAGATGATGATGATGAAGTTCAAATGTATGCAGAATATGTTCCTGATCCTGATGTGCAGGAAAGGCTAGCCAGAGCACATAGCAGGGCTGAGGCATGGGAAGCTGATCAAAGGGCAGGGCACAGAATGAGTTTTCAGGGAGCTCAGCATGAGGTTGGCAGTGGCAGTGGCAGTGGCTCAGCGGTAGGTGGCAGTGGCTCCCGTCGATTTTCAAATGTGGGAGATTATTTCACTCGACCCCCTCCCACACAAGTACCAGAAGAAGGCAGGCATAGCAAGAGACCCACAGGTGTGCAAATTGAGGATGTGGACCCTTATGTGTATCCTAGGGAGCATGGCAAGCAGACTAGGATTGATGATTCATACAACCAGCAGGGGCCGAAATACAAGGTGGGGAGAGCAATTGCAAAGTGGTGGCACCATACAGGGTTACCATTTAATGCAGCGAACAGTCCCTATTATAAAACTGCAATACAGGAGGTTCAACGTGGAGGCCTACATGTGCAGCCTCCTACAGCTAGGGACTTGGCAGGGAAATATCTGCAGGAGGAAGTTGATGAGATAAAGTCTTACATAGATGGATTTAAGAAGAAATGGGAGAAGTATGGTGTCACCATCATGTGTGATGGTTGGTCGGGCATCACCAGGAGCAGCCTCATCAACTTCCTAGTGTATTGTGATAGACAAGTCTTCTATCACAAATCAGTTGACGCATCCGAGCATGTACACAACTATGAATACATATTGGGTTTGATGCGAGAGGTGGGTGGGGAGATTGGGGAGCAATATATTGTGCAGGTGGTCACGGATAATGGAGCTGCGTACAAGAAAGCAGGGGAGGAGTTGATGAATATCTATCCTCATCTATACTGGACCCCATGTGCTGCCCACTGTGTTGATTTAATGCTTAAAGAAATTGGGACACTGCAACCTGTGAAAATGGTGGTGGATGCAGGACAGAAGATAACACGTTTCATCTACAATCATCATCTGGTGTTGGCGTGGATGAGAGAGTCCACTGGTGGAGAGTTGTTGAGGCCCGTGTCACCCGCTTTGCAACAAATTTTGTGGCACTACAGAGTCTACTGAAGCACAAGGATGGATTGAAACGCATGTTCAGGGGTGATAAATGGTTGCAGAGTAATTTTGCTAGTACATCTGATGGAAAGGAGGTGGAAGGCGTCGCAGCGAACAGCTCCAATTTTTGGGATCGGGTCTTCAAGCTGGTACAGATCATTGAACCTCTATATGAGGTGTTGAGGGTGGTGGATGGGGATAGGAGACCATCTATAGGATTGGTATATGCAAAGCTTGAAGCCGCGAGGAAAAAGATCCGTGAAGTCTCACCTCGGCATGCACACTTGGTTTTGGATGTTGTTGACGATAGATGGGACCGGCAGATGAGTAGAGATCTCCATATGGCGGGTAAGGAAATAAATCATATTTCTGTAATAATCTATTATTTATTGTATTGATGATGGTATTTTATTCAATTGCAGCATACTATCTCCACCCTGCATACCATTACGCACACGAGCTAGCATATGATGATGATTTGACGGCTGCCTTTGCAAGGGTGGTTGAGAGATTGTCAAGAAGTCCTGTGCTAGCGGCAGATGCCATTGATGAGGCAAGTATAGGATTATCAACTTCCATCCAAAGTTAAATCAAATACTTGAAGTTCATAGGAGTTGATGATAAATTTATGCTATGCAGATGAAGCGTTTTCGGGAAGCCACTGGGACCTTTGCTGAGCCATCTGCCATTGCTGGTCGGGAGCGTGTAGACGGCGGTAATATGCTTCCCATTTACATTTTTATCATTGCAACTTGATGGTTGACATCTGATTGACATAATTGAATTTGGATGCAGCTGATTGGTGGTTCAACTTTGGGCATTCCGCGCCAACATTGAGGAAAATTGCAGTGAAGGTCTTATCGCAGACTTCCTCATCTAGTGGATGTGAGAGGAACTGGAGTACATTTGCATTGATACACACCAAAGTGCGGAATCGTCTCTCATATAGGCGTTTGGACCAATTGGTGTACGTCCACTATAATATGAGGCTGAGGGTCAAACATCTTACAGAAGATCCAAAGAAGCGTGGGGACGTAGAGTATGATCCAATTGATGTTGGATTTCTACGAGATGAAGAAGACCCAATGGTTGCATGGGTTGCACGAGCAACAACAGAGCGAGGGGAGTATGAGTTAGATGAGGAGGCAGACGACCCTGAAGATCCACCTCGCCCTAACACTTTCTTGGCAAGGGCAGTAGCAGAAGCAACAGCAGAGGAGGAGGGAGATCGTGGGAATGTGGGACAGCCATATTCCCCTCGTTATGAGATGGATCCAGAGGCTGAGGTGGATCTTCTTGCGGACATACAAGTAGAGCATGTGACGCGTACTGCAGGTGGGAGAGTCATTTCTTTCTTTCATCTTACATGTTTATCAGTTGCATTTATGCTAACTTCCTAATGTATAATGTTGGGGGTTATTGCAGGTAGAGGAGGAGGTATGATGATGATGATGATTTTGATAGGTTGATGGAAGGCCTCCCCCGCACACAATCTAGAAGGAGAGGCTTATCTACCCAGGATGCGCCTCCCTCACAATCTACAAGGGCTCCCACATCATCTCAATTGGCAAAAGGGAAGCAAATAGCAACAGAATCCCGCAAAAAAAAACTGGTGCAACAGAGTCCCGGCCAAGTAAAGGAGTTGTTATACGAGAGCCACCTCCCGTCCCAGCACAAAAAAAGAAGGGTTGGTTTTCTGGTTGGGGATCCAAGAAAGGCAAGAAAGGTGCTACCGTTGTTGAAGATCCACTTGACATTGCCGATGCAGAGACTTTGGATCCAAATGCAGATGATGAGACACCGTCTCCATTGGATTCACCCCGATTGCCCAATAGTGCCTCCCATGATTCGATGACTACTGGTAGGCCATCATTTTGTATTAAAAATTACCTCAAAATGTATTTGTAATTTTGTATTTGTTCTAACTAATGTTCAAATGATATTGCCTTTGCAGGTGGTCTTCAGATGCTGGTGGTGACGGTGGTGGTAACGGTGGAGGTGGTAACGATGGTCAGGGCGGAGGAGGAGGTGAGGGTGGTGAGGGAGGAGGAGGTGGCATGGCATTCACAGAGGAGCAATTTTATGGGGTGCAACACAAGATAGTAGTCATGGTGCCCCAATGCGGTACAATAGAAGGCAGAAGTTTAGACCTGGCAGTCAAGCAAGAGGTTCACCAGTGGATTCCCATAGCTATGACACTATGATATCAGACTTTGAGAGGATGAGTACACAAGAGTCTGTCGGATCCTATGGCGGCCATAGCTATCACCCCGAATCCACTAGCACAGACTACTCTAGTGGGTACGGACCGTACAGTGGGTACACTGCCACAACAGGCTACCTTGGTCCATCTCCATATATGCATCCTCCTCCTGCATATTCTATTCCTATTCCAGTCCAAGTTTTTGTTCCTGAGGAGGATGTACAGATGGCACAACTGGGGGTAGTCCGTCCCGGCTGTCAAGTGTGGGACCATTATCTCAGTCAGTTTCGGCAGAGATACCATAGCATGATGACATGGGATGAGTTTCGTGGTTTTGTGTCAAGAACGAAAGGTCATCATCTTATTGGGGAGCTCCCCTCAGAGTCAGATGAGTCCGAATCCATGCCTAGCCAATCCCAATGGAATGCATATGATCCATATCAACAAGGGCATTGGGGATATTAGAGTAAGTCATTGTATTTTTATTGGAATTTAGAGTTTGATAGTTGTATTGACTTTGTGCAATGTAATATCTTTCAATTAATGAGTTTCAATTTGTTTTCACTCTTCTAATGCTTTATTCATTGAAAATAAATGTTTTTATACCAATTACATGATATAAATCTCAGAATATGATGAAACATATGTACAAGAGGCCTAAACCACACAATCATTCAAAAAAAGGCCAGATTCAATGGAATCGGCCATAAAATGGTCATAAATAAGGGTTCTGGCCGAATCCAAGCGGATCGAACCGGATCGGTTCGATCCGCCCGAATCGGATCGGATCAGGAAATCCCGATCCGGTCCGAATCGGGGATGCGCCAAACCTTGATCCAGACAACCCCCAGCAAGAATAGGGGTTTGGGGGGTTCGGGGAACAGTTCTGGTGAGCACAAATCCAAGGGGACCCTTGATCCAGGCAAATCCAATCCAATTCTGCCTTCCTCGGTCACAGGTACCATGTGATTTATCTTGCATGCAACTTTCTGGACATCGTGGGTGAATGAAAAGTAGAATTTTTCAAAAAGGAAGCTAATGTTCCAAAAAAAAAAATTGTTGAACTTGAGTTGACTGAGTCAAGAAATCAGGCACCATCTTTTGGTAAAGTGAACAATTGTAATTCCTCATTTTTCTTTGTCTTGCAGGGGAGTAGTAGTTAATGAATTTGTAAAGGATGGGGTCTTCTCTTTTATTTTGTAAAGAGGAGCTTCTGAGGTTCCCCCCTGAAGACATATATTTCTCTTCTTTTTACAAAATAGTGGTACTATCCACTTTGGGGGAGAAAAAGTGGTGTGCAGCTCCATCTACCAGCAAAAAGCATTATGAAGGTTGCATGCAAAGGCCCCACAAACACTGGAGATAGAGGTGGCAATGGCCCGGGTCGAATTGGACATACGTAAAATCAAATCAAATCAAATATTGTTTGACCCAACTCGACCTAACCTGGCTGTGGGTCATGGTATCATGATCGTACCCCAACCGCATCAAGGCGGGTCAGGCCAGGCCACTGCAAGGTTGAAGATTATAATTAAGAAGTATGGGTTATACCAGGTTAAGGTGGCTTTTGGTCCTCTTTTTACCCTAACCTGAGCCAGTTGGAAGTCTCGGTCAAAATGACCCATCCCACAGTTGACGCATGTTCAAAACTAATGACCCTAACATGTTTTCTTAACAATTGGGTTGGTCAGGTCTACAGGTCGAGTTATGTTTTGCCAGATTTAATTGGAGACATGTTCATCATAAAGAAACTGAAAAGGTACAAGAATCCAGTACAATCAGGATAAAAATCCCACTTAGCACAAAAAGTACACTACACAAGATGACCACCATGTCACCTTTCAGAAAAATGTTGCAGACATTTAAAGAGAAGTGAATCCTTCCTGTCCAACAAATGAAAAAGACAAAGAAAAGAAGGATGTGCATCATAACTTCGTGGGAAAAGGGCCCAATTTTCACTTTCTTCCTCTCTAAATGTTATTCACAACCAGAGGGACATGTGAATAATCGACTGAAAGACATTACTTTCTATTTGACTTTGCAATTTGAATTTACATACTCACAGGCTTCTATTTGTGCCTTAGGGCAAGCAATGTTCACCAAGCTCGGCTCAAGTTTAGGTGAGTAGCCCAACAAGCTGAGATTTGAGCTGTGGACAAGCTTGTTATCTAAACAAACCCAAGCTTAAGTTTCAACAAGCTCAGCTCAGTCAGCTCGCAGGCTACCTTGAAATAAAATATTTGATGTTAACATAATAGCTATTATCATATTTCTAAATATCCAACTCAATTTTCAAACAAGTCAAAACATTCGAACAAGTTTTTAGTCAGACAACTCGAGTGTAGAAAATGTTTTCACACACCTGATACGGGACCAAAAGTGCCACCCCCCAGAATCCTGCATGGCATGCCCTCCCTGCACAATCACACAGGTGGCTAGGGATTTCATTTGGCACGTTTAGTCCATGTTGATTGTGAAAGTTGTTGCCTTTGCATAGCCCCTATATATTTGGCCAACACTTCTCTTTTTATGCCAGCCTCCCTATCTCCTGAGATAACCAAGCCAAGCAGGAGCTTCAGCTCAAGCTCATCAAATTTTGTCCAGCCAAGCTCAAACATATAAATGAGCTGGAGTTCAAGCTCTGTCACAAGCACACGTCCAAGTGTTTCTGAGCAAGCCAAGTTCAAGCACACTGAGCTCAGCTCATTGCGACCCCTCAGTTGCACAAGTTAATATTCCAGTGATTTTCACTTCCCCATGGAGGTATTCAAATTATTTGCAGCAGCACTTTCGCAATTTACAAACTATAAAGACAAGGCAAGATTCTTAAAAACATGAAAGCTTCACAAGAACATTTGGATACAAAAGGCAGTTAACACTCCAGTGGTGGAAATATCTGCACACATCAAAGATAAAGAGTAAATTCCTCCAGGCATAACCTAAGTGACAAGACCTTCATAAATAATAAAACCCCTCGGATATATTCGTTCAGCACAAATGTAATGCTCTTCCCCAGACAATAGGTACTTATTTTTGCATGCAAGGGGAAAATGTGACTGGGATTTTTCCATCTACGAAGAGATCTGTAATAAAAAATTATATTTCTCATTTGGGAGAAAAAGCCCTCCATAAATTGTGTTTGTGTTTCCCCATGATACAGCAAGTGCTTCATGAATCTCTCGCCAAGAATCCCACATCCAAATGGATCATACAAAGATCAATGTGTTTCACCCCTAATTTAAGATTGTCAATTTTTTTTTCCAAATTGATAATGTATAAGTGTAAACATTAATGGTGAACCTCAATTTTCAGTGCTCAAATGAGATAGCATGACTTGAAAACTGCATATAAACGAAGTTTAAAACAAACCTTTAGACATAACAACCAAAGAGTTTCCATTAATTGCACCAGCCATCGAACTGATATAGTAATTTTTTTCCCACTGCTCCATAATCCAGTCCTATTACAAATGTAATACCAAATCATCAAAAGTCATCATTAGTAGAAGTTAGAAAAAGAAGCAAACAACTTATATAACAAAGTTGAGTGAAGAAAAACTTTTGATGTGAATAAACCTTGTGTAGGAACACAGAACACAGCTCATAAACTTGGTCAGAGAAACCTGTTCCAGCATCCATGATAAGGGCCCAAAGATTTGCAGAAGAAGCCACGCAACTGATGTATAAACCATCTTCACTACCCTTTTCAATATGTTGGTGAAGCCTTGCATCTGCTACATTATAATGATATCTACCAAAACAAGCAGAGGGCTCTTGGTTGAAATTACATTGAAGCAAGCAAAAGGCGAAAAGGCTGATAAATGAATTAGTGGAGATTCCTAATAACATGCATTACAACATAAAGATCACTGCAACAGTACAACAGAGAATGATAGTTGCATTGTGTGATTACGAATCATGAAATGGCACATGATTTCCTAACAATAACAAAAATGTTTGAGTTTCAAAGTTCCAGACGGAAAGGGAAATGAGCCATAGAATTGATATATAAACCATCTTCACCACCTTCTTTTACATTTCTGTGAAGCCTAAAATCCATTATGTTATAAGGATGTTTAACAAAACAAGGAGAAGCACAAAAGACAGGTTATTATAGATCACAAGATACACAGCCATCAGAGCAGAAGAGAGAGAACAAGGCAGATACAAACTGAAGGGAAATCCATAATAGCACTCCACAATTCTAAAGATCGGTAATGATACAGAAGAAAATGAAAGTTGAATTCCAAGTCTAGGAACCAGAATGACATATATTTCTAACTAATACAAGGTTCATCCAAAATAAACAATAACTCCTAGTAACTAGAGTTCGTGTTTTCAAATCTCCAACTTGCCATGGACATCAGCCAAATAATCATTAAAAAAAACCATCTCTCTCACAGGATTTTCAACTTAGGCTTATTGAACATGGACGCTTATCAAATTATAACCTTATACTGAGCCATTTGGAAAAATATTCCTTTTTAAAATGATTTTGCACTCAAATATCATTCAAAATTCTAACACAATTTTTAGAATTACTGGGTCTACTTTTAACATGATTGCAACTTTATTCTAGTTCTAATCACCCTTCCATAGCTTTCTTCCTTGCTTGATAAGTTGCTTTTATGGAAAGGAAAAGTAAGCAAGAGAAGTGGAAGAAGAGAAAGAAACCACACATGTAAAAGGAAAAGAAGGATATGAAAGAGGAAGGGAAAGGAGGAGATTGGAAATAAGAGCTGGTTGGATTCATTTTTATGGGGAAAAAGAGGTGGAGAGTTGTTTTGTTTTTAAGGGAATTTTCTAAGAGTTAACCATAAACAGTTGTGAGAGATGCCCCCAAAAGGTAAGAAAACCTACATTCTTAACACAATTTTCCAAAGAGAGAAAATAGGCCACACACAAGAGCGGGCATGTCACCGACTCACCAGACACCCAATAAATTTTGATATACTTGAAGAACTAGGATAGAAGCCAAGAATGTGTTATCAGCACACATTGGATTTTTTTTTGCAGAAACATCACGTGCAATAAGTTTGTTTCACTTTAAATAATTTTCACCTCACTAAACAATCAGTTACATCCATTTTAAACAAAAGTGAGGCTATTTATACTTAGCTGCCTAATCCTTTAAACATCAATATGAAATTTAGAAAAAAAGATTTCAAAAAAATATATGCAAATGACACTGCCAATTAAAGGTAACTTAATCAACGAATACTTCGCAAATGAAAAAAGAAAAAAGATTTCAAAAAAATAGGAACTTCATGGTCACTTGGCATAGTTTATTTACCTCTGTTTCATGGGGCGACGTGCATTATACACCGAAATCCATTGGGTTGCAGGGCTTCCTAAACGAACTTTCTTTTTAGGCACATCATCTTCCTCAAGGTTTACAAGTAATCTTCCCCGTTTCTGTCCAACCTGTTCTAAAATTGGTTAGTTTGTTGAGAAGACATTATCAGGCAAGGTAAAGCACAGAGTTTTGATGATATGATATCCATAACAACCTTCAAAGCCCCATCAATTCTAATAGGTCTCAGTGATGTGCATGGCTCAATCAAGCTGTCAAAAAGGGAAATAAGCTTCGAGTAGTTTGGTTCTTCATCAAATTTCATATTTGTTACAACCTCAAGAAATTCTTTGAAAGGAGGTGGGCAGAAACAACACAACATCTCTGGAGAAGTGGCCATCTTTTTCTTGCAAACAAGAAAACTCTTGTTGTCACCCTGCATATTACGTATAAGACCAAGTGAGTTCAAAGTACAAATGAACAGACTAAATAAGCATATTTAAAAAACAACCAATAGCAGCACACTGCAACAAGAGAAAGATACCTGATAGCCTTGCCATGGCAATCTTCCTCTGATGAGAAATATCAATGTGTAGGCCAATGACTCAAGGTCATCTCTTCTACTTCCTGTACGACCTAAATGTGCATGCACACTGGCATATCTTATTGTTCCCCTGCCAAAAACAAGAGGTTGGAGTCAGATTAACAAAAATGACATTCTTAAGGTCAAAAGTTTGGAATACTTCTCAAATCAGAAACCTGAAAATGTCTGGCCTTTGATCATAATCAACGTGTTGACCTGAAGAAGAATCCTTCCATTTTGAGGCTGAGATGCACATTTAGCATAATATGAGATTCTAATGATAAGGGGAAGTTTACCTTGAAACATCTTAAAATAGGTAGAAATTACACAAACTTCAGACAGGTACTTTTTAACTGAGTCATTAGTTTGATTATTTGGTATTTCATTTCTAGCTTATTATCCACACAGATAAAAGACCATGGAAAGAAAAAATAACTTAATAGGAGAGGATAGAAACACACCCAAACCAAGATCAATTAGAAAGAGCTTCTTCTCATCTGGAGTTCCAGGTTGACCAAGTAAAAAGTTCTCTGGTTTAACATCTCCATGTACAAACCTGTAGACAGGGAAGGAGAGGGATACAAACAGCCAAAGATACTCTTCAAGAAAGACCATAATTTTTTGTGAATAATAGCTAAGCAGTCATTATAAATGCATACCCTTTTAAGTGAAGCTTCTCGAGAATTGATATTGCTTCCACAGCAATGCAGGCCACCATACTCGGTGACATCCTGTTTCAGTAATGAGTCAAGTAAATGGTAATGCTCTAGAGCAAAATGAGAAGGAAATAGCACATTTTTCTTACGCTTGGCCAACAGAATTCCATACATCCCAAAGACTTGGTCCAAGCATGTCCATGACCTGAAGCAATCAATTTAATTTCAGTCACTAAACAAGCAGCTGACTAGCTTCATAACATACAAAATAGAATTCAACCATACCAGAATAAAGTAATCTCCTTGACGACCCTTGTAGTGTACCCATGGCAGCCCATAACATCCATTGAGAGTGCTTCAACAATAGATGAGCAAGTCAGATGCAACCCCATAAAGCTGCAAAGGTCATGAGGAATATGTGATAGTGGCATTGAGATTTCCTTACTTGTAGACTTGCCATTCATATGGAGGTCCATAATTGCAACCTTTACTGTTCCGATGCTCAAATTTTAATGCAACCTACAGAAGTAAGACAATATGACTCAGATACCTTTTTGTAAATGTAATGTGACTCAGACACTTTAATGTCTTGCTGTCTTTAGTTACAAGTTTCGTCAGCAACACTACCTCAAAGGCATCTGGTCCAGTACGTTCAGATCCACCTGTTACTCTTCGACCAACATAGACCTGACCAAAACCTCCTTTTCCCAGCTTCCTCTCTACCTTGTATACTGGAGAATTACCAACTTGTACCTAAAAATTCAGACACCTTTTTCTTGTTAGAATTCCATCAGACATGACTCAAACAACAATATATACGATACTAAGTATTGATGTAGGGAACAAGGTGAACAACATCAATAATGATGAAGAAAAAAAGATCCAGAAGGTGAGCCAGCCAAAGTCATGGATCTGATTCAAGCATTGGGCCAGATCAGGTTATTGGAACAAAGAGATAGGTCAACAAATTATCCTTGTTTGTGTTATTGTTTCTGATTACACATCAACAGATTTGATTTAAGTATGCTGGGATTCTGCATGTCAGATAGCTCAATTATTGAAGATGCCAACCAGCTATGCTTTTAAATCTATTGGTTCTGGTATTTCTGACAGAAAGCAAGGTCCATCGGCATTCCCAATCCTGACATGGGTGAGCAGCCAACAGTTCGAAAATAAAAGCTCTCACCCACTCAGTCAAACCATATAGCATCACTATCCCAAGAAAGGGTCACCCAGCATCCAGGCAAGTGCACAGAGAGATTTCCCCAATGTTCTAAGAAAAAACAAAACAAAACAAAAGGCATGCAGCTCTCACAGTCAAACAATTCAACATACATTTATATGCACAACCATCAGCTATCAATAAGAGTGATAGTGGCATCACATAGCAACATTTTAAGAAAGCATCCAGTATATCCATGTGAACAGAGTGCACGCACAGTCTCATTCTAGTACTCTGGTTCTAGTTCAAATGATATGTGATAAATCAAATAAAACAACTTCCAATTTAGAGACACCTGATCTTCCGAAATTTTAACTTTGTCTCAGAAAAAAGTCTAAGAATGAGAATTACAAAAACATACCCGATCAGGGACAGGTGTTGTTGTGGATTCCTCTTCAGCTCCCATCACCTTTTCGGCACTCCCTCCCTCCATTGGCCCTGGTTTATCCACAGGACCACCAGCTGCCTGATTCCGTGCAGGGTCTTGAGCAATTCTAATGGGGGCTCGAGGTGGAATTTCACAAGGTTCAGGGTCTAGATCAATGACCCTCACACCTCTTCCTCTACCAACGGTTGGCCTAGTGGGTGCTGCAGAAGGGCCTTTGGCTACTGCAGTGGCATTTCCTCTTCCTCTCCCTGCACCAGCACGCCTTCCTGCTCGATTGGTAGCAAGTGGAACACAGTTTTCAGCTTCCTCAAGGGGCTCTTGTTTTGGAATGTCATCAAGTCTTTTGGATTTCAACCGACCTTGTCGGGGGCCACTTCGCAGCTCTGGCATCCTCTCCCCATGCAAGTTATGGGCGCATTAGATTCCCAGATATATGTTGAAATCTTTGGAAAATGCTGAGAGTATATAGGTGGAAACAGTCAGATGGCGTCTGCAATGCACACAAAGGAAACGAATTTGTGAAAATGAAACAAGAAGCTCACTCAGGAAGGAAACATGTTCCTATCAACATGCTGCAAAAAAGGTTCGAGAAGAAACAAAGAGAAAGATAGAGAAAGAATCATGTGGATCAATTTGAGGAAAAGGATTAACAATATAAGCTTGACGATAGACACAGATGAGTTGAAAAACTTGCCGATAACAGCCAAAAAACGGCATTTTCAACATCAAAGACTACTTTTCCTCCAGTGAGAACAAAAAAAAAGAGAGAGAGAACTGATTTTCCCAAGAAACCATGTACTTTATGAGGAGGAACTGAAATGTAGTCAAAGAGGCGGAGATCTAGATGCCCCGATTCCCCCGAAAATCCTAGTTTTTCATCGGAAAGACCGATTGCCCCAAAAAAAATAATAATCAAGGCCATCAATCCAACCTCGCCCAATCATCAATCGAAGAAATTTGCGTGACTAGACGGGTATCTTTCTCCTTCCTCACTCAAAGCTCTCCCCCGTGCAAGCACGCCACTGAAATCTAAAACGGCAAAACCGATCACCGCACTAGTACCACCCGCACGTCTCAAATCCAAACCGAACCCCTCCTGCAGAAGCGAAAAAAGACCGCCACTTTGCTGGACAACACATCCGCAGACGACCGATCGTCCAAATCCAGCAACCCAAAGGCGAAACCGACCAAGAATCGCACTCTTCCGGAACAAACACCAAAAACGCACAATCCAAAAGGAGAGGCACGCACCTTGCTGCGATCGGGAGGGGGAGGGAGCAGCCAGGACGTCGATCAAGAACCGGGGTAGAGGGCGCTTTGTCGGCGGCGGCGGCGGTGGGGTGCTCGAAGCCACCAGCAGTGCCCTCTGCAGGAGAAGATGGAGAGGCCTGGAAGAAGGGGGGGGGCGCTCGAAATCTGCAGTGCTCTGGAGCGGGGGCACGCAAATCGGATGTGGGCCGTGTGGGGGAGCACCCGTGGTGAATGGGTGAGCTCTCTCTCTAATCTCTCTCTCTCTCTCTCTCTCTCTCTCTCTATATATATATATCTCTCTACCCTTTTTCCGAGGCCGTGGGGGTGGTGGGATCTTCTTTTCAGATTTATATGTTGTGTTACCACCCCCCCCCCCCGCTGCTGCGAAGGACAGGGTTACTTTTGAATTTGGAATTTTGCATTAAAACCCCTGTAAACAACATAATTATAAAAAGAATTTACATGACTGAATATTGTAAAATACCTTCATCACATGTTGCTTTCGGATCGACGGTCTTTCTTGAAGGGTTTTCTGTGACCTTTTGGGGAGCCCATCTTTGTATTTTCCAAAATGTTGTGGGACGAACATGAAATTTTAGAGACGTATGTGTGAGGTGCGGGTTGGGGTAAGCATTTAAGGAAATAGCAAAGCTATGGAGGTTCTTTTGTGAAAAATAGATCATGTGGGTTTGTCCTTCGTCACCGGGGGTGGGATAATTGGACTCACCTCCACTGCTGGAAATTTTAGGGCTTCGTTAGAACAAAGTGGAGGTAAAATTTGATATTTGAAGATTTCTCGGTATGCATTGTTGCCAAATTTTTTATTTCTTTTTCAAACTTCACAAATGTAGCTCAACCCCTACTCACTTACCTATTTAACTCGACTATTTGCAGAAGTATTATTCATCTATAAGTTTAATGGTTAAGTGTTTGGTACATTGGAAAATTACTTAGGTTAATGTGAAACATTGGGTTCATAACATTTACAAACTGAGATGGTTAGTTCCGACCCAACTTACTAACTTCAGAATAAGAGATCACGTCATATCCAAGGAGAACTCGAGTTAGAGTTTAGTGGTGGAGAACAAGTATTTGCTTTGCTCGATCTGCCTCAACTTGCACAAAACTTGGTCCCACGATGGTCTTGAGGGCGATTCTCCGACGGTCAAGTATATAAGAAGTCTGAGTAGGGAATGAATGGTTTATGTAGAGAGACAAAGGGAGAGTTGGCAACATCAGAAAATGACACTTGGCCAAGACCCCCTAACTCATAGTTGTTCACCTTCATTTGATGCCTCCCTTGGGTGGAGGTAAATCCCAACTTTAGATATGGGATAAGAGATTTACCTCCCTCCATAGAAGGTGGGGGCACTACATGGGGGGAGGCTTGGGAGCCCCCTTATACTATGTTGGGTCTTATTGGGCCAGGTCTATGTAGGAGGCACTGGCCTAGCTTTGGAGCAGTTGGTTCGTCCTTGTTTTCAAGGTGGGCCAGCTTAAGGCGAAGCGTCGAATTGGAGCTTGCTTCTAGGCATGAGCCCCTTGAGTGTGTGTGGGTGTTTCTTAATGTAACACCCCGTTCCAATCCAGTATGGTCTCACTGACGTACGTCAGACAAGAGAGAGACGCTATAGAGGGAAAGACCCCAACAATAGACACATAGGTTGAGATTTACACTATAGCGCCCCTACATACTTATGTCTAAAAAGACTTAATATCTAGATCCGTCTCCCACAAACAGATCGAAGTCTCTCTTGGGATATCATACACACGTGTCTTGTAAAAATATAAAAGACAATCATACTGATATAAAGATGTATGGTAAAGTACATGATCTTATACACATTCATAGAATTATATTGTCTCAATATATTATTACATATCCAAAAGAAAAGTACAACAGCATGGGACATATCCTGATGTGTATAACAAGAGCAAAACTCACACAACTATTGGTGGTATAGGTCCACCTCCAAGAAACCACGACTGCTAAAAGCACCTTAAAGGGGTGTAGGGGTGTGAGCCTCATAAAGTCACAGGGTCGGCAGGAAAACTCCTCAAAATAACCACACATATAATCCACATATAACAGAAGGATAGCACAAAATAACAAATTCTCACTCACATATAGCAATTTAAAGGAAACTCACGAAGAGCTGGGAAACTAAGCATGATTTCTAATTACATAGGTAAACATCATATTACTCATAGCTAAATAGCTAATTACTAACGGATAACCATAATTAATAGAAATAACAGTAGATCCACAATTATTCAGAATAAATCGCCATCTAAGAGTTACTTGAACCAGACTGGCACTAAAAGTAAGCTACTAAAAAGAAGGTAAGGAAACTGCAGACCAACGATATAAACGAAAGGTACTTTATCGAGTTTCACTTCACATACTATGAAGTAAACCAATAAGCAGAGTCGGAAGAAACGACGCTAACACTCAGGTCACAACTAATGGTTTATGATGTCAGTATTCGACCCGAACAAGTCAACATAGGAAAACACATCTCAGTCTCATAGCCATAGACGAAAGGTCCAACTGCGGCTCCAACTCTACAAGTACAAGAAACTGTGGAGACTAACCAACATCACCTGTGGTGTGGTCAATTGTAGACCCACACCTGACACACGTCTAAGGGTTTCGAGACCCTTAGAGTGAGGTTGTGGCAACACATGACTAGCTGGACACCAGTACGTCTACTAACTATTAATGAATTACTCAATTCTAATAAACCACATCTAAATAACATTAGCAATGCTCGAATACACTAAACTAGAAAAAGAACATCAAAACCAGGCCCCTACTGGACCCACATTCCAATTAACAAAGTCAAACACTTTGGGGAGCATAATGTGTTCAGGTGGACAGTCACGTTAAGAATGCGACGGCTTAATAGGTCACATTCACAATGAGAACATGTCGGGACAGAATGACCCTCATTACTACTTAGAAAACCTCAGGGAAAACATCATTTTCACACGTTTCAATCCACTATAATCAACTATTTCGATAGGGAATCACTCAAGCATACCAACATAATATTCTTCGTTCATTAAACTATATAAACAATGCAAGAGAGCAAGAGAATTCCCCTACCAATGTGAAGAATGTGAAAAATGATGCTCGATCGGTGTTTTCACACTCTAGACGCCCTCCTCATGTGGAAATCACGCCAAAACATGAGCTCCCATACCAAAATCGCTGCAGGACACCTATGGGAAGCTCACCTCGGCCAAACAGAGTCGTTTGCCCTATTTGGCCGACAAATGGATAATAAAAATCTAATATTTGATAATGCGTCGGGGCTACCCACGACGTTCAAAATGTGGCATACCTATCCGTCGTGTTCATAAATGTGATGCCACCTAGCAGCCTAACACGCGCCACGTGTTGCACAATAGGACAAAACCCCAAAACATACGGTGTTCAGATCATGACCTAGGTGGAGGTCGCATTCAGAAAACGTCGTCCACCCCCTTCGCATTATCAAACAGAGAATTTGAGTGCTCTGTGGGTCCAAACCTCCGACTCATAACACTCACACAACACACTAAAGTCCAAACCACAACTCAATGACCATACATTGGCTCAAGCACCACATCAATATTCACCAAACTTGAATTCGAACGACCACAACATTACATACACAAATAGATAAGGAAATTATAGTGGAAGTAAACAATAATTGATTCATCAACTTTATAATCTACGTACTAAAATTATATGGTCCAAATAATAATACAAGTACAATGACTAGTCCATAATAGCAAACTAACTAATAGTTCAACTACATTTATTTCACATACTGAGTACTAAACTATAACTCTACTATTCACACTCCGAGTCGGATCTTGCTAACTCCTCAATCTTAAGATCCACAACCTCTCCTAAAATCTCGGCAAGGATGAGTCTATGCAATAGACTCAGCAAATAAAAAAGAAATCTAAATCCACAATCTCCAATATATTATGCTTATAAAAATATGACAATTCATATATCACATCACATACGCATTGTATCATACATATAAAGCTTTTAAACGCGTACGATTCAAAATATTATCATTATTTAATAAAAATTCTAATGGTTAACATATCAAGTAACACTTAAACATGTAATGCAATCTAATCAATCTAATAATGATGAACACTATTCAACATGGGATCCATTTATAGTAGTAGTAACATGTAAAATTATAAGATAATAAATAAAAGCGGTAATGATAGGCAGAAGCAGTAACAATAGGCATAAATAGTAATAGTAGTCAAACACAGTGTCCAAACCACTACTAGAAGGCTAGTACAGTCAATTAGTACCCAATCACTTAGGCAAGACAATGATGAGTATTGATTATTGCGTAAAATCGGGAGTTGCCCTTTCCATCTTAACTAGTGAGACGTGCAATCGCGTCCACCTCTAGAATTTCAACCCCGTTACCAATGAGACCAATAAATAGTATGAGCTTTCCTATGGGAGCATCACTATAATAGGGCTCTAGTCTCCCCCTATAGTGGCAGTGTCTTTTTGGCATTTAATAACGCAATAATATGCAATGCACATGATCGTATATAATATCCATGCAAATACAACATTAAAACATGACTCATACTGTTTTAGATTAGCAATATATAGAGATTTCAGTAACTTTAATCATGTTGTTAGTTACTATAATTACATAGATTTAACTTAGTTTAGCGCATAGCATATAATTTTCACAAATAAAATAGAAATATCTACATTGCTCATAAAATCCAAAAAATGATAAAACGTAAATATAATGTAGTAAATCAAACCAGAAAAAATTCATAATTTTATGACAAACTTATAATTTTGGGAGAATTAATTATTGGTCCCTGGCACGGACCTGACATTATTTTCAGGTCCTTGTCAGGTTTTCCCGCACCTTTCGGTCCCTACTTTATGCAGGACTTATTTTTAAGTCTCTGTTGTTAACCTCCGTTATCCTCCCCCATTATCCCAAAAGTGTGTAACTGTTATCCTAAAAGTGTGTAACTGTGTAAGTACGTACTTACACAGTTACATGTGTAACTACGTAAGTATGTAAATCATGTAACTGTGTAAGTATGTAATTACATACTTATGCAGTTACTCATGTAACTCTGTAATTATATAGAAATTTTATAAGTTTGTAACTCTGTAATTATGGCTTACCTAGTTACATACTTATATAGTTTCAGAAAGATTTACCTAGTTATCAGAGTTTACCTAGTTACCAAAGGTTACCTAGGGCTTATCTAGTTACAGAGTTACATATGTAATTCATGTAACTGCGTAAGTATGTAGTTACAGAGTTACATGTGTAACTTTGTAACTACATATAAGTGTGTAATTACACATGTACATACTATGCAACTACACATACACATGTAACTTTGTAAGTATGTAAGTACATAGTTTTTTGCGCCTTAAGTTTGTAATTATTTCTTCATGTAACTATGTAACAAGATATGAAGTAGTTACACAGTTAAATATGTAACTGCGTAAGTATATATTTACAGAGTTACATGTATAATTGCGTAAGTATGTAAATTATGTAACTGTGTAAGTATGTAATTACATACTTATACAGTTACACATGTAACTTTGTAACTACATAGAAATTTTATAAGTTTGTAACTCTGTAATTAGGGCTTACCTAGTTGCATACTTACATACTTTCAGAAGGATTTACCTAGTTATCAGGGCTTATCTAGTTACCAAAGATTACCTAGGGCTTACCTAGTTACAGAGTTACATGTGTAATTCCTGTAACTGCATAAGTATGTAGCTACAAAGTTACATGTGTAACTCTGTAACTACATGTAAGTGTGTAATTACACATGTACATACTATGTAACTACACATACACATGTAACTCTGTAAGTATGTAAGTACATAGTTTTTTATGCCTTAAGTTTGAAATTATTTCTTCCTGTAACTATGTAACAAGGTATGAAGTAGTTACATAGTTAAATATGTAACTGTGTAAGTATATATTTACAAGTTACATGTATAATTGTGTAAATATGTAATTTTTATAACTACGTAAGTATATAATTACATACTTATGCAATTACACATGTAACTCTATAACTACAAAGAGATTTTATAAGTTTGTAACTATGTAATTAGGGCTTACATAGTTTCAGAAGGACTTACCTAATTATCAGGGATTACCTAGTTACCAAATGTTACCTAGGGCTTACCTAGTTACAGAGTTACATGTGTAATTCATGTAACTGTGTAAGTATGTAATTCTTGTAACTGCGTAAGTATATAATTACAGAGTTACATGTGTAACTTTGTAACTGCATGTAAGTGTGTAATTACACATGTACATACTATGTAACTACAAATGTAATTCTGTAGCTACATATTCTGTAACTACACATGTAATTACATAGTATGTAACTCAGGGACTCTGTAATTAGGTAAGTCCTTGATAACTAGGTAATTACAGTACAGAAGGGCTTACCTGCGTAAGTGTGTAATTACACATGCAACTCTGTAACTAGGTAAGTCCTTGGTAATTAGGTAAGCCCTTTTGAAACTATATAAGTCCCTTCATCTATAATTATGTAACTCAAAGACCTAAAAATAAATCTCCTAAAATTAGGGATTGATTGGTAATTCTCCTAGTAAGTAAGTAAATATTTATTTTTGTAAATTATTAAGTATTTATAAGTTACATGTGTAACTGTATAAGTATGTAATTACATACTTACACAGTTATAGGATTTACATACTTACGTAGTTACACATGTAACTGTGTAAGTACGTACTTACATAGTTACACACTTTTGGGATAACGGTTACACACTTTTGAGATAACGGGGAGGATAACGAGGGTTAACAGCAGGGACTTAAAAATAAATCCTGCATAAAACAGGGACCGAAAGGTGCAGGAAAATCTGACAGGGACATGAAATAATATCAGGTCCCTGCCAGGGACCAACAGTTAATTCTCCCTATAATTTTCTACAAATTACAGACTATTGTCATACATATAAAATAAATTACAAAAAATATTTAGAAAGTACAAAAAATCTCAAGATAGAGCCATATGATAACATTACTATCAGAAATAACTATATCAAATATCAGGTTTTATTTCATCATGAACAAAGTATATAAAAGTTATCTTTATTTTTCTATCTAATTTCTTTTGAACCAAGTAAAATAAAATATAACTATAACATTCAAAACTTATATATACATTACATGATGACATAATAACATTAGAATAACCTAAATTGCATGCTAGAACAATTCACACACTTAACTTTTACAGACACATCGAAATTTGCATTAAACAGAAGTAAAGTAGCAACTGGAGACAAGACCTTAACGGTAGAATCGACTGCCATTAAGGGGAGGTTGACACTTGATGATACAGTTTGGTTCTGTCAGAACTGCCATCAAGTTCCATCACATAGAAAGCCCAGTTTTCAACCGGTATTGTTTAACTTAAGTCATAAGAAAATAGAGGGGAAATACACAATATAAAGGATATGATTAGGGATCTGTAGACGAGCAATTTGGCCCATCCCCGCGTTGGTCAGTGATTTTTAAAACTTGTTTGCCTATTTGTTGACTTACCTCGGATGCCATGTTGACGGGGGGATCGATTGTCGTCAAACTCCTGTTAGCGATGGTGAAAGATGTCGCTAAGGCTTTTTGGTAGCAATATCGCTCATCGCCTGCATGGGGTTGGCGATGGCCTATACTGTCGTTAACCTGGGTTTATCTATTCTACGAAACTATCCGAGTATCTCGCACACTTTTCGCCTCAATCTCCACCACCGCAACCTCCTCGTGCGAGGGATCGTTTCCAACGAGTCTCTAGGCCACCTAGGCACCATCCTTGACCCTATAAATGCCTAGGTGGCAGGCTCTCATTGGTTAGCCTCTTGCACTTGGATTGCCACCTCCACAAGTGTGTTTCTTCACACTTGAGCATCCAAGGTTGCCCAACTCTAACCCTCTCTATCCTTATAAGTCCCTCTTGACCATAGTGAGAGATAGGGGGGGAGAAGGTTGGATGGATTAGTGCTTCATTGTTTCAAGAGAGGAGAGAGAAAGTGACCATAGTGAGAGAGCCTTTACCTCCTCTCTCCTTCCATTCCCTCTCAATCATCCATGTCCAAAAGGCTTCAATGCGATCTGGAGAAGTCCCTAAGGTAGTTGGAAGGCCGTGCAACGCCACCAAACGGGGAAGTATTTCCACTCCTCTCCCTTCTTCTACTCCTTTCTTTAAGTCATATCCTGCATGCTAGCCACATTTTACACGCACTTGAACATAAGTCACCTCCTCACACACTCCTAAAGGGGTTTTCAATCAAAAACAAGGGGGAAGAAGGGTGGCCATAGTGACCTGTTTAGTTGTTTTCTTCTCTATTTGATTTTTATTTGCTCACTGTTTGGTTCCCCTATGGTTTTGGATTTCGAGGTGGGTCTTGTTTCTCATCTTTTCTAGCCTCCCCACATGTTCTAGGATAGCCCCTTCTTGATTCACAATCTCTTATAATATAGGGATTCCCTCTCTGGTAAATCGTATTGGCTTCAAGGAGAACTCCATAAGTCCTTAAATTACGTGGATTCCCTCATGGTACAGGGTAGGAGGACCTTAAACCTTTTCTGTTAGTTAACCTATCCACATGGTTTGAGTGTTATGTACACCTTAAATAAAAGATTAACTTAACACACTTCATTCAAACAAATTAATATTTGTAGGCTACCTTGTGTGCATACTTGTTTATGATTAGAAATCCATATCTTTTGTTCAAAACAATAAGCTAAGAGGTCCAAACATCTTTAAAAGGCATAGGTTGTTTGCTAAAATGAGAAACGGAAGGTTTGAGATGTTCAACAATTTAGTGTATGAGTGTGGGGATTGTATCCCCGCGGAGTTTGCTAATAGGTTCACCAACTCTATATACGAGTTTGTAAATGGTTGATATGAGTAGACAGGATGGGGAGACCAACTCTTTCGCTTCCTCCTCATCCCAAGCCAAGAGTAATGAGAAGAGTTTTTGGGTCAATCCATTTTTGGCTCACAATCCCCAAGAAGACCCTGAACTCCCTCATGTCCTATCAAAATACCCTCCCAATCAACTCATTTGTATGCTCTCAAAACATACGGTTCAGGCTTCCACTTCCACACCGTCACCATCCCCATTTCAAGTTTCATACACCAAGTCAACTCCTAAACATCTCGCTCAAGCTTGGAACCCTCCATTCACACCCACACCAATCCATCATCAACCCTTTCATTCATCTTTCTCACATTACACTCAGCTTGTGCCATCAATTAAGCAAAGTTCCATTTCTAAGAATGAGTTGGGTGTGTTAGAAGGTCTTGGCTTATACTCTATCCCTTCCTAAGCCTCACTCGCTTCAGAACTATTGCAAGCTCCCAAATGTCCACTTCCCTTCGGGTTTCAAGGCACCCAAATACAACAAGTATGATGAAACCTCGGACCCTCACTTCCATATTTCGAGCTTTCCCATGGACTCCTAGCAATGGCTTCATGATAAGGTTCTCTTGGTTCATCTCTTCCAACAATCTTTGGAAGGTGATGCCTTGAGATGATTCACTTCCCTTCTAGCCATTGATTTAATCATTTTTGACATAGTCTCCAAACAATTTTTCTCTCACTTCACACACATGACAAGTCAAGCCCCAACCCTACTTGACTTAGTCACTGAGAAGATGAAGCCGAAAGAGGACTTTGTCTCATTTGCTAATCGTTGGAGAGCCATGGCTTCTATGCCTGAGGTTGTGATACCTAAATCTCAAGCTATACCGATGATTGTTAACAACACCACCCCTCAGTTGAAATCCATTCTCATGCTTAGCGAGTTCTCCTCCTTTGCACATCTTTACAATTGAGCTAGGGTGGTCCAAGCTCAAATCAGGGATTCTTCACTTCCATGTTTCTTTGAGGGGAAATCAAAATGTCATAATTCCCTTGCAACATCCACCACCGAGGGAGTTGCTACTAATGAGCTCATCAATGTCATCAATCAACTCTCCACTTCTAATTCTTCTTACTCTATTGTTCCTCCTCATTCGGGATACAGTCGGCTTGGCTCAAAAAGGTCATTTTATCTTCCCTTCCCGAGTCAGTTGGAGATGTGTTCTTTTCCCTAGTGCAAAGCAATGCAATTCAACTTCTCCCTCAGAAGGAGGTAGTTTATCTCACGACAGACAACTCCAAGTACTGTCCATATCCTAATCATGATATCCATAGTTGCTTTACCTTCAAAGATTGGGTCCATGGTAAGAATGATGAAGGACAAATCATTTGGGGTGAACTCAGGCTAGCCATTTCCAATCTTAGAAAGTCTAAGAGAGGCCCGAGGATTGTGCACGACTCTTCGCCTAATAGCCTGGAAGTCCAGGACCCGTCAACTTCTGAATCTCCGGGTAAGATCTACACCATGTCTCCTCCCGAACCCAAGGTCATCAGAAGAAATCAATTGTGGCGGGTAAAGAGTTGTGAAGGGAGTCATCTCTGTCACCCAATCAGTTCCTAAGATCCTTCTCCTTTGGCCAATGTCACCTCCCAAGCTGAACTTCCATTGGATCCTATTGAGCCAGCTCCTGAGATCCTTCCTTCCTCATCTCAAGAGCATGTCGTTCCTCTACCTACCCTTGATTCTCAACCTCTCCAGGTCATCTATTCAAACCCTCAAGGGTCTCCTACCAAGGTCTCCACTATTAAGCAAATCCCCAAGATTGAGCTCATACCCACGTTTTTTGAATTTCCAATGCTGGAGATCCACCCTGCCTTCAAAGCCATCTTAGGACATTATCAGAAGATCAAATCTTAGGGATCCCCTCACCAAATCACCAATTCTTCAATCTTTCATATAGTAGGGAAATCATCAAGATCAAAAGTGCTCCCTTGTTTGAGAGGTTCATTGCCATTACCTCTGCAACATTGTCTATTATGCCCAATAATAAAGTGATTAGTTCTACTTCACCCCTCACACCCAAGGAAGTTTTGTCCACTCAACCTTTGGTAGACAGGGGGTGGCAGGTCATATCTTGTAGGCAATGCTTGTCACGCCCTGATTTTTAGCAGCGAAATTAAATCGGAAACACGACGAACAAGTAAGCACTCGGAATCCAAGACAAATGACTCATATCAACAAGGCCCATAATTCAATAATGAAACTCTTTTATTCATTGTAAGTGAATGTTACAATCTCTAAAGGTCAAAATAAGAACAACTCACCACTACTAGTCTCATCTAACTCTCAAAGAAAGACAAAATTACAATGATTACTAATTTCTCTCTAATCTAGAATAAAGAAATACTCTCTAAAGCGTGCTCCAGGCTTGGCGCACAAGCCCCCTCATAATAACATGCACCTCATCTGCACAACCTAAAACGTTTAGGAAGATAGGGGTGAGCAAACTAGCCCAGTAGGATTTACATCTCAATGTGCGGGCACTAATGTACATGATTAGCATTTTAAATAAGTAGGATCTTAACAGGAACATGATGACTATACGTGCATGCATTTCTAACAAGTCAAATGGCTGAACAGATCGAATATCATAACGAAACAAATACTGACTTTCATGTGTATTGGACATGTAATTCAAGAATAGAATTGTATTACAAGGATTTCAAGAATGAGTTCGTACCACATAAACAATAATTGGCCATATTCACACAGATATCACATATTCACATGATCAGACGTATCATATCAAACTTATCATATCATATCAAACGAAGGCACATTCCCATAAATCTTGCACACATTCCAGTGCCATGCCACGCACCACAAGTCCATACTCCTGCGGTCAATAAGTATGTTGGGGCGCTCCTCCCCAGGACCAGACATGGCCCCTATTGCACAGACATTAATCAAATGGACCGAAGTCCCACATTGTGCCGATCAAAACATATACACATTATGGCCACGGAATTCCAATACAAGCTCGTTGTAATAAGGACAGGATCATTCATAGAGTCAAGGTATGACAAATAGCTCAAGAGATTATTTGGACAGCATAACGACGTATCTTATGTTTCATAATTCTTTAATATCTTGACAAGATGATGACTAATGACATATCGTACGTGGTACAAGTGCTATCTATCTCCAAGGTACTTCATGGTACAACCAGCTCGGTCTCTATGAGGGAATCCATAGAGTACGGAGACTTACGGAGGTCTTAGGGAAAAGATCGCTAGTCTGCCAATACGGAATGACCGACAGAGAGCTCCCAATTCCCCAAGAGGGGTGTGCCTAATCGTGCAAATGTTTAAGTGTCGTGTCACGAAACTTTCCTAATCACTTATGCAATGGATGAACAAATTATGGAAATATCAGAAAGCATATAAATAAGGAAAGTCTATACGCAATAAACAAGTAACATAATAGAAAGCTCTTAAACTAAACAAGTCCACTCTAACATGTAATCTCCACAAATTCATATCATATTCTTATCATGACAATTTCACATCAAGCTAGATCACAATATGATAATCAAATGAACATAATATCATACACTTTAGAATCATGTTCATGTCATTATAGCTTTCAAATGGGTTGATTACTTTTAGGCCAATGCACACTATGTAACACTATGTAACATGCTTACAGACTAAGAGACTAAACATGCTGACTGACTAGCCAGAAAGAACACCCTCAGGTCATCATTTAAATCGCGTCGGAACCAGTCGACGCACTTAAAGGAGCCGTACACAGACAAAACAAGGTTCGGTAACAACCATGTAAATCGCGACGTACATACCCGTCCCGTTCAAATCGCGATGGGTCATGTGGTCGCCTTTCAAAGGAAATAGCAACGGTCATCACCGACGCTTTAATGCTACTCTCTGAATCATGACGGGTCAACCTGTCGTGTTCAAGAGATAGTTTTTAAAAACTGAATATAAAAATACAAGAAAATCTTTGGGCGGGAAAACGACTCAAATTGCGACGACGTTCATGGCCGATGCTGAAAACCATGCAGCGTATAGTTTTATGCACTGTGGTTGACCGACCAACATCAAATCATGACGTGATACCCGGTCGCATTTTAATGAATCACGGCGTACCAGTACATCGCGTTCATGCAACATGAATCGCGACGTCTGGAGTCGTCGTGGTTATGGATCTTGCCCGAAACCCAAAAAAAACGTAGAACCCTTCATGATTGACCTATACCTTGCAAACCATTGACATTTAGACAAAACTCTTAACATGAAAAACGTCGAGGACAACTAGTAGAAAAGATTCATGTTTGGGTTTGACCCAAATCTGTCTCGGTTTGCATGAAACACAAGAATAACACAAAAAACCCTAGACATGCGCGACTTAGGAAAAATGCTTAGTACTCAAGATGTACTCAATGAAAATTGATGAAATCACTTGCACATGAAATTAGACTCAATGCTCTACACATTGATATAGGATTTTTTTAGATTTGGCCTGAGATCACCTACCTTTTGAGTTGAAGAAGTCTCGTCCTCCAGAAACACCCTCGTTCAGACTGCTTGGAAGAGAACGCTTAATACACCCAATCTACTAAATGAAAAATAGGAAAACCAGTGCCATTAGAAGCTAGACTCGACTCTCTTTCCAGGGGTATAAGTCTTGCACAGTTTGGTTTAGGTTTGGCTTACCTTTGGTCGAGTCCAAGGAGAGCACTCTGCACAGGTCGATGCAGACACAGCAGGGAAGAAAAGGTCCATCTTGGGGCGTTTTCCTCCACCTCTTGTGCTCAAGAACGGCTAACCACTACCCCAACACTAGGTAAACTCGTCCCCTAGGGTTTCATGACATGCATTTAAGCATCTAGGGTTTTTAAGAGCCCCATTGGGTGTAGGAAAGAAGGGTTGCGGTTTGGGTCTATCATCTTCGTTGTTTTGATGATTTCTCACCCCATTAGAGTGTGAGTGGCTTTAGGAAACTCTCTAGCATGGTTAGGCATAAAATTTGGTTGCTATGTGTGAGTAATTGCCTCAAGTTTTACCCTAATTGCCTTTTTCTAATTTCAGCTCAATTAGGGTTACGAATTTTCATGTATTTTTCTTGCTTCATTTTATTCTTGGGCCAAAGGTGTTCCATTGGCCCAATTCTAATAATGGGTCATCAATACATGATGTTGGAAGTCTCTCCAACATGTTTATTTAATTTATGACCGTGTTATATTTCCGTGTTAATGGTTTTTCGACTTAGTTTCCTAATTTGGATAATTAATCACATTGTGACGTACACTTGGCCAATCGGATTTTGTGTTGCACGAATTTCTTCATGGAACACTTAGGAATAATTTTGGGGTTGATTTATAATTTTTTTCTGATTTTTCGATGTGTTCTTGCACATACGATAGTGGTACGTATGTTCTACCATTCCGATAATACGAAAATTATTTATTTCTATTTATTTACAATTTTTAAATCACTGAATTTTTCCGGGGTGCTACACCAAATATAACACAAGATATCGTACACTTGTTCCCTAGCTCGTTCGCCCACGACCCCAACAATGGTAAACCTTCCCCAAGAGTCTCTTGACGATTATTTATTAGATCTAGAGTTTATTCAAATCCTAATGTGCTTAGGAATTAGGGAGTATTATTTAGAGTTGAATTATGGTTTTTATGGAATTTTCTAATGGGTTTTTGTATGTACGATAATGTCACGTATGTTTTTGCTATTTCACTAATATTGAATTTATCGTTTTCAATTTATTTCTATTTTTTTAATTACTGAATTTCTGGGGTGTTACAATGCTCTTTGGATCAAGGTTTAGGCAAGGAGGCTCAACATCAAGTGGGGAGTAAAAGAAGTAAATGGGTAAAAAGAGAAGTAGGGTTCTCAAGGGATCCGATCATACCTCTCATATGGACATTTCAAGATCATTCTACTAGAGGTAAAGGGGCAATCCCTAAGGAAGTTGAGGATGAGCCCAATGATGAGAAATGTGGAAAAGACTTTGGTTGGTTGTCCTTGTTTCACTCGGAACTTATCACTTGCCCTGTTCCACAAGCTGGGATCTTTCTTCTACACAATCACTCGGCTCCCACCATTTTCATCACATTCCTTTCTCACCTTAATGATCCTCTACTTCTTATAGGCCCTTTCATTGTCCACTCAACTCTCATCCTTTATCACATCCAAGGTGAGAAGATGATATTTCCATCAAGGGGTCTAGGTTTGTTAAGCTCACTCCGCCTGGCCAAGGAGCCACCTCCCCTTAGCCTCAAGTCTAAGCCATGGCCTGACTAAGGGCATCTTTCTTGTATATAGTTGGGTAGGATCGAGTCTAGGTTTGGTCGTGTCTAGTCCTAGAGCTTCTTTTAGGTCCAAGCATAACATTTGGCATTCTTCTTCATCACTGACATTGGAGAATAGTTCGCTTCATGGGAGTTCAGCGAGATGTGTGGTAAATATGGCGTCATTTTGTATCATCTTTATTCTGTATTAACCACAATGCAAAGGAGAAGTGTAAATTGTCAACAAAGTTTTTTCTTAAAGAATTGCACCTTTTTCAAATGAGTGAGAGCAAAGACATGAGTCCCCGGGGGCAAATTACAAAGAAACTTGGTCTATCTGAAGAAGTTCTACTCTTTGTTAGACAATTAGTTAGTCCATTCATCACTGGTCAATGTTGTGGGCTTGAAATTCCACTCTTCACTTGGCCAATAGTAAGATGGATCGGTATTGGAGAACTAGCCATGAACCCACAAATCCTAAATACACCCTTGAGATGTCTCAAGCCAAGCAACCTATTTTCTCTTCTTCTTCGGTTAAGTCTGGAGAAGGGACAAGCCATGAATAGGGGACCATCCATGTCCACCCAAAGGATGAGGTTACAATAGGGGCAAGAAAAGAAAAGAAATGAAGAATGCAAAATCCAAATGACAAAAGAAAAACCAAAAAGGTCAAAATGGGTAGCAAAAAATACGTACCTTGAAAAAGACTTATCAAATCAAAGAGGCAACAAAAAGTATGGCCCACAATCATGAAAGCAAAATCAAATCCCCAAAAGAGTAAAATTCCCTTAAAAATATTTGTAAATTGAATTATTTGGTGTGAGACATTGACTTGAAAGCTGAAAGTGGTTTAAACCAACTTCTCACTTGACTTTCAACACACTTCTTCCCTTTCTCTCCAAGGGGAAATTTGACTCTATAATACCCTCCACAGTGGAAAACATTTAGAAGGTTGTGGTAGTATCCACTATTAGTTATATCATGCATAATCCTCTTACTATTGGCTTTGTCGAAGGACATAGTAGAAAGATCCTATGTATTGACTTGTGATGAAAACATGTCTTAGAGTCTGAAAATAATAAAAATAAACAAAAATAAATAAATATGTATATATCATGTACATATTTTCTTAAATACCTTTCAAAATGGAATTTTTTTTGAAAAAAAGTCAATAGATTGGCAATTGCCATGCATCTCAAATCATATGTTAAGGAGTAGGTAGCACTCGAGTGAACCAAAGACCTTGGTCTAGCAGAGCCATGGAGATTTTTGTTCAACATCATAACCAAGCTTTTGAACTAGTCAGCATGCACACACTACACATCCTACAAATTTGAGCCATCTCTTCGAGACAGTTATTGTCTTAGGACGCAACAAAGGCCATAATCCTCCTTCTTTTCACTCGACTGATCAATACACTTAACACCCTTAAGCGGAAGAGCTTAGCAGTTAAGACAACTTCCCCTAAGGTTAGAATAAGACTTACTTTTTTTTAGAAACACCAGAGCACGTGAAGAGGGCAGTGTCCCCGCAAGCAAACCAAAAAGAACAAAAAAATAACAAACAAAATAAAATAAGGAAAGAGTCTGGTTGTGACTGTACATGGAGATAAAACTCCTCCATTTGATACAAAGTCAAAGGCTACATTGCTTGAGTTTTTTTTCTAGTGAATGCGGTAGGGGCAATACAGGTGCTCGGCAAAGTAGGGGCTGCTAGGTCCTGACTCTGGGTCCACAAAACACCTCACCTTGAGCCTGTTAAACCACATGTGGCCAAGGTTTTCTCACCAATTGGCAGCTTGGAAAAGTCTAGGATAAAGCAAGTAAAAAAATTAGGAAGTTTAATGTAACGTCGCATGTTTTTCAGATCTTTGTGGATCCATGTTTAGCAGGTTTGGTGGCCGATGTGAGGCCCATGAGTTTGAGTTTCAGGTGTTTACGAGCGTTGTGAGGCTTGGTGGGCCGTCAGATTGGGCCCAAAGCGCTCACAGGTTTTCTGCCTGTGAATGTGACAGAGGTATGCGTCGCGTTCAGAATGCGACGACCCTGGGGGTCGCGTTCTTGCTACTGCCGTTGAGCAGTCAACATCTGCATGTGCACCACGCGTCGCGCATTGGGTGACATGCTGACATCGGGCTTGAGAAGGTGACGGCCGCCTACGTCGCATTCAGGTTGCAACGTAGGGCTACGTCGCGTTCTCAACTGTAATGCATTTTTAAGGAACCCCAGCCGAACAGAGCTTCCACAGGCTCTACTCGACCAGGGGGAGCTGCTACGGGGTTTCTCCGGGCGATTCGAGGTTCTGGAGATGCGTGGGGCATGTTCTCGCCGCGAGGACGTCGCGTGGAGCTGGAGAAACGTCGAGTGATCTTCGATTTTTGCATTCTTCATGAAGGTAGGGAGTTCTACCTTATTTTGTGGTTTACATTGCATGTGGCACCTGTTTAGCTCGTTTAAAGGCTTACAAACATTAGATACCATGCTAGGGTATCCATTAAAGCATGTAAAAAAAGAATTAATTGTGATTTGAATGGTCTGGAATGGTGATCCGTGGAGTTCTTTCTGGATTAGGGTTTTCGCCTGTGAAGGCGACGGCTCTAGGTGTCGCGTTATGAACGCGACGTGTCAAAGAGCCGCGTTCTGATGGCGACCAACTACCCTGTCGTGTTCATGTTAGGAACGCGACATGTTGTTCCATCGTGTTAGTGTTTCTAACGCGACATGTCGTTCCATCGCGATATGGTTTTGAAGGCGACATGTCGAGGTGTCGCGTTCTGAAGGCGACTTGGCCCCTTGTAGCGACCTCAGTTGAGAGGTCTGGACATGCATGCTTTCAGTGTTATGGTTAAACGATTATTCGTATTTGTTGTGCATGGCAATGACAGGTGGAGCCAGGAGCCAGTGCACTTGCTACGCTCATGGAGCGTATTGCTCACGAGGTGGGCATGTATTACGTGGTTAATGTGTTATGTACATAATTGGCTTGGTGTTTACGTAGTATGTGTGGTGCGTTGGCACCTGTGGCGCTCTTGGAGCGTGCTGTCCATATGTTGGACATGTTGTTTACGTGAATGACGTGTGGTGCACCTGGTTGGTGTATTATACACATGGTGTCTACGTGGTTTGAATGTTGTGCTTGTGGTTTGTGTGTGCATGACACATCGTACGTCATTGTGTTTATTGTATTTTAATATTATGGTTAGTCCGTGGTGTTGTGGCGGTGAGGTTCATGTTTGAACCTAGCCTTGATCCTTTAGGATCTTTTATAGATTATCTAGATGGATAATTAGTAAAGTATAAGTATGATTATTACGTGATTATTGTGTACTATGTTTAGTGTGGCAGTGGAGGTCACAAGGTGACCGATGACAGGCCGTGGTGTTATTATAATATGGTTTATGTGTGTGATTGTGTAGGTTAGCTTGTAAGTCACAGGGTGACTGGAACAAGCTATTCCTAACATATATACCGTGATTGGTAATAGAAAGTGTTTGTGTATATATCGTGGTTGAGCTTGCCGAGTGTGGTGGTCCGGCGCCTGTTCCAGAATGCCTCTAGTCGGGTACCCCAGGTTCTTTGTGAGCCAAGTACGTGTACTTGTTGTGCTCGAAGTTGGTCCCGGTACTGTGTGTACCGTCGAGGTCTGTGTCGTCTTCCTGGACACCCTCACTCCTTTGTTTGAGTTGTACGTCCGGCTGAGGGAAAGACGACAGTGGGCAGCGACTTGTGTTTGTGGGTGTGCAGTCGCTTATAGCGCGCTCGTAGTTGGGGGTATGGACACCAGTAGACGTCACTGATCCCCAGCTAGTCCTATTTTCCAGTGCCTCACTTTAGGGTGCTCCGGCCAGAGACCCTAGAGGTGCCAGGCATGGACCTGCAGATGTGTGTCTGCAGGTGTAGTGTTGGTTGGTCTCCACAGTTGTTTGACTTGTTCTCATGGAGCGGCAGTTGGACCTTTCGTCCGTGACTGCGAGACTGAGAGGTTGTTCTTGTGTTGTGTTGTCCGGGTTGGATACTGGCCTGATCAGCCAGTAGTTCGTTCCCGTGTGGTGGCGTCGTTCTTTCCGGCTCGTGCTTTGCCGGCTCTAGTTGCGGCTTGTGTGACTCGTCAATTGAGGTTTCACCTGTAATGTTGTGCCTAAGTGATGGCACAGTATAGTGGTGGTTCTGTGAGGTGTTTACCACCTACTTGTACCCTTCGTGCAGGGGTTTGTGTTATGGTACCTCGAGGTAGTAGGTACATGTACCTTTGTGGGTTGCGTTGTGGTTTTATAGTGTACACAACCTTATTGAGGTGATACTCTTGTTTCTGTGGAGGTCTTATGGATTGACCTGCCACCTGTTGTATTTATATGTTTTAAGTAAGTCTCCGTTTATGGTTTATTGTGAGGTGGATTGCTTGTGTTGCCAATCCTGTTACCCTTATGGGTAATTTGCCGATGAGGCATATGGCCTAGGCGTACTGTGGTTTGGTGGAGCTGTGCTTTGTGGAGGTCGTGTGATGGGACCTTCCACTTGTTTGTTTTACCTTTCTTTAAGTAAGCTTCGATTATGGTTTTAGTGTGTGATGGATTGGCCCGTTGTAGCCGATCATGTTACCTTGTATGTGTAGCTTCTGATATATCGTGGTTTGGGGTTTAATGGACCAACACTTGGTTGGCTGTCCTGTTACCCACGAAGTTGAAGTTCGCCTGGGAAGCTTGTAGCCTAGGTAGTGACTTGCATGTGTGGCTTAAAGCGTAGGTGACCAGTTGTTGTTATGGTTTGCCTGTGAGGCTTAAGGCTTAGGCATTTCAGTTGTTGTGTGGACTAGTGGTGCGAAACTAGTCCTGTTGTTTCTTCTTACCGTCCGAGGTTATGTTTGATTAAGGTGTTTATATTTAATTATAGTTTAAATTCAATTATTGTTAGCATGAAATGGTTTGGCTATTGGTGTTGCCAGTGAGACCCTTTAGGGTTGAGGTGTCCGTGGTTTCGGTGTTGTTTTGGGTAGCCCCTACTGAGCCTGTGACTTGTTGAGGCTCACTCCCCTACAGTTCTTTTCAGGGTCTACCATTTGTGTGACTTGCAAAGGCGTTGTGGCAGACTTGTAACACCAATAGTAGTGTTAGTAGTGTGGTGTGAGCTTGTGCTCCCTCGGGGTATGCCCCAGATAGTTGTACTTTTTAATTAGACATATAATAATGTAATGGGACAGTTGTAAATTGTTATATGTAGGTATGAGCACATGTACTTTCTTGTGTTTTAGACTGTGTAGTTGTCTTTTATATTCTTACTGGACACTTGTGTGAGATATCCCTTGTGAGACTTCGGTCCGTTCGCGGGAGGCGGATCTGAATATGGAGCCTTAATGGGCATAAATATCTCAGTCCGTCACAGTTGGTATCAGAGCATGATCCAGTTAGAATATGAAAAAACATTAAGGTTACGATGTCCCAATACAAGGATTAATGTCCACTGCTGGTAGTAAGTCTGCGATTTTGTGTCGTATAAAGTGGTTTTTACGAGAGTTTTTGGCGCGTAAATTGTATGTTCTGTTTGTTAAGTTGGCAGTGGTGTACAATTGTTGAGGTACAGCTAACAGTGTGGTCACTGGTATGAGTTGTGTGGTTACCAGTGTGCCAGTTGGCAGTTAAAGGTTTATCTATTCCAAAGTTTCCAGTTATGGAAGTTAAAGAGATTAGTGATTGGGTTATGATTAAAAAAGGAAAGAATAGTGTTTTGAGAAAGATATCTCTGAGGTGATTTAGCATAGTACAGAGTTGGCAGAGACAGGTACAAGATAATAATGTGATGGAATATGAATAGTAGTGAGAACAAGGTTATGATGACGAATAGAGCAGTGTGACTAAGGTTATGGAATGTGTAAATTGTGGCTGACAACTGAAGCAAAGGTAATCAGATTAAGTGTACTTGTGATTAGAAATGGTTGCAGTGCAAAATTTGAGAATGATGTTGTTTTGAATAAAGATGATAATGAGAAATTTGATATAGAGATCTATATAAGCATGTGCTGAGGTGATCAGTTAGATAAAGGAAGAGTAAAGGAAGAATGAATCAGTATACGATTGAGTTTTTTCTGAGAATTTCGCAAGAAACATATTCGCTTAGCCAGAGGTAGTTTGTGAAGATTTTACATAATGGTTGGTGAAAGATTATAGTGATAAAAATAATATTCGTTCTACAAAGATTCGCAATGTTTAGCAACCGTGCACAGTTTGTGGAAAAAAAGAGAGGTAAAGTTTATGTTAAAGACGGATTGAGATCAGTTGAGAAGCCATTCAAGAATATTAAATTGAGAGGAACAACAAGGCAAATTGTTGTAATAATGGTATTTTTAATATTTGAGAATGAAACAGTTATGTGAAATAAGGATTCAGGCAGAGTAAGTAATTATAGTTAAGGAATTGGTTTCAGGTTCAGACTGTACCAATGTTGTGGTGAAAGATGATTATATATTCAGAAAGATTGCAGTGTAAGAGGTATAGTAGAATAGTCAGCAAGCAGAGTAATTAAGAGAAATATTTTACAAAAAGGATATTATGCAGTTGACAGTAAAGTTAAAGCTAAGTAATAATGATCAGATTATGGAATAATGATAGTAAAAGTCACAGCGGATCAGTTAAAGAATAGTGAGCAGACCAAAGTAAGGCAGATATTAGAGTAATAGTGGAAATGAAAAAAAATAATTGAAAGCAATAGAGGAAGTAGAATTTATGGAACATTTTGCCAAGTATTTTGCCAAGTATTCAGTATAATCAGAGTGGCGCAGCGGAGGCATGGAAGGCAAGAAAGATTTAATATTCGCAGACTATCAAAGGTTTGTTTGCTTAAAGAAAAGTTCAAGGTAGCAGTGATTTTTGGCCAGATATCAGTTAAGGCAGTAAAAATAGAACGAATTAAGAATGTGAATACAAATGAGTCAGAGTAGTAGTTGGTAATGGCAAGTAAATAATAGAAAGGCGCCGAAATTTTGAGAATTTATAAATGGTTTTATATGGCAGAGTACCCAGAAATAGCAGAATAAAGTGAAAGGCCTTAAGCAAGAAAAGCGGCCCAGAAAGAAATGTTGCAAACACAGCCCAGAAAATGTGGAAGCAGGTCGAGTCCAAAGAAATAAAGTGCTATTAGTAGGGTAAACTCGGTTACAATTGAAAGTCAAAGAAAAGCAGAGCATACTTGTAAAAGAACAGATGATTTGAGAAGGCAAGTACAGTAGAAAAGTATCCACTTGTTCTGTGCACAGTTTTGTTCCTTTTTAGGTGATAATATGGTTTATTATAGTTTATTTTGAATGTCGAGGACGACATTCCTTTTTAGGTGATAATATTGTAACGTCGCGCATTTTTCGGACCTTTGTGGATCCGTGTTTAGAGGGTTTGGTGGCCGATGTGAGGCCCATGAGTTTGAGTTTCAGGTGTTTACGTGCGTTGTGAGGCTTGGTGGGCCGTCAGATTGGGCCCAAAGCGCTCAGAGGTTTTCTGCCTGTGAACGCGACGACCCTGGGGGTCGTGTTCTTGCTACCGCCATTGAGCAGTCGACGTCTGCATGAGCGCCATGCGTCGCGCGTTGGACGGCCTGCTGACGTCAGGCTTGAGAAGGCGACGACCGCCTACGTCGCGTTCAGGTTGCGACGTAGGGCTACATCGCGTTCTCAACATCAATGCGTTTTTAATGAACCCCGGCCGAACAGAGCTTCCACAGGCTCTGCTCGACCAGGGGGAGCTGTTGCGGGGTTTCTCCGTGCGATTCGAGGTTCTGGAGATGCGTGGGGCGTGTTCTCGCCGCGAGGACGTCGCGTGGAGCGAGGGAAACGCCGAGTGATCTTCGGTTTTTCCGTTCTTCGCGAACGTAGAGAGTTCTACCTTGCTTTGTGGTTTAGATTGCATGTGGCGCCTGTTTAGCTCATTTAAAGGCTTACAAACATTAGATACCATGCTAGGGTATCCATTAAAGCACGTAAAATAAGAATTAATCGTGATTTGAATGGTCTGGAATGGTGATCCGTGGAGTTCCTCCCGGATTAGGGTTTTTGCCTGTGAAGGCGACGGCTCTAGGTGTCGCGTTATGAATGCAACAGCTCGACCCATCGTGTTCATGATGTGAACGCGACGTGTCGAAGGGCCGCGTTCTGATGGCGACCAAGTACCCCGTCGCGTTCATGTTTGGAACGCGACATGTTGTTCCGTCGTGTTAGTGTTTATAACGCGACATGTCGTTCCGTCGCGATATGGTTTTGAAGGCGACATGTCGAGACGTCACGTTCTGAAGGCGACTTGGCCCCTTGTCGCGACCTCAGCTGAGAAGTCTGGACATGCATGCTTTCAGTGTTATGGTTAAACGATTATTCGTATTTGTTGTGCATGGCAATGACAGGTGGACCAGTGCACTTGCTACGCTCATGGAGCGTATTGCTCACGAGGTGGGCATGTATTACGTGGTTAATGTGTTATGTACGTAATCGGCTTGGTGTTTACGTAGTATGTGTGGTGCGTTGGCACCTGTAGCGCTCTTGGAGCGTGTTGTCCATATGTTGGACATGTTGTTTACGTGAATGACGTGTGGTGCACCTGGCTGGTGTATTATACACATGGTGTCTACGTGGTTTGAATGTTGTGCATGTGGTTTATGTGTGCATGGCACTGTTGAACCACTTTATGGTTGTTCTTATATTTTGGTGATAACAAAACTTATGATGATTTCATATATATCTTTGTTGATTAAATACTATTGAATATTTTGTTTCATCTGAGTCGCATCAATCTCATAGCAAAATACTGAGTCTCACATTGATGCAATATGGCGCACTAAAATTGATGCAATATACATCGATTTCAGTTTAAGTGTCAAATTAATAAGCGCTACATCGATTTGGTTTTAATTGATTTTATAAGCGCTATAACGATTTCTTTAGAAGCCATAACGATTTGATAAGTGAGTGCAACGATTTGTCCTCACATCGATTTGCCTTCGCAACGATTTGATAAGAAATCGGTCTCATAACGATTTGATAAGTGAGTGCAACGATTTGCCCTCACATTGATTTGCCTTTGCAACGATTTGATAAGAAATTGATCTCATAACGATTTCATAAGTGATCACATCGATTCTTTATTGATCACAACGATTCTTCAGGAGATCATAACGATTTGCTTGCATAATGATTTCATAAATGATCACGTCGATTTGTTCAACGATTTGTTTACAAATGAGCAACGACTCTTCACATAACGATTTCATAAGCCATGCTCATAATGATTTCTTCATGGATTCTGTTCAAACACAGATTGCCTTTATATTTCAAATATGCTTGGCACTTAAATGAAAAGTCAAATATCTTCTGACAAAAAGCTGCATGCATATTTCAGAGTCTTGTCAAATAGATATGAACTACTATTTTCATAATGTTAGCAGAAACACAGTAGCATGCACTGATATCTTATAAACACTCTCTTATGCTAACACTCTCTTCTATGTTGACAGATCTCGAAGACCACCAGAGTCTGATTAAGACAAATGAAGAGAAAGATCAGCAACAACTAGAAGAGTTACAACAGATCTATTCTAAAGCTGCTCATATAAAAGATGGAGCATTGCTGAAGAACAGAAATAGGAGCCTTCCTGAAAATCCTTCAAGGAGTGTACAACTGTAAGAAAACCTTCACGCCACAAACACTTAGAGAAAGAGAGAAAGCTCGAGCCAAAAATCTACAGAAGCTTTCAAAGCAGAAGTCTTCATCGCCTTCAAGCCTTCTTCTCTTCCATCTCCCTGTGCTCATTGTAATCTTGGGGGAGAGTCTGTGACTGTGAGCTAAGTCCTGAGTGTTCATCTTGTAATAGCTCTCAGTCTGATCTTTCTTTTCTAAGAAAGATTTCTGTCCAGCTGTAGGACTGTATACAGTGTGTAACCTAGCTAGAGGTTAGTGTCTAGCAGAACCTTGTTGGGGTTTGTACCAACAGGACCTAGCTGGGGGTTTAAGTCTAGCAGAACCGCACTGGGGTTGTTCCAGGAGGTTTACTTCTGAACCTGTAAAAGAAGTAGGTTTGCTTCTGAGCCTAGAAAAGAAGTGGGCTGCCTTCTTGCCCGGGAAAGAGAAGAAGACCTGGTGGGGTATCCAGGGTGTTGTAGTGTCCTTGAAGGGGACTGTACCTTCGGTTAGTGAAATCCCAAGAGTTTTCTTGGGGACTGGACGTAGGACTTCCATGTGGGAAGGGCCGAACCAGGATAAATCTCCTGTGTCCTTTTGTGTGATTGTTCTTTTGCTTCCGCACTGCCACTCTTCATCACACTAACACTAACCAAACTTTTAAGTGTTCACGTTTTGATTTTAGATTTCAGAAAAACCTATTCACCCCCCCTCTAGGTTACCTTACTGCCGTACATAAAGGGCCAACAGGCACATCGTACGTCATTGTGTTTATTATATTTTAATTATTATGGTTAGTCCGTGGTGTTGTGGCGGTGAGGTTCACGTTTGAACCTAGCCTTGATCCTTTAGGATCTTTTATAGATTATCCTAGATGGATAATTAGTAAAGTATAAGTATGATTATTACGTGATTACTGTGTACTATGTTTAGTGTGGCAGTGGAGGTCACAAGGTGACCGATGACAAGCCGTGGTGTTATTATTAATATGGTTTATGTGTGTGATTGTGTAGGTTAGCTTGTAAGTCACAGGGTGACTGGAACAAGCTATTCCTAACATATATACCGTGATTGGTAATAGAAAGTGTTTGTGTATATATCGTGGTTTGAGCTTGCCGAGTGTGGTGGTCCGGCGCCTGTTCCGGAATGCCTCTCTAGTCGGGTACCCCAGGTTCTTGTGAGCGAGGCACGTGTACTTGTTGTGCTCGGGGTTGGTCCCGGTACTGTGTGTACCGTCGAAGTCTATGTCGTCTTCCTGGACACCCTCACTCCTTTGTCTGAGTTGTACGTCCGACTGAGGGAAAGGCGACAGTGGGACTTGTGTTTGTGGGTGTGCAGTCACTTGTAGCGCGCTCGTAGTTGGGGGTACGGACACCAGTAGACGTCACTGGTCCCCAGCTAGTCCTATTTTCCAGTGCCTCACTTTAGGGTGCTCCGACCAGAGACCCTAAAGGTGCCATGCATGGACCTGCAGCTGTGTGTCTGCAGGTGTGGTTTTGGTTGGTCTCCACAGTTGTGTTGACTTGTTCTTGTGGAGTGGCAGTTGGACCTTTCGTCCGTGACTGCGAGACTGAGAGGTTGTTCTTGCGCTGTGTTGTCCGGGTTGGATATTGGTCTGCTCAGCTAGTAGTTCGTTCCCGTATGGTGGCGTCGTTCTTTCCGACTCGTGCTTTGCCGGCTCTAGTTGTGGCTTGTGTGACTCGCCGGTTGAGGTTTCACCTGTAATGTTGTGCCTAAGTGATGGCACAGTATAGTGGTGGTTCTGTGAGGTGTTTACCACCTACTTGTACCCTTCGTGCGGGGGTTTGTGTTATGGTACCTCGAGGTAGTAGGTACATGTACCCTTTGTGGGTTGCGTTGTGGTTTTATAGTGTACACAACCTTATTGAAGTGATACTCTTGTTTCTGTGGAGGTCTTATGGATTGACCTGCCACCTGTTGTATTTTATCTATTTTAAGTAAGTCTCCGTTTATGGTTTATTGTGAGGTAAATTGGCTTGTGTTTGTCAATCCTGTTACCCTTTATGGGCAATTTGCCGATGAGGCTTATGGCCTAGACGTACTGTGGTTTGGTGGAGCTGTGCTCTGTGGAGGTCGTGTGATGGGACCTTCCATTTGTTGTGTTTTATCTTTCTTTAAGTAAGCTTTCGATTATGCACCACAAGAAAATGCACTTTTTCCGACGGAACTAATCCGTCGGAAATCCGACGGTCATCCGTCGGAAATAGTACCTTCCGACTGCTTTCCGTCGAAAGTTCGTCGAAAACTGTCCGTCGGAAATAATTGGTCAGAAATTACCGACGGATAATAATTCCGTCGGAAATCTGTTGGTAAGGCCGACGGATAGATCCGTCGGAACTACGGTCAGTATTTACCGACCACAATTCCGTCGGTAAATCCGTCGGAATATCTGTCGATAAATACTGACACACAATCTGTCGGAAAATTTTCGTCAGCAATATAGATGGATATACCGACGGATTTACCGACCGATTTATCAGTCAGTAATCTTTATTTTCCGACGGATATTAATCCGTCGGAAAATCCGTCGGAATTTGCAGTTTATTTTTTTTTTATAAATGACAAATGAAAATATTTTTTTAAACCTGCTACAATATTCATAAAATTCACAAATAATCAACATCAAACATAAATCATAAAATACAATAAATATAACATCATACAGAATAATAAATACAAAAAGTCAAGATAGATGAGCTGGATCGTCTACTGTCCCTGCCTCGTCATCATCTGCTGGCGGAGGTGGATCCTATAATAAATAAAATTAATATGAGAAACATTAATAAAATTAAAAGACATATATTATTTTCAAAAATTAAATTTAAAATATGTGATTATTTTTCAAATTTAATTAGATACTATTTTTAGATCCATATGTACTTGATTGTTTTTTAGATCCGTCAATTGAACGCCCGACCCAATCCGTGAATCCAAATTCGAATCCGTCAGTTCGCACACGTCACGCTAACCCACCCGGTCGTGTGGGAGAAAACGGCACGCCGATCGGATCCCTATTTGGGATTTTGGACCCCCAGGTTGTTGGTTTTAGCTCTTTATATGTAATTTGTTGTTTTTTAGATCCGTCAATTGAACGCCCGACCCAATCCGGGAATCCAAATTAGAATCCGTCAGTTCGCACACGTCACGTTAACCGACCCGGTCGTGTGGAAGAAAACGGCACGCCGATCAGATCCCTATTTGGGATTTTGGACCCCCGGGTTGTGTGTTTTAACCCTTTATATGTAATTTGTGTTTTTTAGATCCGTCAATTGAACGCCGACCCAATCCGGGAATCCAAATGGAATCCGTCAGTTCGCACACGTCACGTTAACCCACCCGGTCGTGTGAAGAAAACGGCACGCTTATCGGATCCCTATTTGGGATTTTGGACCCCCGGTTGTTGGTTTTAGCTCTTTATATGTAATTTGTTGTTTTTTAGATCCGTCAATTGAACGCCCGACCACATCCGGGAATCCAAATTGGAATCTGTCAGTTCGCACACGTCACGTTAACCCACCCGGTCGTGTGGGAGAAAACGACACGCCGATCAGATCCCTATTTGGGATTTTGGACCCCCGGTTGTGTGTTTTAACCCTTTATATGTAATTTGTTATTTTTTAGATCTGTCAATTGAACGCCCGACCCAATCCGGGAATCCAAATTGGAATCCGTCAGTTCGCACACGTCACGTTAACCCACCCGGTCGTGTGGGAGAAAACGGCACGCCGATCAAATCCCTATTTGGGATTTTGGACCCCCGGGTTGTGTGTTTTAACCCTTTATATGTAATTTGTTGTTTTTTAGATCCGTCAATTGAACGCCCGACCCAATCCGGGAATCCAAATTGGAATCCGTCAGTTCGCACACGTCACGTTAACCCACCCGGTCGTGTGGGAGAAAACGGCACGCCGATCAGATCCCTAGTTGGGATTTTGGACCCCCGGGTTGTGTGTTTTAACCCTTTATATGTAATTTGTTGTTTTTTAGATCCGTCAATTGAACGCCCGACCCAATCCTAAGTATATGAAATTAATACTAATACTGACCTGAGCTACTGGCTATGTGGGGCATACTCCCTGCATTATTGAGATGAACTGCTGAACCATATCGCTGAACTGCGTCTGTAGCTCTACCCGCTGCGTCTGTAGCTCTACCCGCTGCGTCTGTAGCTCTGCACGTAGCTCCTCCCGAATGATGCCTCTAATGTCCTCTACACCACTGACGGGCGGCACAGAAGATGAACTCGCGTGTGCCGGGGGAGCGATCGAACTGGCATATGAGGACAACACTCGATGAGTATCCAGGCTGTCCCCAAAGCCGTACACTCGACCCTTCCTCGGCACTCCCGCTGCCTCGACCCAAGCGTCCGCATCCAAATCTGGCTGGGGAGTGCCCTCTGCGTAGCGCTCCGCCATCGTCCTGTCGTACGTCTCCTGTAAAATAATTTAAAATTAAATTATTGAAAACAAATTACTTTAATATCATAATTGAATTCATAATTTAAAGCTTGACTTACAGCAATCGTGCGGGCACTCTCGGTAACATAGTCATCATAATTTAATGTGTGTAAAGTATGTTTTGAAAACTTTTAGGAGAAAAAACTATGTAAACACCTTAACTTATCGAAATTTCGGTTCCGATAATATTATCAGAATCGGAATGGAATCAGAATTAACCATTCCGATATTATCAAAACCGAAACTATATTTCGATTATCAAAATCAGATTCTATGTTTTGAAAACTTTTAGGAGAAATACGACTAGGGTTGTTTACATTTCAATTCAAAATAAGAATCTAAATTCAACTGAGTGATTCCGGCGCAGTTTGAATATCAAGTTCCGTATGCTTTGATTCATTTCATGAGTGAGCCAAACCAAACCAAATGAAGTACTTGTCCATCCCAATTTTATTGGCATTATTAGCATATACTTTACACACATTAACATAATTATATATACGAATATAAATATTTTAATCTTAACTTGGATGCATAAGCATCATACATTTTCGGTTTGAGGGTCTCATTCTGTTCAGTTTATCTTGAAAGAAAAACCTTCTAAACCAAACCATATTGGCTCGGCCAACCATATGATCTGCTGATCCAGCCTACTCCAAACTACAAGTAGCGATGTGTTCTTCCCGTTTCAAATGGCCCAATTTGAATCGGCCCAACAAATTAAGAATATGATCCGCTGCAGGAAGGGGTGGGGGTCGTGGAGGGGGAGGGGGGAGGAAGTGGGAGGGGGGCTGCAGGCAGGGGTGGGGGTCATGGAGGAGGAGGGGGCCGGAAGTGGGAGGGGGGCTAGCAGGGGTGGGGGTCGTGGAAGGGGAGGCGGCGGAAGTGGGAGGGGGGCTGGCAGGGATGGGGGTCGTGAAGGGGGAGGGGGGCGGCAGTGGGAGGGGGGCTGCAGGCAGGGGTGGGGGTCGTGGAGGGGGAGGGGGTCGGAAGGGGAGGGGGGCTGACAGGGGTGGGGTTCGTAGAGGGGGAGGGGGCCGGAAGGGGAGGGGGCCGGAAGTGGGAGGGGGGCTGGCAGGGATGGGGGTCGTGGAGGGGGAGGGGGCCGGCAGTGGGAGGGGGGCTGCAGGCAGGGGTGGGTGTCGGGAGGGGGAGGGGGCCGGAAGGGGAGGGGGGCTGGCAGGGGTGGGGTTCGTGGAGGGGGAGGGGGCCGGAAGTGGGAGGGGGGCTGCAGGCAGGGGTGGGGGTCATGGAGGGGGAGGGGGCCGGAAGTGGGAGGGGGGCTAGCAGGGGGGGGTCGTGGAGGGGGAGGGGGCCGGAAGTGGGAGGGGGGCTGGCAGGGATGGGGGTCGTGGAGGGGGAGGGGGCCGGCAGTAGGAGGGGGGCTGCAGGCAGGGGTGGGTGCGACGACCCTCTTTATACCGGTACGGTTATACCAACCCACGTTGGTATAGCGAGCGTCATCACAGTGGGACATTTACCTAACAATGACATTCAGCTGAGATACACGTGAATATAAGAACAGAGTAGCGGAAGTAAAGAACCACTGTCTTCATTCATTCATCATCCACATTTAACATACATGATTTGATAACATTTAAAGAACTAAAAGTCCACATAGTTCAAATTGCTGAAAATTAAATACATAAATGTCCACACTTATACATTCTCCCATGATATAGATAGTACAATGTTCAAATTACATACTATGAAAATCACAAAAAGTCACAAGTGCTCCAGCAACACTCTAATCTCCGCGCTCGGAGTCGGTCTCCAACGTCTCCTCCACTAGTGTCTCGTCACCAACTACACCTGTACACCGAAGCAAGTAGTGAGTCTAAAAGACTCCGCAAGTATTCTACACATACCGCACATGCACATATCATGGTAGGTTTTACATACACATTCATAAGACACAACATGTAGCATGCTCGACATTAAATTTTTACAACCTATCATGGTGAATCTATAATTTAAACACATGGACTATGCTTTCAGATTTGCAGAAATAGAATCACCTATCACATGTTTTCTATTCATTTCTCACATAAAAATCTACCTTCAACCAACTAAGACATGAAAGCCATTAACATAAATTTCGAACATGCATGAAAGGACACATACCTAACATGGAATCTACACATTCCTACGCATATACATGACCATTTTTCATACTTTAAGCTTGCTGTTTTGATGTTGGTTAACACTTTACAATATAACACATGAAAGCTACATTCTCATTCAAACCACAATGTGAAAGTAAACATACATGGAATGATTTACACATAAGTAAGGATTGTCCCTAGCATGGATTCTACGCATTGTACACACATAAGACATGATCGTAACCACATTTATATTGCTGTTCTAACATGATTTCAGATCCTCCTATCATGGATTTCAATCTCACATCCTCACATTTCGGTTTCACATTTTTACACAATTTCTTGTTCACATCTTTAACACATTACACATTGCACGTTTACACATGTTCACACTACACAATTTGCACATGATCACAACCACATTCACATTTTGTTTTCACATGGACACATACACATTTACACATTCACATTTAGTGCCGTGACACATAGTCCAAACCACCAAAGAAGGACACAACACATCACATCACATAGACGCCATCTAGGCAATACAATGGCAACTCTTGGATTGCGCAGACCGGGAGAACAAGTCTCCACCCTAACCAGTGGTACTTGTCTACCTCCAAGATTTCCCCCTAATGCCCTTAGGGTCACTACACATTGAACCTTCTCAGGGGGTTTCCCTGATACGGCTCCACTGCCCTCTGCGGAAGCAGTGTCACATTTGGCACAAGTTGCACATTTCACATTTTACGATTTTTAACACATAGGTTTACACATGTCACTCTCATTTCATTCACTTTCTCACTCACATGCACACTTCTCTGTTTTTCCTAACATGGCACTACAATTTCATAAATTTAGCACTCAGGAAATTTCACTGATTAGGTTGCTATATACAAAATCAAATCATTTTACAAAGGCATGCATTAGTTTCACATTTTTGCATGGAAAATTCATATTGCATCATGTACTGGTCCAAATGACCTGAAATTTTAACCACAAGCTAATTTCGGGCTTAGGATCCCACATGCAAAATTTCTGATTTTTCTGACTAAAAATGAAATTTCAGAAAAATTAACCATCCATTCCGCACTAATATTCATAATGCAATTTAACATGGAGTTAAACAAAATCACAAATTTTAATAGCTCACTGTCTGCACCCTAGCAGGCACAGGGTCACAGAACTTGTTCCCGAATTTATTGAGCAACACGCAATTTACTGGAATTTAACATGACCTACGCATGATTTCTATTTTTCCCAAAATAGAATTTTTAAATAATCATACAAGCATGGGAAAAATGTCAGAAACTCAGAGCACAGATAGTAACATGCATACATGGTCTAACAAATTTGGGCAACAAAACTTTGCCACTGATCATTAGGATCATGGTGAATACACATGGCCATTCTTTTCGCATACACATTAAGTAAACAATTAAACTCAACCACCCACAAAATAGATGTACATTCATTCTCTCATTCATCACATTAGCTAGTGTACATAGTATATAAGAGTTACATTATATCCTCATCACAAAACACGTCGAAATTAATCATATAGAAGGGCAGAACAGCTTGCTGTTCTGCTCAGATGAACTTGGCGGCGGTCTCTGGCCGCTAATTCAATGTCAACGGCATAATCGCTGGACGCTAAGCATGATCTTAGCGGCAAGGGATATTGCCGTTAATGTCAGGTCTAGCAGAACACAGACCCGAGCTCCAAAAATGGGGTGAACTTGGGGGTCTAGGACACGAGGGAAAATGTATAAAAATGGTAAAACCATCCTAGACACATACATGAACACTATGGGTAGGGTACTTGCCTTTTAGGTACACTCCAAAGGGATCAAAAGCTTGGTGAAACTCTGCTTGGGCTGTCCCAAGAAGCCTCCAAAACACCACTCCTCCGGGTTTTTGGTCGATGCAGGTGCTAAGCCAGTGGTGGGGAAGCCTTCTTCTTTGTTCCCTCTAGCCTCCAGTTGCAATAGAACGCCGGAGGAAGCCTTGGATCGCCGGATTGAAGCCTCCAAAGTTCAGTCTTTGCACAGTTTCGAGCTAGGGTTTTCTCTCCTCTTTGCAAAGAGTCAAGAGAGGTTTTCTGGTGCAAAGGGAGTTGTATAGAGGAGAGGAGCTCTCCTCTCACGCAGGTCGACAAGAGGGCCATCAGACCGTTGGAGACAGCTCCCCAATGGGTGAGCTAGCTTGCTCCCGGAATTTTGGGCTCTGCAACGCATGCAGGTCAAAGAAGTTGGCGTCCACATCGCTGGACGCTGGACTTAGTATTGGCGTCCATGGGGTTGACGCCTACTCAACTCAAGCGTCCATTGATATTGACGCCAATATGGCCTTCGGCCAGAACTCTAAAACATGCAGAAACCATACACATTTTACACCTATATACATGCCATATGTATACGTTATCATGTACACACTACCATCATACCATTCATACACTATTTACATTTAGTTTATACACATGCATGCAATAGTATAATACTAGTACTTACGTAAATAGTTACATACGTACATACACAACATGAATTATTTATGCAAATACAATAATGCAATAAAATTCGAGGGTCTTACACCCTCTCCCCCTTAAAGAAATTTCGTCCTCGAAGTTAGAACGACGCTTCTCAAACAAAAGGGGATACTTCTTCTTCATCGCATCCTCAAGCTCCCAAGTAGCCTCCTCTCGTGAGAAGTTCCGCCAGAGAACTTTCACCGACGCAATACTCTTGTTCCAGAGATGCTGAACCTTCCAGTCAAGAATAGCTACTGGTTGCTCGACATACGACAGATCTGGCTGAATCTCCACTGGCTCATGACTAATCACATGAGATGGATCTCGGACATACTTCCTGAGCATAGATACGTGGAATAAAGGGTGAACGCTAGCCAAAGCTAGGGGTAATGCTAGCTCATATGCCACGCTGCCCAAATGTCTGAGAATCTCATATGGGCCAATGAACCTAGGGCTCAACTTACTATGCCTGCCAAATCTGACAACACCTCGAGTATGCGATATCTTCAAGAAGACGTGATCGCCAACCTCGAACTCAAGATCCTTCCGCCTGTTGTCGGCATAACTCTTCTGTCTATCCTGAGCCGCAACAAGCCTCTTCCTGATAAGCTGGACCTTATCCGAAGTCTCCTGAACTAACTCCGGACCGATCAGCTGCCTATCACCAGTCTCCTCCCAGCATAACGGAGATCTGCAGGGCCTACCATACAACTCCTCAAATGGAGCCATACCAATACTCGCATGAAAGCTGTTGTTGTATGCGAACTCCACTAGAGGTAAATGACGCTCCCAATCATCCTTCCAATCCAAAACACACGCTCTCAACATATCCTTGAGCGTCTGGATAGTCCTCTCGGACTGTCCATCAGTCTGGGGATGAAACGCCGAACTGAGCTTTAGCTCCGAACCTAAAGCATCCTGAAGACCCTTCCACAACCTCGAAGTAAATCTCGGATCTCGATCCGAAATGATCGACTTCGGCACACCATGCAATCTAATGTCACTACTAACATACAATCTAGCTAAACTCTCTACTGACTGCTTCTTCTTCATAGGCAAGAAATGAGCAGTCTTCGAGAATCTATCTACAACTACCCAAATCGAGTCATTGCCCCTTCTAGATCGAGGCAAACCCAAAACAAAGTCCATAGTGACAGCTTCCCACTTCCACACTGGGATGTCCATCCTTTGCATAAGGCCGGATGGTCGCTGTCGCTCGGCCTTCACTTGCTGGCATACTAAACACCGAGATACATAATCCGCTACATCCTTCTTCATGTCGGACCACCAAAATGATCTCTTCAAATCCTGATACATCTTCGTGTTACCCGGATGAATAGAGAATCGCGATCTATGAGCCTCCGCTAACACATGCTCACGGACATCTACTAAATCGGGGACACAAACACGGTGCTGAAATCTAATCACACCGTCCTCATCACGAGCAATGCCTGCCTTGCCCACTAACTCTAAGAGTCTAGGGTCGGCTCCCTGTTGCTCGATCACCTCATCCAAAACCGAGGACCTAAGAGATAACTGAGCTACAAAAGCCCGACATAGCGATGGCTCTAACTCAGTCAACGCGCAAGCCGCATCTTCCAACATCTTCCAATCCTGCTGGAGAGATGGCCTCTTTCTACTCAGCGCATCCGCCACAACATTCACCTTTCCAGGGTGATACTGAAGGTCGAAGTCATAGTCCTTCAAGAACTCAATCCATCTCCTCTGCCTCAGGTTTAATCCCTTTTGGGAGAAAAGATACTTTAAGCTCTTGTGGTCGGTAAACACCTCAAATCTGACACCATAAAGATAGTGCCTCCAGATCTTTAGTGCATGAACCACTGCTGCGAGCTCCAAGTCATGAGTCGGATAGTTCCTCTCATGCTCCTTCAACTGACGAGAAGCATAAGCCACTACCCTTTCCTGCTGCATTAGTACACACAGCCTAACCCAATCCGAGACGCATCCGTGTAGATAGCAAAACCCTCTACACCGCTCGGTAAGACTAACACCGGGGCTGTCGTGAGCTTAGTCTTCAATAATTGAAAACTACTCTCACACTTCTCAGACCAAACAAACTTCACCCCTTTCTGGTAAGCTGAGTCAAAGGGGCGGCGATGGATGAAAATCCCTCAATAAATCGCCGATAGTAACCATCTAAACCAATAAAACTACGAATCTCCAAAGGGGTCTTGGGAACCTCCCAATCCATAACTGCCTGAACCTTTGCTGGATCCACTGCAACACCAGCACCGGAGATAACATGCCCGAGGAAATGAACATCGCGCAACCAAAAATTGCACTTGCTGAACTTAGTGTACAGCTTGTGCTCACGAAGAATCTCTAACACTAACCTCAAATGCTGACGGTGCGTGGCCTCATCCGGAGAGTAGACCAACACATCATCAATAAACACTACGACAAAGCTATCTAGATAAGGCCTAAACACCCTGTTCATGAGATCCATGAACGTTGCAGGGGCATTGGTCAATCCAAAAGGAAGGACCAAAAACTCATAATGTCCATAACGGGTTCTAAACGCCGTCTTGGACACATCCTCACTCCAAATCCTCAACTGATGATAACCAGATCGCAAATCAATCTTAGAAAAGACTGATGCCTCCCGCAACTGGTTAAACAGATCATCAATACGAGGTAAGGGATACCTGTTCTTCACAGTCAATTGGTTCAGCTTCCTGTAGTCAATGCATAACCTAAGTGACCCGTCTTTCTTCTTGACGAACAATACATGTGCGCCCCAAGGGGAAACACTAGGGCGAATAAATCCCTTATCAAGCAACTCTTGCAATTGCCTCCTCAACTCGGCTAACTCCGCAGGTACCATCCGATATGGAGCCTTCGAGATAGGAGAGGTGCCCGGTAGCAACTCTATGGTAAACTCTATCTCTCTATCCGGTGGCAAACCAGACAAATCATCAGGAAAAACGTCTGGAAAATCCTGCACTACCTCAATCTCTGCAAGAGTAGGTGACTCATCATCCTCTGGCACTAGTACCACGCTGGCAAGAAAAGCGTCACAACCCTTGTTCACCATGCGCATCGCCTTCATGGCAGAGATGACTAACTTTCCCGCCAAGTTCCTTGGCAAGGGATGAGAGACTCGTCCTCACCAGGAATGCGGAAAACAATCCTCTTCCGACGACAATCCACTAACGCATAGTGCTCCTCTAGCCAATCCAGACCAAGAATAGCATCATAGTCCTTCATCTTTAGCAAGAAGAAACACCCATCTAGGATTCTATCCTCAATGCACCAGGTAACGACGACGCACTTCCTTCCTAGTCGATACCGTACCCGCAGGGGTGTGCACAGACAAAGGGACCTCTAAATCCTCAGACTCTATACCTGACTCTAGGGCTAACTGCCTAGCGAACCGCTCGGAAATGAACGAGTGAGTAGCACCCATGTCAAACAAAACCCGAGCGTGCACACCTAAAAGTAAAACCGTACCTTCGGTGACATGCTCCGCCTGTTCGGCGTCCTCGCGAGCTAAAGCAAACACTCGAGCTGAGGCTCGAGGCCTTCCTGGTCTTCCTGTAGCTGGCGCTGCTGCCACTACCGCTGGGGCTGGCGCTCCACGCTGGACTCCCTGCTGAAGTCTTGGGCAATCTTTGATCTTGTGGTTGCTGCTTCCGCACTTCAAGCACTTGCTCGTAATCATCCAACATTCGGTACCACCATGTGTCTTCCCACAGTGGGGACACTCTTTCTTCACACCAGGGGAACGTACAGAGGGTACCTGAGAACTGCCGACTGCCACGGATCGCTGCGGTGTCTGGTACACTACTTTCTTCTTGTCTTGCCGTTGGAATGTCGTTGCTGGCCTTTTCTGCGAAGCTTTCTTTTCTTCCAGGTATTGCTCCATCTCTCCCTCCTGCCTACAAGCAGCACTGAGGGCCTCGTCCAACGTGCGGTGGTCAAATGCCACGAGTCTCGTCCGCAGTGATGGCTTGAGTCCCATCACGAACTTCTTTGTCTTCCTGCGCTCGTCTGCCACGATATGAGGTGCATATTTAGAAAGTTCAGAAAATCTTGCCTCATATTCCAGCACAGTCATGGAGCCTTGAGCCAAAGATAGGAATTCCTGCTCCATCCGATCTTGCACATCTCGGGGACGAACTTGGCCCGAAGAGCCTCAGGAACTCGTCCCAAGCAACGTCGATAGCTCCGTCCTCAAACCGGGTACGCAGCAATGAAGCCCACCATATATCAGCTCTTTCCTGCAGTACACCGCTCATAAGCACTATCTCAACAAATCTAGCTTAACAAACATACAAGCATATAAACTAAAGCATACCTGTAGCATGTAGGTGGCCAATGTAACCTTATCCTCATCTGCACACCTGATGGCTCGGAAGATCTTTTCTATCTCCCTCATCCAGCTTTCAGCCAACAAAGGATCGCTCTCCCCCTTAAAAGAGAGTGGCAGCATAGACGCCATCTAGGCAATACAATGGCAACTCTTGGATTGCGCAGACCGGGAGAACAAGTCTCCACCCTAATCATGGTACTTGTCCACCTCCAGGATTTCCCCCTAATGCCCTTAGGGTCACTACACATCGAACCTTCTCAGGGGGATTTTTCCCTGATACGGCTCCACTGCCCTCTGCGGAAGCAGTGTCATATTTGGCACAAGTTGCACATTTCACATTTTTACCGATTTTAACACATAGGTTTACACATGTCACTCTCATTTCATTCACTTTCTCACTCACATGCACACTTCTCTATTTTTCCTAACATGGCACTACAATTTCAGAAATTTAGCACTCAGGAAATTTCACTGATTAGGTTGCTATATACAAATCAAATCATTTTACAAAGGCATGCATTAGTTTCACATTTTTGCATGGAAATTCATATTGCATCATGTACTGGTCCAAATGACCTGAAAATTTAACCACAAGCTAATTTCGGGCTTAGGATCCCACATGCAAAATTTCAGATTTTTCTGACTAAAAATGAAATTTCAGATAAATTAACCATCCATTCCATACTAATATTCATAATGCAATTTAACATGGAGTTAAACAAAATCACAAATTTTAATAGATCACTGTCTGCACCCTAGCAGGCACAGGGTCACAGAATTTGTTCCTGAATTTATCAAGCAACACGCAATTTACTGGAATTAACATGACCTACGCATGATTTCTATTTTTCCCCAAATAGAATTTTTAAATAATCATACAAGCATGGGAAAAATGTCAGAAACTCAGAGCACAGATAGTAACATGCATACATGGTCTAACAAATTTGGGCAACAAAACTTTGCCACTGATCATTAGGATCATGGTGAATACACATGGCCATTCTTTTCGCATACACATTAAGTACACAATTAAACTCAACCACCCACAAAATAGATGTACATTCATTCTCTCATTCATCACATTAGCTAGTGTACATAGTATATAAGAGTTACATTATCCTCATCGTAAAACACGTCGAAATAATCATATAGAAGGGCAGAACAGCTTGCTGTTCTGCTCAGATGAACTTGGCGGCGGTCTCTGGCCGCTAATTCAATGTCAACGGCATAATCGCTGGACACTAAGCATGATCTTAGCGGCAAGGGATATTGCCGTTAATGTCAGGTCTGTGCAGAACACAGACCCGAGCTCTAAAGATGGGGTGAACTTGGGGTCTAGGACACGAGGGAAAATGTATAAAAATGGTAAAACCATCCTAGACACATACATGAACACTATGGGTAGGGTACTTGCCTTTTAGGTACACTCCAAAGGGATCAAAAGCTTGGTGAAGCTCTCCTTGGGCTGTCCCAAGAAGCCTCCAAAACACCACTCCTCCGGGTTCTTGGTCGATGCAGGTGCTAAGCCAGTGGTGGGGAAGCCTTCTCCTTTGTTCCCTCTAGCCTCCAGTTGCAATAGAAGGCCGGAGGAAGCCTTGGATCGCCGGATTGAAGCCTCCAAAGTTCAGTCTTTGCACAGTTCCGAGCTAGGGTTTTCTCTCCTCTTTGCAAAGAGTCAAGAGAGGTTTTCTGGTGCAAAGGGAGTTTGTATATAGAGGAGAGGAGCTCTCCTCTCACGCAGGTCGGACAAAAGGGCCATCAGACCGTTGGAGACTGATCCCCAATGGGTGAGCCAGCTTGCTCCCGGAATTCTGGGCTCTGCAACGCATGCAGGTCAGAGAAGTTGGCGTCCACATCGCTGGACGCTGGACTTAGTATTGGCGTCCATGGGGTTGACGTTTACCCAACTCAAGCGTCCATTGATATTGACGCCAATATGGCCTTCGGCCAGAACTCTAAAACATGCAGAAACCATGCACATTTTACACCTATATACATGCCATATGTATACGTTATCATGTACACACTACCATCATACCATTCATACACTATTTACATTTAGTTTATACACATGCATGCAATAGTATAATACTAGTACTTACGTAAATAGTTACATACGTACATACACAACATGAATTATTTACATACAATACAATAATGCAATAAAATTCGAGGGCCTTACAGTGGGGGTCGTGGAGGGGGAGGGGGCCGGAAGGGGAGGGGGCCGGAAGTGGGAGGGGGGCTGGCAGGGGTGGGGTTCGTGGAGGGGGAGGGGGCCGGAAGGGGAGGGGGCCAGAAGTGGGAGGGGGGCTAGCAGGGGTGGGGTTCGTGGAGGGGGAGGGGGCCGGAAGTGGCAGGGGGGCTGGGGGCCGGTGGGGGTCCAGTAGAGGGAGGGGAGTACATACCTCGCGGTGATGGTCGGCGGCACCGGCGGTGAAGGTCGGCGGCGACGGCGTTGGCGGCCCGGGTCGTGGCGGCCGGCGGTGGTGCGGCAGACGGTGACGGGCAACGGTGGAGCCGGCGATGGCGCGGCAGCCGACGACGGGCGATGGTGAGAGAGAGAGAGAGAGAGAGAGCGGGATGCAGGTGGGTTTCGCGGGGATGGCGGGGGGAGGGAAATTGGGGGTTTACCGACGGATATTTCTGACGAAAATATTTTCGTCGGAAATATCCGTCGGTAATCCACTTTCTAAGACTATTACTGACGGATTTTTTCGACGGATTAAAATCGGTCGGTATTTCCGACCGATATACCGACGGAAATAATTCCGTCGAAATATCTGTCAGTATTTCCGACGGAATTTATCCGTCGGAAAAATCCGTCAGTAACGCCGCTAATTCTTGTGGTGATGGTTTTAGTATGTGATGGATTGGCCCGTTGTAGCCGATCATGTTACCTTGTATGTGTAGCTTCTGATATATCGTGGTTTGGGGTTTAATGGACCAGCACTAGGTTGGCTGTCCTATTACCCTCGAAGTTGAAGTTCGCCTGGGAAGCTTGTAGCCTAGGCAGTGACTTGCTCGTGTGGCTTAAAGCGTAGGCGACCAGTTGTTGTTATGGTTTGCCTGTGTGGCTTAAGGCTTAGGTGTTTCAGTTGTTGTGTGGACTAGTGGTGCGAAACTAGTCCTGTTGTTTCTTCTTACCTTCCGAGGTTATGTTTGATTAAGGTGTTTATATTTAATTGTAGTTTAAATTCAATTGTTGTGAGCATGAAATGGTTTGGCTATTGGTGTTGTCAGTGAGACCCTTTGGGGTTGAGGTGTCCGTGGTTTCGGTGTTATTTTGGGTAGCCCCTACTGAGCCTGTGACTTGCTGAGGCTCACTCCCCTACAGTTCTTTTCAGGGTCTATTGTTTGTGTGACTTGCAAAGGCGTTGTGGCAGACTTGTACCACCAAAAATAGTGTTAGTAGTGTGGTGTAAGCTTGTGCTCCCTCGGGGTATGCCCCAGGTAGTTGTACTTTTTAATTGGACATGTAATAATGTAATGGGACAGTTGTAAATTGTTATATGTAGGTATGAGCACATGTACTTTCTTGTGTTTTATACTGTGTAGTTGTCTTTTATATTCTTACTGGACACTTGTGTGAGATATCCCTTACGAGACTTCGGTCCGTTCGCGGGAGGCAGATTTGGATATGGAGCCTTAATGAGCATAAATATTCCGGTCCATCACAGTTGGTATCAGAGCATGATCCAGTTAGAATATGAAAAGACATTAAGGTTACGATGTCCCAATACAAGGATTAATGTCCACTGCTGGTTGTAAGTCTGCGGTTTTGTGTCATATAAAGTGGTTTTTACGAGAGTTTTTGGCGCGTAAATTGTATGTTTCTGTTTGTTATGTTGGCAGTGGTGAACAGTTGTTGAGGTACAGCTAACAGTGTGGTCACTGGTATGAGTTGTGTGGTTATACCAGTGTGCCAGTTGGCAGTTAAAGGTTTAGCTATTGCAAAGTTTCCAGTTATGGAAGTTAAAGAGATTAGTGAATTGGGTTATGATAATCAGAAAGGAAAGAATAGTGTTTTGAGAAAGATATCTCTGAGGTGATTTAGCATAGTACAGAGTTGGCAGAGATAGGTACAAGATAATAATGTGATGGAATATGAATAATAGTGAGAACAAGGTTATGATGACGAATAGAGCAGTGTGACTAAGGTTATGGAATGGGTAAATTGTGGCTGACAACTGAAGCAAAGGTAATTAGATTAAGTGTACTTGTGATTAGAAATGGTTGCAGTGCAAAATTTGAGAATGATGTTGTTTTGAATAAAGATGATAATGGGAAATTTGATATAGAGATCTATATAAGCATGTGCTGAGGTGATCAATTAGGTAAAGGAAGAGTAAAGGAAGAATGAATCAGTATACGATTGAGTTTTTCTGAGAATTTCACAAGAAACATATTCGCTTAGCCAGAGGTAGTTTGTGAAGATTTTACAGAATGGTTGGTGAAAGATTATAGTGTTAAAGATAAGATTCATTCTACAAAGATTCACAATGTTTAGCAGCTGTGCACAGTTTGTGGAAAAAAAGAGAGGCAAAGTGTGGCGGAACACCTCGGCCAAGTCCGTTAAACTGATAACGTACTTGATCTGAGTCCGCCTCCCGTGAACGGGCCGAAGCCTCGCAAGGGATACCAAACCACAGTTCGTGTAAACACAAAGGAACACACCATTATATATATATATATATATATATATTATATATATATATATATATATCACAAGTTTACATAGCCATATTTCCACAAAACTGAAAGAAAGTACAAGAGCCTGGGGCATACCCCGAGGTACAACTGAAGAAAGTAAACAACTAGCTACCCTACTATTGCTACACTACACTACTACTGAGACTACACTGCTGGAGGTACTGACCCTGCACCGCTACGACGCAGCTCTGAACTGGACGACGGTCGGAAAACGTCCTCCTCGCTCTCACCTGTGGAGTAGGGGTGAGTCTCTGTAGCACCCTTGATTTTTTTTAAATCAAGAAAAATAAAATTTTATTATTTAATAAATGAGATAAATTGATTTAATTAGAATAAAGGGAGAATACATGGAATAAAAGGGAATTAAAGCAATACCCATTAAGCTAAATTATTAATGGGTTACTCTAATAACCCAAACCTAATAGATTGGGCCCAAATAGGGTTATCCCATCATGGGATGAGAAATAATTAAGCCAAATTCGTAATAAAAATAAGTGATAATTAGGAAAGGGTTTAAATAATTATTAAATAAGTCATGTTTATCTCAAATAAGAGTCCCTAACCCATCCTAACCCCATTGGCCACGAAATTAGACCCCTCCCTATCTTATTAGATGGATAATAGCAAGAAAAATTGGTGATAATTATGGAAATTCATAATTAAAGGAGGAGGAAAGAGTTTTAGGTAATTTAGAACTCTACAAGCCATCAAAACACCCCCCATTTGACCCTAGCACCCCATAGCTCATGGCTGGAACTCAGGGAGACGAAGTGGAGGAGTCTTGGACGTGGGAGCTCGGAGGAGAAGGCTGGAGCAAGGGTTTTTCTCTTCCTTTCTTCGTCACCGAACCCTAGCTTTTCTTGTCATCATCAAACGGTAGGCAATCTCTCAAGCTAAAATCGTGAAATAATTATCCTAGGTAGAGTTCATATACCTCTTCAAAAGCCATATGATTTCGTGGTATTCTGTTCATCTATTTGGGCGAATTTAATTTGTGAAATCCTACTGTACTATGAACCCAAAATCTCATATTTTCTCTAATTCCTTGCATGTACTTGTTCCCATGCCATGATAAAATTCTCAGTTATACTACATCATACTAGCTTTCAAACGCCTCTGGTCTTGCTCTATTTTGACCTCCCATGAGGGAGAATTAAATCTTTGAATCTCTGTCTGTTGCATGTACCTAACTCTTCAAGTTTACCTTTAAACTTCGTGCATACGTGATATCTTGCTATGAAAAAATTCTCTAAAATACTACATCATGTTAGCTTTCGAACACCCCAAGTTTCATAATTTTCATCATGTATTCATCTCAAATTAATTCATGGAACCCTGACTGCGTCTTTTTAGGTTACCAAAAAGTAACCTGATCAATGTATGTCTAAACCTTGTCTATTTTCAAATTAATCATGTATGTTGATAGATATATATGTCTACTTTCGTTTAAAACTAGTTTCATGCTTTTTAGATCACCGTGCTATTTTATATGGAATTTAGAACATCCCTGTATCACAGAGGACTCGCCCTGGGAAAATGGGAAAAAGGGGAAAAGGGCAATCCCACCCGTTATCGCGACGGTGCGATCCGCCGCGATATCAGCAGGGTCGCGCCGGCCGATGGCGTCGCGTCAAGAACGCGGCGGCATAAGTCGCCGCGATTCACTCCGGACCGGGCCAAACCGGCCAGGTTCCGTGTCGCGCCCGACCGCCCCGTCGCGACTTGAATCGCGACGGGTATGTCTGCCGCGTTTTCAAGAATCCGACCAGAATGGAAAAAAATTGTGCATATGCCCTGTTGTTTAAGCTATATACTCCTTAATTAACCATGATTAACCCATGTTATAGTTAATTTGACTTGGTAAATTAATAAATGGCATTAATGATATAAATTTAATTATTTAAAATGACATTGCACGACTTGTCATATCCTCAAGATTTCTTTACACTTACACACACATAACATTATTAAATGTCATTTAACCTTGATAAATTACGCAATAATGTATTCGGTAAATTAGCGAAATAAATGACTAAATTAACCTATTTTTATTAAATACAATTGTTTTCGTTTTATACACGCATTTTAAATACCGTTATCGTTTTCCCTCGGCCTTCGAGCACTCGAGGTACGACGGATCCGTTTTCTACACACTTTTCCCTTGACTTGGACCACCTCTCCACCGGGAATACTCTCGACTGGACCAGGGACTCCTTGTCAAGACCTCCGTAAGTCTTCTTGGCTTTGGCGCACGTCCTTAGTCAACGAGCTAATTGTACCCCAAAACTCGTTACATCCTAGGGATCAGTACGATCCATTGCCTTAGTATTTTTCCTTCTCGTCTCGGGATCACTCCGAACCATTTGGCCGTGTTCACGACATGTCTAAGTGGGTGGTTGTGACTTCTACCAGACTCTCGGCACCCGACTTGGTGCTGTGCAACCGTTACTATCGAAATTTCTCGTTATTTTACGGAATTGTCCCTATCTCATCTAATCTCTATATCCTCTTATCTGTTTACGTCCTCTCTACACTCTCATCTATCTCGTCTAGTACTCTCTTATCTCTTCTTGGTACTCTATTGGCCATTCGTGTGATTGTCTAAGATAAAATAAATGACTAATGCCAGCGCAATAGGGCCCGATCAGGTCCTGGGGGGAGCATCCCGAAAAGTGCCAGTACCCATGGGAGTTAAAATGATCATAGGATGTGTTACGGCATGCATCCAGCGCCAGTTTACTATCTAGATTAATCTATGACAATCAAAGTGCTATCTCTACAAGTGCAAGCGTGATCGTTACTAGTGCACCGTTGTGCAATTTACATGTTATATCGTTACATGGCCATTATATTATCGTTCTCGTTGTACTATTTTCCCTGTGCCAGATGCAATTGTTCTCTCGTTATCGTGACATGCTCTACATGACTTTACTCTCTAGTTAACTCGCCTTTAAAACATTAACTATTTAAAACATGCTTGTGTTCATGAGATATTAAGTCCTACTGGGCGTTATTCGCTCATCCTGCGTATTTATTTAATGTGTTTCAGGTGAGTCGGATCATGACCACACTCACGAGGATGGGACCGATGAGGAGGCTCAAGAGTGACCATTCAGCCACCAGTGCTATCTAGTAGTAGTTAGTATAGTTATGAGTTAGTGAGTTAGTTAGTCAGTATGTAATAGTTGATTTTCAATAAAAGTACTATGGGCTCTAGTTTTGGCTCTAATACGTCGATGTATTAGTCAGTTTATGAAGATGATGAGTTATTAGTGAATGTAATGGAGATTGTTGGATTATTAATGAGATATGAGGTTGTTTGGTATTATTTCCATCTTGTGTAATGGTTTGATATTTATTTCTCGCTCTATACTATTTAATAACTGTAATCTCACTCCGATATTCCGCGTCGGGACGTTACAACATCGCTAGTCACTGGATCAGTAGGGAACTCCCCCAAAACCGAGCAAACCAAAACCATAGGTACAAAAGCAGTAAACGGTACCAATAATTTATAGAACAGCTAAGCAGGATATTAAAGTTGTAAAAGTACTCACCGTCTGCCGACTACTAAAACAACTGTAATAATTAAACAGCAAACCAGTACAAGTGTGCAAGCTAAAGTAGAGACCGCCAAACACGAGCCACGTGAACTGGTTCGCGACACCAGAGACTGACTCGGACAAGCTAACACAGGTCTACCTCTCAGTCTCGCAGCCATGGACGAAAGGTCCAGCTGCCGCTCTACGTAAAAGGTCAAGTAACTGTGGAGACCAACTAAACACCACTACCTGCAAACCACACGGTCGTAGGCCCATGCCTGGCACCTCTAAAGACCCTGGCCTGGGCTCGCTAGAGTGAGGCGTTGGAAAAGGACTAGCTGGGGACCAGTGTCGACTACTGGTGTCCGTACCCCCAACTACGAGTGCGCTACAAGTGACTAAAGACAAACACAAGTGTCACTGTCCCACTGTCGTCTTTCCCTCAGCCGGACGTACAACTCAAACACAGGAGTGAGGGTGTCCAAGTCAGATGACATAGACCTCAACGGTACAACACAAGTACCGGGACAAAGCCCCGAGCTAACAGTCTGGCTCACAGAGAAATTGGGGCACCCAACTGGAGAGGTAATCACGGTAGGCGTCGTACTACTTGCCACGCACACAAAATCACGTGCACGTCACACACAAACCACGTGAAGTTTCGTACAAAACCTCGTGCACTGACAGTTCACCACACGTGAACACCACGTAAAACGTAAAGTACTAGCTAACTGCATACCCTGTATGCTAGTCACAGCAACCACGCGCACCCAGTGCACCACAAATACTAACACACCGTTTATTACTGATAAACATTCTGTATAGCAATATTTAAATAAACACATGCTGGCGAAAACATCGACTGCCGTCAATGGAATATAGAGGAATATAGACGGCAAGGGATCTGGCCGTCTAGTTCCCAGCTGAAGAACCTGGCGTCAATCGATGTTGACGCCAAGCTCCTCGGCTACCAGTTCTCACAGAAACCCTAGGCCGACTCCACAAGTGTCCTCGGCCCTAAAACCTACGGGAAAACACGAGGAAACACTTCCTCTAACATGCATGCATTCCAATCAAACTGAAACTACATGTTTCATTCTTCAAATTGCTCAAACCACCCATTTACCCCGCATGGAACACTTCCTTCCCAGAAACGTGATTATCACGTCATTTCATGCTTTCAGAACACATTAAGGCGATTAGAATGAACTAAAGGATCGTCCCCTACCTCAACATGCACTTAAACCTCCTAAATTCTCCCGATCCACACCGAACCCTCCGCGAGCTCCTACGGAAATTACACCACGTTCCGGCGTTTCCTTGGCCGATTCGGCACCACCTCACATTCCACGATCCTCCAATTAACCTTATACAACTCTTGGAAGCAGTGGGGAAGCAAGAGGCATGAAAACAGGGCAAGGGAGAGGGAGAATGGAGTGAGGGAACTGCCCTCGGGTAGACCTATATTCTGCAGGTTGCACAGGTTGGTGTCAACAAGGCTGTCGCCAATCAGACCGCCAAGGTTAGACGTCTATATCCCTTGTCGCCAAGTTCATATAGTAAACGTCAATATATATAGACGCCAATTAGTCAATGACCACACCTGGCCGTCAACCCCTACTCAACTGCAGCAGGTCCTATTTTATCTCAGGACCAAACCTGCACCACACCTGCACACACCACACGTCCAAACCACATTGGCCTCACAATGGCCTTCACAACCATTACACACATGATCCATAAGGATCCGAAAAGCACGCGATGTTACATAAAGTTTATGTTAAAGAAGGATTGAGATCAGTTGAGAAGCCATTAAAGAATATTAAATTGAGAGGAACAACAAGGCAAATTGCTGTAATAATGGTATTTTTAATATTTGAGAATGAAACAGTTATGTGAAATAAGGAATCAGGCAGAGTAAGTAATTATACTTAAGGAATTGGTTTCAGGTTCAGACTGTACAATGTTGTGGTGAAAGATGATTATATATTCAGAAAGATTGCAGTGTAAGAGGTACAGTAGAATAGTCAACTAGCAGAGTAATTAAGAGAAATATTTTGCAGAAAGGATATTATGCAGTTGGCAGTAAAGTTAAAGCTCAGTATAATGATCAGATTATGGAATAATGATAGTAAAAGTCACAGCGGATCAGTTAAAGAATAGTGAGCAGACCAAAGTAAGGTAGATATTAGAGTAATAGTGGAAATGAAAAAAATAATTGAAAGCAATAGAGAAAGCAGAATTTATGGAACATTTTGCCAAGTATTTTGTCAAGTATTCAGTATAATCAGAGTGGCGCAGCGGAAGCATGGAAGGCAAGAAAGATTTAATATTCGCAGACTATCAAAGGTTTGTTTGCTTAAAGAAAAGTTCAAGGTAGCAGTGATTTTTGGCCAGATATCAGTTAAGGCAGTAAAAATAGAACGAATTAAGAATGTGAATACAAATGAGTCAGAGTAGCAGTTGGCAGTGGCAAGTAAATACAGAAAGGCGCCGAAAATTTTGAGAATTTATAAATGGTTTTATATGGCAGAGTACCCAGAAATAGCAGAATAAGTGAAAGGCCTTAAGCAAGAAAAGCGGCCCGAAAAGAAATGTTGCAAACACAGCCCAGAAAAATGTGGAAGCAGGTCGAGTCCAAAGAGATAAAGCGCTATTAGCAGGGTAAACTCGCTTACAATTGAAAGGCAAAGAAAAGCAGAGCAGACTTGTAAAAGAACAGATGATTTGAGAAGGCAAGTACAGTAGAAAAGTATCGTACTTGTTCTGTGCACAGTTTTGTTCCTTTTTAGGTGATAATATGGTTTATTATAGTTTATTTTGAATGTCGAGGACGACATTCCTTTTTAAATTTTAGGTGATAATACTGTAACGTCGCGCATTTTTTGGACCTTTGTGGATCCGTGTTTAGCGGGTTTGGTGGCTGATGTGTGCCCATAAGTTTGAGTTTCAGGTGATTACGCGCGTTGTGAGGCTTGGTGGGCCGTCAGATTGGTCCCAAAGCGCTCACAGGTTTTCTGCCTGTGAATGCGATAGGGGTATGTGTCGCGTTCAGAACGCGATGACCATGGGGGTCGCGTTCTTGCTACCGTCGTTGAGCAGTCGACGTCTGCATGCACGCCATGCGTCGCGCGTTGAGCGACCTGCTGACGTCGGACTTGAGAAGGCGACGGCCGCCTACGTCACGTTCAGGTTGCGACGTAGGGCTACGTCGCGTTCTCAACTGCAATGCGTTTTTAAGGAACCCCCGCCGAACATAGCTTCCACAGGCTCTGCTCGACCAGGGGGAGCTGCTGCGGGGTTTCTCCGGGCGATTCGAGGTTCTGGAGATGCGTGGGGCGTGTTCTCGCCGCGAGGACGTCGCGTGGAGCGGGGGAAACGCTGAGTGATCTTCAATTTTCGCGTTCTTCACGAAGGAAGGAAGTTCTACCTTGTTTTGTGGTTTAGATTGCATGTGGCACCTATTTAGCTCATTTAAAGGCTTACAAACATTAGATACCATGCTAGGGTATCCATTAAAGCATGTAAAATAAGAATTAATCATGATTTGAATGGTCTGGAATGGTGATCCGTGGAGTTCCTCTCGGATTAGGGTTTTCGCCTGTGAAGGTGATGGCTCTAGGTGTTGCGTTATGAATGCGACAGCCTGACCCGTCGCATTCATGATGTGAACGCGACGTGTCGAAGGGCCGCGTTCTGATGGCGACCAAGTACCCCGTCGCGTTCATGTTTGGAACCCGACATGTTGTTCCGTCGTGTTAGTGTTTCTAACGCAACATGTCGTTCTGTCGCGATATGGTTTTGAAGGTGACATGTCGAGGTGTCGCATTCTGAAGGCGACTTGGCCCCTTGTCGCGACCTCAGTTGAGAGGCTTGGACATGCATGCTTTCAGTGTTATGGTTAAACGATTATTCGTATTTGTTGTGCATGGCAACGACAGGTGGAGCCAGTGCACTTGCTACGCTCATGGAGCGTATTGCTCACGAGGTGGTCATGTATTACATGGGTAATGTGTTATATACGTAATCAGCTTGGTGTTTACGTAGTATGTGTGGTGCGCTGGCACCTGTAGCGCTCTTGGAGCGTACTGTCCATGTGTTGGACATGTTGTTTACGTGAATGACGTGTGGTGCACCTAGCTGGTGTATTATACACGTGGTGTCTATGTGGTTTGAATGATGTGCATGTGGTTTTTGTGTGCATGGCACATCGTACGTCATTGTGTTGATCGTATTTTAATTATTATGGTTAGTCCGTGGTGTTGTGGCGGTGAGGTTCATGTTTGAACCTTGCCTTGATCCGTTAGGATCTTTTACAGATTATCCTAGATGGATAATTAGTAAAGTATAAGTATGATTATTACGTGATTATTGTGTACTGTGTTTAGTGTGGCAGTGGAGGTCACAAGGTGACCGATGATAGACCGTGGTGTTATTATTAATATGGTTTATGTGTGTGATTGTGTAGGTTAGCTTGTAAGTCACAGGGTGACTGGAACAAGCTATTCCTAACATATATACCGTGATTGGTAATAGAAAGTGTTTGTGTATATATCGTGGTTTGAGCTTGTCGAGTGTGGTGGTCCGGCGCTTGTTCCGGAATGCCTCTCTAGTCGGGTACCTTAGGTTCTTTGTGAGCCAGGCACGTGTACTTGTTGTGCTCGGGGTTGGTCCCGGTATTGTGTGTACCGTCGAGGTCTGTGTCGTCTTCCTGGACACCCTCACTCCTTTGTTTGAGTTGTACGTCCGGCTGAGGGAAAGACGACAGTGGGCAACGACTTGTGTTTGTGGGTGTGCAGTCGTTTGTAACGCGCTCGTAGTTGGGGGTACGGACACCAGTATACGTCACTGGTCCCAAGCTAGTCCTATTTTCCAGTGCCTCACTTTAGGGTGCTCCGTCCAGAGACCCTAGAGGTGCCAAGCATGGACCTGCAGCTGTGTGTCTACATGTGTGGTGTTGGTTAGTCTCGACAGTTGTTTGACTTGTTCTCGTGGAGTGGCAGTTGGACCTTTCGTCCGTGACTGCGAGACTGAGAGGTTGTTCTTGTGCTGTGTTGTCTGGGTTGGATACTGGCCTGATCAGTCAGTAGTTCGTTCCCGTGTGGTGGTGTCATTCTTTCCGACTCGTGCTTTACCGACTCTAGTTGTGGCTTATGTGACTCGCCGGTTGAGGTTTCACCTGTAATGTTCAATATAGTGGTGGTTCTATGAGGTGTTTACCACCTACTTTTACCCTTCGTGCGGGGGTTTATGTTATGGTACCTCGAGGTAGTAGGTACATATACCCTTTGTGGGTTGCGTTGTGGTTTTATAGTGTACACAACCTTATTGAGGTGATACTCTTGTTTCTGTGGAGGTCTTATGGATTGACCTGCCACCTGTTGTATTTTATATGTTTTAAGTAAGTCTCCATTTATTGGTTTATTGTGAGGTGGATTGGCTTGTGGTTGCCAATCCTGTTACCCTTTATGGGTAATTTGCCGATGAGGCTTATGGCCTAGACGTACTGTGGTTTAGTGGAGCTGTGCTCTGTGGAGGTCGTGTGATGGGACCTTCCACTTGTTATATTTTACCTTTCTTTAAGTAAGCTTTTGATTATGGTTTTAGTGTGTGATGGATTGGCCCGTTGTAGCCGATCATGTTACCTTTGTATGTGTAGCTTCTGATATATCGTTGTTTGGGGTTTAATGGACTAGCACTTGGTTGGCTGTCCTGTTACCCATGAAGTTGAAGTTCGCGTGGGAAGCTTGTAGCCTAGGCTGTGACTTGCCTGTGTGGCTTAAAGCGTAGGCGACCGGTTGTTGTTATGGTTTGCCTGTGAGGCTTAAGGTTTAGGCGTTTCAGTTGTTGTGTGGACTAGTGGTGCGAAACTAGTCCTGTTGTTTCTTCTTACCTTCCGAGGTTATGTTTGATTAAGGTGTTTACATTTAATTGCAGTTTAAATTCAATTGTTGTGAGCATGAAATGGTTTGGCTATTGGTGTTGTCAATGAGATCCTTTGGGGTTGAGGTGTCCGTAGTTTCGGTGTTGTTTTGGGTAGCCCCTACTGAGCCTGTGACTTGTTGAGGCTCACTCCCCTACAGTTCTTTTCAGGATCTACCATTTGTGTGACTTGCAAAGGCATTGTGGCAGACTTGTACCACTAACAGTAGTGTTAGTAGTGTGGTGTGAGCTTGTGCTCCCTCGGGGTATGTCCCAGGTAGTTGTACTTTTTAATTGGATATGTAATAATGTAATGGGACAGTTGTAAATTATTATATGTAGGTATGAGCACATATACTTTCTTGTGTTTTATACTGTGTAGTTGTCTTTTATATTCTTACTGGACACTTGTGTGAGATATCCCTTGCGAGACTTCGGTCCGTTCACAGGAGGCAGATCTAGATATGGAGCCTTAATGGGCATAAATATTCGAGTCCGTCACATTTAAAATCACCTGAAGGTGCATGTTGTCAACATTGTCTCATAGCTATTCAGTTTAATGGTTTTGATGATCCTCTTGAGGATTTTGAACCTAAGAGGTGTCCAAAGGGCAAGTTATTGTTGAGAACGACAACTCCCTTTTTAAAAGTACAATTCGTGTTAATATGTTCACAAGGGGCAAGGTTATTGCCATGAAGAATCTCCAAGTTTTTACGAGGCCAAACTTCCTTTACTTCACGAGCCTCGTGCTCCTTTCATTACCATAAAGATGGTTGCCATGTGTTGACTAAAATAAAACAAAAAAAATGCTTTAAGTGTCGCATGTACATATTTATTTACTAGTTAGCATTTTGCTTAACCTACTTGTACATATTTTTACTTTAAGGTTGTTAATAAAGCTTAGCCCCTTGACCTTGCTTCAAGAAACATATATCATTATTAGGCAAGGGGATGAAGATAGAGCTTCACTAATAACTTTTTCCCTTGAGTGTTGTGTTAACAGAAAAATATTTAGATGTTGAGGAGAAAGTGCAACACTCAAAAGGGGTCAAGAAAGGGATCGGCCTAAGGGGACTTCATTGAATCATTCACTCGAGGTCCACAAGTAGTCAATTCCTGGATATCCTATTCAGGTATGTCCAACATAGGAATTAGCTTCACCAAAGGCTAATAACTTGGCAATCATAAACCCTGAGTTCTCCTTCACCAAAAGTTATGACGGGGTTCCAATCTCCCAGTTATTTGATTGACCTTAAATAATTCCTTTGCTTCTAACATGCATTTTAGATAGGGAACTCATACCTACATACATTTAAGATTTCACTGCTAACTTCTCTCTCACTAACCTAAAAAAAAAAAGAATGAAGATTTTCCTTGTTTATCACCATCGTGACACTGGCCCAAAAGCCAAGCAAATTGGTGGTGTGCCTTCCTACCTATCAAAGTCGATATTTGATGTAAGGCCATGAGCCTTATTGGACCCTAAATGGGCCTTTTGGCAAAAGTGCATGTTGACGGCAATATCGATTGCCGTCAACTTTGTGTTGACATCATTGAAGTGTGTTGTCTAATGGGTATTGGCGGCACAGGGTTGTGCTGTCAACAGTGTCTTGGAGGTAACATATGTTGCCGTCTAACCTAGTTTCTGGAGTTTTTCGAGTCTGGAACTTGACGGCAATTGATGTTGCCATTAAGTTCAAGGTGGTTCAGTTGACGAACGGGGTTTGTTTTTATGTGGCAACCCAGGGCCTCCCATTTCACCTATTTTCCCCCTTCCACTCCACCACCTTCACCCCTCTCCTACTCCACTACTTTCGGCGGCCGACGGGAGCTCGTAGGGAGGTTGCGGTGCTCATGGCGACTTTGGATCGGGCGAGGAGACGATGGATTTGGGGGTTCGGCCTCGCAGGGTGTGCTTGGAGAACCGACACAGTTTTGGGGTTTTTCTTGGAGTTTTTGGCGTCTTGAGGTAGAGATTCTACCCCTAAACTCCCCTTGATCATTCTATAAGAAAGATATACATGTGATTTGTGTCAAAATTGAATTTTGGAGAGGGTTTTTCCATGCCGAGAATTTGAGGGTGAGTTGCTCGATCCAAGCGTCGGATCAGTATTTTTCGGTATCATTGTGGTGTTATTTGATGAGGGAAAGCGTTTCCCATCATCAGATCGTATTTTCTGGGCTTGGATTGCCCTAAGGAGCGGCCTAGGGCCATATCAGCTACTGGAAGCCGATGAATTTGACGGCATGATCTGTTGCTGTCAAGCTCTTCATGATGAACTTGGTGGCAAGACCTCTAGCTGTCAAGGTGAGGTCGACGACAGTTGACACTGCCGTCTATTTTGGTAGACGACAGGTCTATGTGCCGTCTACCCTATGTTAATGACAATCGAGATTGCCGTTAACACCAGAGGTAAGCACCAGCAGTTTGACCCCTTTCCGTGTGCAAGGTTTGGACATGCGGTGTCCGCCTCCTGGCACGATGTGCTAGACGTCAAGAGCATCTCCGTCTGTGCGTGTGTTGTATTTTGTCGTGCTTGTGTTGTGTTCCTCTCGGGCGTTGAGCTGGACTCCGTCTGGATGACTGGCGTTGAGTTGTTCCGCCGATGAGCTTAGGCGTTGAGTGCGACTCCATCCAGTGCATGTCCCTTGTGGTGGTTACGAGCCGATTTCCGTGGGACCCCTTTTCCACCGTTTGAGTCTAGCATAGGGAAAAACTGGTTAAGGATCAGATGCAAGGGAGAGCGTCTGAGTGTGCACACACGGCTAGGGTTTGAAGACTCTGTAGTGTCTGGGTGCCAAGCCACAAGCCCTAGCTGGTCATACTTTCTTGTGGGGGTGTGACTATTGTTGTTGAGTTGTGCACTGTTGAGCTTGCGAGGTTCCAGTCTTTTTGACACACTCCTGTGAAAAGTTAAACGTCATGTCACCGGTTTCCGTGTGTTTTAGTGCAGTGTTATTTCAACGTAGTTTATTTTTCTGCACTTTTTATACTATTTACTGGTGGGGGTTAGTGTCCCTACTAAACATTTTATATATGATAATTTATCTTGGGGTTTCATTATGCATAGTTTATAAATATGCAGTGGGAGACATTAACCTTAAGGGATTCCAATAAGAAGAGGTTAAATATTTCTAAATGTTTTATTTGGACATGGCTTTTGCATAAGAAGATTAACATTTAACTGCAATTACAACAAATATAGAAGCACCCAAGTGAAATTAAATCTAGAAAAGATTATCTCTATGGGAACTATCCTTTTATCTTTATATTTGTGTATATAACTCAACTTGTAAATTTGTCATCATTATAAAAAGTAATTTGAGTAAGCAAGAAATCTTTATTTGTGAAAAATGTAGGTTAATGGCGTAACTTGGGGTGTGTTTATGTATCTCACGAGCTAATTAGTGTACATAATCCTCGAGGTGTGTAGATCCGGGGTTTTTCCGGTCAAGTGGGGTAAGGGCAATACGGGTATACGGAAAGTAGGAGCTGCCAAGTCCTAACCTTGGAGTTCACGAACACCAATCTTTGAGCCCACAAAGCCACACGGGGCGGGATTTCCTCGTTATCCAAAAAAAAAAAAAGTGTACATTAGTTTGTTAGATACCAATGTGCTATTTTTGAGTTAATTAAGCAATTTTAAAACTATATAAAGTATTTTAAAATTAGACAATTACATTAGTTAGAAAGATTAGGGAGACAAAATCCACAGCGTTACCAAACGGTAGACCGGGCCAGAAATCCGGGAGCGAAATCAGAAAGTGGGCAAGAGAACTGGAGGGAGGGAGAGGGAGAGGTTGGAGGAGAGAGAAACTAGAAAGGACATGGCTCCTTCTTCCTCTCCCACCTCCGGCGCCGGCGGGCGGAGCTCGCAACTGCGCAGGGATGACGTCTTCGGGCGCTGGATCATCTTCTCGCCGGCACGCGCTCGGCGGCCTTCCGAGTTCAAGTCCTCCACCCCCGCCAATGGAGCCAAGCCCGACCCTAGCCGCTCCAACGAAGCACCGTTCCGTCCTCCTCCCCCTTCCTGCCCCTTTTGCTTCGGCAACGAGCACCAGTGCGCTCCGGAGATCTTCCGCTTCCCGGCCGGCGCCGCCGAATGGCAACTGCGGGTGATCGAGAATCTCTACCCGGCGCTGCGCAGGGAAGAGGAGCCGCCGGCGTCAGACCTCGACTGCCGCGAGCGGGAGCGGGGGCTGGTGGTGGCGGGGTACGGGTTCCACGACGTGGTCATCGAGACGCCCTACCATGGGTTTCACCTGTCCGACCTCTCGCCGACCGAGGCCGGCGAGGTTGTGCTTGCTTACAGGGAGAGGGTCCTGCAGCTCGCCTCCCTTGGATCCATCAAGTACGTCCAGGTTTGTTCCAAATCTGGCATTTTGCGCACTGGAATTCACAGGCCAATGCGTCTGGAATTCGTCTCTGCTCGGTTTGGCGTTCTGGCCGAGGGATTATCTGCTGTCCTTCGTGCAGCTGCTGGTCCTTCGGGATAGGCCAACAGCACCTCACCTGGGTCGAGCGCCCGGGATTTACCCTCACACTGTTGATAAACCAACTGTAGAGTGTTCCTAGTCCGATTTTTTTTTTTTTTATCATTTACTCAGTTATGCTCGCCTTCGAATCTAGACATGAGCACAAATATGTCTCTTTTTCCTTTCCACTTAGAAGTAGGTATATGTTTACTAATCTGGGTTTTCTTTCTTGTGGATTATAGATTTTTAAGAATCATGGTGCGTCAGCTGGAGCATCAATGAGCCATTCACACAGTCAGATCATGGGCCTTCCGCTGATTCCCCCAACAGTATCCACCAGGCTTAATAGCATGAAGGAGTGTTATGATATGACAGGAAAATGCAACCTATGTGGGGCATGGTCGGACGAGATTCTGATTCATCAGTCGCAGTATTTCTTTTCAATCGTCCCATTTGCCGCTTCGTTTCCATTCGAGATATGGATAGTTCCTAGGGATCACGCTTCCCACTTCCACGAGATAGACAAAGAAAAGGTAATTTCAGCGGCAGCTGTTTCCGGTTTTCTGCATTCACCCATCATCATATAGATAATATTGGTGATATTAATTCTAGTTTTAGCTTCTTGTGATTTGAATGTTTTCTGTTTCGTTACACTTTTTTATTAACTAAAAAGCGATCATAATACTTTTACCCCTCATTTTGGAAAATTTTGCAGCTCCTAGATTTTAATGATGTATTTTTGTTCGTCAATGAGGGGAAGTATTCAGGGAATAGTGTCTTCTATAACTTCTGTAAGACTATAAGTGGAGAATTAAAAAAACTCCCGTTGAAGGGGAAAGGTAATATACAGAAATCCTCGAGGTCTTTATTGTGAACACATTTTCCTCATGAGGAAAAAATAAGCTTTGGTCCTTGGCTTATTCCTTAAAAAGTTGCTTTTCATTTATCCTGTTACACTACTATTTTTGGTTTAATAAAATTGTTAGCGGGGTGCCTTGGTCTAACCCCCCTCCTCCAGGAGTTAAAGAAAAGAAAAAAAATGGAAAATAGACTAGTAATACTTTGATCTTAATCTATTCGGTAGACACAGATTTAGATACCTTTCCCTCTACCAAGAACAACCAAAAGAAACAGAACAAGAGGGAGAAGAGCATACCTGTGGTTGAATCAGTCAAACATCATTGCCGAGTCGCTGGCATTATGGCATCCCTACCCTTTGGTTCTTGGTACCGATGTTACCAGCACAACTTCCTTCCCACTCAATCTTATTCTTTCTTTCTTTTCCAATGACTGACATCTAAGAAGGAAAGGCAGAGAACATGAAGTAATTTCTTACTGCTTTGCAAATATTTCTTCTTTAAAAAAAAAAAAAATGTTTTAGACTTCTCTTTGCAAATAGGCCTAATTTATTATTTTATATTAGATGATGTATGCACACTATAAGGTGACTTGGCTTAATTATTTACTGTGTACCATGACCAATAAGCTGATCCATCCATTGTTGGTCAATACAGGCCTTGTTCACAACCAGGATCACATTATACTTGGCCAGGCAAACCAGTGTTTGGACTTAATCGAGCCCTCTAAGCTCAATAAAGCAGTCCACTACAGTCTACAGTAACTCATATTGTCGGACCTAATAAAGGGCATGGCTTCAGGAAGGCATTTAGTTGTAAAAGTTTTGGGTTGTTTATTCCCATGGACCAAGGCTACCTTTTCATTCTCTTAGGTCAGCCCTTGGATGTGACATATGATTGAGTGGAAGAGTAGTCTAGAATTCTTGTGCAGACTTCCAATTAGTTGGATTGGAACTTGATTGATGATGTTGATGATAACGATGTGATTGTGAGACGATGATTATCATCATGTTTGGGTTCAACATAGATTAGATGTGATTGTGAGACGATGATTGTCATCATGTTTGGGTTCAACATAGATTATGCCTTTTCAACTTTTACATGAGAGAAAGGGAATCTTGTGCAATTTGCCTCACCATGAAACTTTTTTCACAGAGGAGTTTGTGGAAGATACTTGTGGAATTATTCTTTATCCTCATTCTGCCTTTTGTTGGTGACTTTGTTTCTGCTTCGTAGTTCTTTAGCTTGATAGGATGGAAATGAGTCAACTAGAATCATCTAGTTGATTATCTCCACTTTTATGGTGTTCCTTTTTTTTTCTTCTTGTGCTTGAGAGCTGTGATTGATGGCAAGGTTTTCTGGGAGTAGGATGGCAAGGTTTTCTGGGAGTAGGGTTGATAGAAAAATAGCGACTTCCAATTCCAAGAAGTGGTTGGACAAGTTGGGAGCCTATAATTGTCTCCCTCACTCTCTATTCTTTGCCAAAGGGCATTTTGACGGGGACCGTGACTCGTAACGGACGGGGAACGAGACTCGAGACTTCAGACGTTCAGAGATATATTGACATCAATTTTATTTTATTGGAGTCTGATTTAGCCAGGTAGAATTAAATGTCTAATTTTTTGATAAGTGGGGTTTATTTGTGGATCTGGGACATGGCAGTCTTTTGTCATTTGTTCTGGGGACATTTTGGTCCCAGTGGGGGTAGAGATGTGCATAGCAAGATTTGTCCTATATAAATACTGGTGTGATTGGTTTTTGAAGAGGAATGGAGTATAAGAAGAAGGAAGAAAAGTTTTCTTGTGTAGGAATCTGCCTCGGACTGTGTGAGAGCTATGTTGTCTTCCTCCCCCGAAACCCCTCTCAATGTCTTCGTCTGTCTTCTCTTCCTCTCCCTTCGTCTCTTCCCCAAATCCCCATTTCCCCTTCTTCCGGCGCTCAGTTCTCCCTCTCTGTTCCCTCTCTCTCTCTTTCCCCCTCCACGCGAAGGCCTCCCTGTGAAGGCTCCTGCTCGTTCTCCTTCCTCCTCCCATTTTTGTTTTTCCCTCCCCTTGCAACTCTTCCTTGTTCCCCCAGAACCCCCCCTGCGCGAACTCCTCCCCTCCATATTCTCTCTCTCCCCTTCCCAGGCCCTCTGCGCGATCCCCGTCCCCGTTCTCTCTTCCCCCATCCCTGCGACACAGCCCCTACGCGAACCCCCCTTTCGCCGTACGTCCTTCCTCCCCCATCTCGGAGTCCCCGCGCCGTGCACCACCCTGCGCCCTCACTGTCGCGCTTGCGACCCCGCGCCGTATGCACCAGGGTTCCACCTCGCCCCGCCTCAGTGCCAGACCAGCATTGCCGCTGGCCCTCCCCTTCGCGCTGGACGCCGGAGGTCGCAGGATCGTGCCTGCTCCGTCGCCCCGAGCCCCCCGAGTCGCCGGACAACCCCCCCTGCAGTCCTCAATCACGCTGGACTTCCGGGGCTGATTTACTGTGCCGGCCTCGTCGTGCCGGACACCCTGGGACTGGTCTCGCCTTCCCCACCTCTGCGCGCGAACACTGGCCTCCCCCTCTCGTCGCCGGTCCGTACGTGCCGTCCCCGCGGGGCCCACGCCCCTGCTCGCACAAGAGCTCCGCCGACTCTCCCGCGTCTGCTCCGCCATCGCCAGCCTCCTGCGGCCCACCTGCTCCGTCGCGCTGAACTAGCAGATCGGCCGTCGAGCAGGTTCGTTCCGCATCAATTTGGTATCAGAGCTTAGGGAATCGGTTTGTTCTCACAAGCCGAGATCCTCACCCGGTGCGTCACTACCCTCGCGGAGAGGATGGTTGCTGAATGCTCGAGTGTGCGTTGGAGGCTATCGGAAGACCCTGTTTGGATCAGTATCAAGAATGATCTTCGTGAGTTACGTGATATGTTTGCTACTGCACTACAAAAGACGGTTTATGAGACATATCCTGTCTTGGATGTCAAGTGTGAAGCGCAGGAGCAAGTAGTAATCTATGAGCCCGACGGAACATTACCCGACGAGTATGAAGTAGAGATGCGGGTATGGTCTGAGTTGCAGGACTTGCATAATGGTCAAGCGACGTCACAGAATATGTTGTCAAAGGCTTCGTCCCTAGTGTCAGAGAGTTGTGTTTGCACTGAGTCTGATATAGATGACAATTGGGATCTTGAGTTGTTCTCCCTATCGGGTCTTCAGTCGATATCGTATTGTGTGCTCGTGGAAGATCGTCTTGCTGGTTCACCTTCCACTGCCGTGGTTGACTTCGAGTTTACTCTCGAGGATTTTGATGTGGTGTGGTTAGATTTCTGTGAGGTATACTCTGGTCGACTGTTCGTGATTCGTGATATTATGATTTGTATGGCGTGTTTCACTCATGTTCTTGTGTTTATCCTCCTCCTACTTCGACACTTTAAAATTCGCGGCCGAATTTTTCGAAGTGGGGGAGATTGACGGGGACCGTGACTCGTGACGGATGCGGAACGAGACTCGAGACTTCAGACGTTCAGAGATATATTGACATCAATTTTATTTTATTATGTATTTTTTATTTTATTAGAATCTGATTTAGCCAGGTAGAATTAAATGTCTAATTTTTTAGTAAGTGGGGTTTATTTGTGGATCTGGGACATGGCAGTCTTTTGTCATTTATTCTGGGGACATTTTGGTCCCAGTGGGGGTAGAGATGTGCACAGTAGGGTTTGTCCTATATAAATACTGGTGTGATTGGTTTTTGAAGAGGAATGGAATAGAAGAAGGAAGAAAAGTTTTCTTGCGCAGGAATCTGCCTCGGACTGTGTGAGAGTTGTGTTGTCTTCCTCCCCCAAAACCCCTCTCCCTGTCTTCGTCTGTCTTCTCTTCCTCCCCCTTCGTCTCTTCCCCGAATCCCCATTTCCCCTTCTTCCGGCGCTTGGTTCTCCCTCTCGGTTCCCTCTCTCTCTCTCTTTCCCCCTCCACGCGAAGGCCTCCCCGTGAAGGCTCCTGCGCGTTCTCCTTCCTCCTCCTGTTTCTATTTTCCCCTCCCCTGCGACTCTTCCCTGTTGCCCCAGAACCCCCCCTGCGCGAACTCCTCCCCTCCCTGTTCTCTCTTTCCCCTTCCCAGACCCTCTGCGCGATCCCCGTCCCCGTTCTCTCTTCCCCCATCCTCGCGACACAGCCCCTGCGCGAACCCCCCTTTTCTGCCCTACGCCCTTCCTCCCCCATCCCGGAGTCCCCGCGCCGTGCACCACCCCGCGCCCTCACTGTCGCGCTTGCGACCCTGCACTGTACGCACCAGGGCTCCACCTCGCCCCGCCTCAGCGCCGGACCAGCATCGCCGCCGGCCCTCCCCTTCGCGCCGGACGCCGGAGGTCGCAGGATCGCGCCTACTCCGTCTCCCCGAGCCCCCCGAGCTGCCGGACAACCCCCCCCCCCTCCGGTCCTCAGTCGCGCCGGACTTCCGGGGCTGATTGACTGTGCCGGCCTCGTCGCGTCGGACACCCTGGGACGGGTCTCGCCTTCCCCGCCTCTGCGCGCGAACACCGGCCCCCGCCTCTCGTCGCCGGTCCGTATGCGCCGGCCCCGCGGGGTCCACGCCCCTGCTCGCACGAGAGCTCCGCGCCGGCTCTCCCGCGTCTGCTCCGCCATCACCAGCCTCCTGCGGCCCACCTACTCCGTCGCGCTGAACTACCAGATCGGCCGTCGAGCAGGTTCGTCCCGCATCACATTTGATGGCTTGACAATGTAGACATATCCAAGAATATATGAAGCTTCTTTTGGTGAGAACATAAATATACTATGACATTATTTAGAAGTACAAAAACTACCGCCCAGGATATGCATCCCCATCTCCCCACTTCTGGGCGTTGCCCCCTCCCTTTCTTGACAATGTGTGATATTAGTTTCTTATCTTATGTAATACACTTTTAGATTTTTTTTGACTTTTTTTCCTAATAACTATTTTATGAATACACCATCGCTAAAGGAGTATTAATAATAACAAAAACATTTTGAATGGAAGCATTTTATGACTTATCCCCGTAGATAAGTAAGGCTGATTCTCTTGTCACAGCTTGCCCATTAATGGACCAACAGTCAGCTACTCATGCCTACAGGAGCTCATCTCCCTGGTCTTTGTGACCATGGTTCGTTGAACCTGCCAATCCGGAGATCCACCGAGGCGCCGTTCCATATTGGATCGCCTAGGCCAATCCGATTCTGGAGGGTAGCCCCCTGGATTGTATAAATTCTGGCTGAATCAGCCAGAATCAGTCTGGATCTGCTGGGATCGGCTGATCTGGCTGATTCTGTCAAACAAATTTTTTTTCGTGTGTACATTAATTAATGCATGCATTAGAGCATAATTTCATATATATAAGTAAATTAATACATATGTATATATACACAAATTAATATGTCTAATATGATTGTCTACATTAATTTATAAATTTATGTATGTAAGTACACAAACACATATAGACACATAATGACATATGATATATGTATTATATATCATATTTGACATAAAAAAATATATATGATTACATATTCAAATATATATATGTATTACATATATTTATACACACTTTGTCATATATATTAGGGCAAATTAATTAGGAGTCCCTATCAGATACTTGACTTATTTTCTGGTCTCTAACAGAACTGTAACTCATTACAGTAAGTGTTATCCCTTGTTACAGTATATGTTAAGTCCTGTTCTAGCAATGACCTCTTTGTTACAGTCAAGGACTCCTAATTAATTTGTCCTATATATTTTATATGTTAATATACATTAACTATATATGTGTATATAATTATTATATTTCCATTAATATATAATTGTATGTACATAACATGGAAAAACATTTTTTTTAAGTCTGGCAGATCCAGAATCGGCTGAACTTCCGGCAGATCAGCCAGATCGGGATTGATCCAGGGCAATCCCTTGGCTGATCCAATTCTTTTTCCATGTTTGTGAGGCCCTGGGCTGATCCGATTCTTTTTCCATGTTTGTGACTGTTACTTCATATGAACTTTTTCTATAATCTTTGTTCTTCATTTGTCATTTATCTTTGCTGATTTTACCCCGATCTGGGGTCACCCCTGGGCTGATCCGATTCTTTTTTTCTCCATGTTTGTGACCATTATGTTATCACCAACCCTTTTTTTTTCTCTAATATCTGTTCTTCATTTGTCATTTATCTTTGCTGATTTTACCCTGCAATGCCCTGCCAAGGTCTTCCTTGTCCCGACTCTCCTACCGAACAAACATGCAGACACACAAACACACACTGTACAAGGGTTTACAGCCTGATTCCCTTTGTCGTCTCCAATATTACCTCCTCTGCTTTCCTTCTAGGCTTTCACCTTGCCGACCCACATGTCACTCTCTTGAAAATGTTGTGTTGGCTTAAATGATACATTTCTTCAACCTTTTCAAATTTCAACTCGACAGAGCAGACGAAGATTTATTTTGTATTTCCTGTGTCAATGAAACATTGGCTGGATGTGTATAAATTCTACTTTCTTTCTTCTCACTTCACTTGCTGCTGGTGCTCTAATTGTGTGGTTTCTTTCTATGTCAAAAATTTTCTCCAATCTGGCATGGATTTGGCCATTTGGGTTCAGTTTATGGATAAATCGTTTCCTTTACTATGACAAACAAAATTCCCAGATCCTGTGGGCATTCTACATCTTAAGTCATCTGAAACTCTTGCGACTGGATCTGTTTCCCCTTGGATCAAATAATATGAAATCTTTGAGAGGAGGTGCAGCAAGAATTACCAATATGCGAACCTTGTGAAAAAAAGCTAAAAAAATGCTTCTGTGTCCTGATTTACTGTCTCTTCTGTGAACCTTCAATCTCTGGGCAACTTCATGTGAATTTAACCATATACAATGCTTTTCTGTTTTATATGTACGTAAGGTTTTTATGGCTTGTTTATGCCTTCACTGTTTGCAAACTATGTAGAATGCTAAACACACATACCTATACTGCTATATGATTTTGGAATAAAGAAAAATTCTAGGTATATTTATCTGTGTCCATGTCAACCCTTAGATTAAGTTTTTTTCAATCGCAATCATTCATGCTTTTTATTATTTATTATCAAATATCAAATAGCTTTTCTAGAGGATTCATAATGTGCGAAGTGAAACTAGCCAAATTGTGTATACCAAGTATTACATGGGATAAAAGGATGTTAACAAAATATAAATAATTGAAGGTGTTAAAACCACAACTATCCATTGACTTCATTGGTAAGCTCAATACTCCATGAGGGCCCATTTTTTAATGCTTTTCTTTTGTTTTGTATTAATAACAATCACAACTCTATTTAATACGACAAATCTCCTCAAAATAATTGATGTTTTAAGTATGTTCCAACTGAAGTTGGAAGATGGAGAATAATCACATGTAACTATGCATTTAATTTTGTCCACTTAAGAAAAAAACATTTGTGAGATTCACTGGCTACAATTTTCTTTTCTCTTGATACTTTGTATGGTGTATACATATTCTATACATTATTGTTGTCTCTTTAGGTATAATATTCATTTTGCTTTTAAGAAACCATGTACAAAGAGATCAAAGATCTGTAAAAAAGTGTACTCTTTGGAAGAGCAACAGTCAAATTCACCAACATTTGTAAGTACATATCATATTTTAATAAGGAGTCATAAAGTATCAAAAGGTTTCATGTAGCCGACCCCAAATAATGGGATAAGGCTTTGATGATGATGATAAAATATAAAAAATATAGTAAAATGATTTTTTTTTTGGTTTGGGGTGCCAAATTGATCCTGTGATTTTTTCCCTTTTGTTTGAAGTACTTCAAATTATTAGATTTCATTGAATCCTGAGGTAAAATTCTTGCTGATGTTTTGATTCTTCAAGAGTGTACCTCAAATGTGTCTCCTCACTCTTGTTAATTGCTTTCCAACTATTATTCTGCTTGAAAAAAATGTAGTTGTGTACACCTATTCTTTTCTTCCAGTGTTTTAAAAAGGACCCCATTCACTAGTTGGACCGATTAGTTGGCGGCTTGGACGCCTCAAGTCCAAGTCAGTTATTTTTTTCAGGATTTTTTTTTCATTTTTTATGCATGACTCTTGTTGATTGTTAGTGTTGAGGGTATATGCCTGTCATATGTAAAGATATAAGCATCGCACAAAACTTCTGATTGAATTAAAAAGACTGATAAAGAAGACATACCTATAGCTCAAATGGTAGGGCTTCAATATTATATGTATTATGAGCTGAATACAAGAGTGCAAGGCAATGTAGAACAAAAATCTGATTTACTAATACTATTTCAGAAGTCATCATTTAACATTGAGTTGATATTGCTGAAAAATATCATTTTACTACTGTGAGTCCTAATCCTTGGCATCCAAAATAAAACACCATAAAATATACAAAATCAGACTCATGAATGTCAATAAATGAGAGTAGAACTAATGTGAGTCCTCTTCGTGTATGGAAGAGGAAGAGTCTCTCACTGGCTTTACATAACATGGTGTGGGTGCCTATTAGAGGAAAGAGTTGGCAAAAAGGTGGTAACACAAACCCATAGTTGTCAAGGCGCCCAAGGCGTTCTTGGGGTCCTTGAGCGCCTAAGCGCTTAGGGACTTGCCTAGGCGTCGCTTGGGTGTCCAAGGTGGTACCCAATGTGATATCTCCCTCCTATATGCAATTTAAATATCTAAAGGTATATAATGTATGAATAATCAAATTGCAATTATGCAGTAAAATGTTAATATCATATTATAATTAAAATGAATATATTATTCACTAAAAATTTAAATGCATAATACATTTAGATGGTTCTTGAACAATTAGGAATATTTTTTTTAACATTTAACGATTGTGACATAAAATACTTTGAGGTTTAAAACAACCCAATGTCGTTCCTAACACTAACATTCTTTATATCCTTTTTTTTTTTCTCTTCCATGCGTTTGCATGGGTATTGCCACTATTAATGCATACATATATACACAGATATATATATACTATGTATAGTTAGTGAATTTTGTTAGACAGGAGAGCAGGCTGTTTAGTACAATATTGAATCTCAATTTATTTTCGCAAAATAACTACATCAAGTAACTTGGAGCCAATGCCCTAGAACACTAGTTGAGCATTTTTCTGTGCCTGGATTGGACAACTTGTTACATTGAGCGCCATTTCTGGGTTTGTGTATGAAGTCTGGGAAGGATGGTGAATAGCTTCCGATATTAGTCTCAAACATCCCAAGAGGTGAAAATGGAACCAGTTCATATATCTTCAACTTTCATCATGATCATAATTCATTTTGACTGCTGCATCAGGAAGGTTATTTTAATGATGCTTTTACTTGTGTATTTGTTTTGGTTAGCCTACAAAATCTGTATCTTACAATTGTTTGTCTTTTCTTGTTGGGTACTTGGGTTAGGACTTGTGTTCCTCTTCCTATTTTTGTGCATAATATTTATTCATTGTATGGTCTTCTGGAGAATTTGTAAACATGGATTTTTAATGGTTCAACAATTTGGGGGCTTAATTGACCTGATTATCTTGGTCTGGCCGCCGCCACAAGATTTCTCCTCGTTGCCACTTCTTTCATTCACCTTTGGACCATCTTTCAACCCAGCCATCATCAGGGGAGAGTGGGAGGTTCTTCTGTCATTCACCTTTGCACCGTCTTTCATCCTAGACATCATCAGGGACTCAGGAGAAAGTGGGAGGCTCTTCTTTCATTCACGTTTGAACAATCTTTCACCCTAGCCATCATCACGGGAGTGGGAGGCTCTTCTTTTATAAAGGTTTTGTCCTGTTCTGAAGAGTGGGAAGCTTCATGTCCCAACTTCTTGAATCCAAAGGACAAGTGCACAGTGGCTCATGCCCATCCTAGAAATATATTTAATATGCCCAGCACGAAGAACGAGGCTAAGGAACATGGCTTGCATCTCTGCTTTTTGGTCCTTCAGCAAAGCCAAATTTTAAATCAGCTGTCTCTCCGATGAAGTTAAAGTCAGATTTGGAGTATGAGATTATTGCTCTTTAATGTGAGGCGATTTTCAAGATCATGTTGTTGATAGATTTCCCAGATTACTTTAAGGCTTTAAGCATGTTCCTTAGTTAAAAAGAGAGAGATCCGAAAAAAATATTTGATTTTCTCTGGGAAGGAAACTTTCTAAAACAGCTTAGCTGGCAACATACTCAAAATCAGGGAATAAACAAGTTACTCCCACCACTTTTGTTGGATGAGAGGGAAGTCCCAGTAGTTTGGTGCCTGGTTGAAATCCGTCAGAGACACAGCATATTCCCAAGCATCACCTTACTATCTACATATTTTGCAGTCAATGACGAACATAGGCAGAGCGTCCCATCGAATGTCGTCAAACACTGTTGAATTCTGTTCAGGGGCCAAAATTTCTAGTTTATTTTGCTTCATGTAAAATAGCTACGGCAGTTTTTCCTTCGCACAGCATGAAGCATTGTCTTCGACCCTGTATATGCCATCCACGTCTTTTGACCTACTCTGACTTCTCATGTTCCATACAGGCTGTTGATTTTGGTGGTTTGCTGTCGATGATGCTGAAGAAGTTGTCTCGGCAGTTGAATGACCCGCCGTTCAATTTCATGATTCACACATCACCCTTTGGCTTAAACCCTGCATCCTTGCCGTATGCACATTGGTTTCTGCAGATAGTACCTCAGTTGACAGGCTTAGCAGGTTTCGAGATGGGAAGTGGCTGTTACATAAATCCAGTCTTCCCGGAGGATTCTGCAAAGGTGTTGAGGGAGGTAGATGTTTCTATCTAGAGGTGTGAGCAGGCCATTGTTTTGACGCCATCTATCCTCTCAGCTGAATGAAATAAAATGAACACACCAATATTTTGTTGGCCCATCCATTTTCTCAGTTGGATGAATAAGGTGGTCTCCGTTTACATAAAGGAAAATTTCGAAGTGTTCTCCATTGCCAGATGATGAAGGCTCTTACATTATGTAACTATTTAACTTGAATAGCCAGTTTGTTCGTCTGAGAATTTGTTTTTGAGAGAATTACCAAACAGTCTCTACTTTGTAGGGACTTATTTTTAGATCACTGACTTACATATTTATAGTCACAGGGATAAGTATGTAACTACATAGTTTACTAAAGAAGTCAGGGACCTAAAAATAAATTCCCAAAAAACAGGGATTGATTGGTAATTCTCCTTTTGTTTTAAAACTCTGAAGAAAGATCTGACATGAGTATCAGACTATCAGTGTGGTTGTGGCAGAACAGCCATGCCTATGATTTGTTCATCTAAATATATATGGAATAGTTATCATTACCTGCTTATAGATGCATCTTTACTTGGACTAATGTTTCGTTTCGTGCGTTCATCATTGTTATTTGGTAATTCATCTTTTTCTTATATATATATACACACTCATAATTACACATCCGTCTGTGATAATATTAAAGATGATAATTTTATGAGAGAAATGTTAGGTATCCGGATGCCAGACACAAGCCTCACCACAAGTGTTTGTGCCTAGCACCTGGGTATTTCATACGTGGGCGTCCAAATACTTAGTATTTCTCATTATATAAAGATAACAGTAAGGACACATTTACCCAAGAAAAAAGACAATAAGGTTATAACCTTTCCTTAAAAAGACAAGATAAGACATGGCTGGTGGCGTGCAGTCTGGTAGTAGTAGAGTGTGGATCTTCCTAGTACATTGGAGGATTGGACTCTATCATTTATCAATGAGGTGAGTGATTGGTGAGAGTTTTGTAAAAAAACTCAAATCAAAATATGAAAAAGTTTTAGAAAAAGAGTTTTTTATTTTTTGTAAAACTCCCACCCAACCCCTTCACCCTATTAGTGATTGATGGAGTCCGATTCTCCCATTTACTGGGAGGATCCGGACACGTAGTAGTAGGGATCCTTTTATGTACATTGCTGTGGATCTTCTTATCAGAATTCACTTTTCAAAAAAAAAAAATAAAATCTTATTCGTTTATTTACTTGTCTTAAGAAAATGGGTCTTAATGTATGATATTAGGAGTGATATTGTCTTTTTTATTACTCTAATAAGTAAAAAAGTGATTCGAAAAAGTGAGGGAAATTAATTACGACTTATTTAAGGTTAATCAAATAAAATATAATGATTTTATCCACCCTTTCATGATAAAGTTATCACTCTTGATAGTTTTATCTTTGCAAACTAAGAAGGGGATGAATAGGGATAAATTATAGATAGTCTATTGTTACATAAATTGTCTAACCCTAAGATCGTATAATGGGTACTCATTGGCCATTGTAGGTCAGTGACAAATGTTATGTGTGCTATCAATTTATTTGGTTTATGTCAGGCCACATGATGCAGTGATTTAAGGATATGATGATAAGAGGACTAGTAGCAGTTCATATCATTCTCTCTCGTCTCACAATATGTGATTTGAGCCAATGAAAAGATGGATATATATATAATCTCATTCTTACTATCTACCTTAATTATCCCCATGTCTGTAGTAAAATCTTTTTCAATTAATATATATTTTTGGTTATACATATTTCTTTTATAAAATTTAACTGCGATGGTGACCAATTAGATCTTCGTCCATGTGTGGTCTTGATAGCCACAAAAGTGTGTCGTTAACACTAGCACTTACTAATATAAAAAATGTGATCTCACAATTAAGTAAATGAAATAGTTAAATGGTAAGAACCAAGTAGATCATAAGAAGAAATAGATTTTAACTTTTAAAATTTTGGTTATTAAATTAAAATCAAGTGGAAGATCTTAAAACTAATTTGCACAAATAAATAAAGCTACTCTAAAAGAAAGAGAGAGAAGTACAGAAAGACAAGGAGAAAAAAATACTAAATTAATAAAATATCAAATTAATTCCACTAGTGAAACAAGAGGTTAACAAAAGAATGCACTAGATAAATTAAAAGCAGCCAAATACAACTAAGAAAAAGAAGGAAAAGAATGAGAGAAGCTTTAGAAATTCAATGTCAGAACTTAATTGTGGAGATTGACACAATAAGGAAGATAGAATGCATCTAGAGATGTGACGTAATTTGACTAGTTCTTCAAATGACGATTGTAGACACGCGAATTTGGCTTTACCGTGGACAAATTTCATGTTGCACCATAATGCCACAAATGACCATCTTTTTACCTTGCAAGAGTAGTTTCCCAATATTTTTAGATCTCACCCATTCTTTCTCGGTGCTTCCCCTTCGTTTCAAATGTGGTTAGTTCGCGAAAGGCCCATGAACAACTTCATCAATTCGCGTCCGCTTCAGTGGACGCTTTTCAGGAGGACCTTATTCGCTGCCGATGAAGCCGACGCGTTTATCTGGCACATACTCTAATGGAATCGCGTCCTTGTCAGCAGACGCGATTCAGAAGGTCAAATCCGACATCCGATTAGCAAACAGCGCATTTATGAGCCGATTGCTTCGGAATCACACGAGTTGTAATCGCGGCGGGCCAAGCTGCCGTGTTTCAAGTCGCGGCGGCCCGACCCGACGCGATTCCAAGCGTAGCTGGGGCTACGGTCATGATGCGCCCATCACATCAATTTCACATTCTGAATCGCGGCCTGCCGCCCAGACACGATTTAAATCATGTCGCTGCGCGCTTGTCCGACGTTATTCTAATCGCGGCCTGCCGCCTGGACGCTTTTCAGTCTTAAGTCGCGTCCACTGGGATGGACGCGATTTGAATCCGTGATGCCTATAAATTGGACCCGAGGGTCATTTGTTCAGGGGGGCCCAACGATAGTGGCGAAGCCCTGCCGGATTCTCGCCACACCGTCCGACCTTCAACTTCCTCCATCCTCCATCGTCCACGTACCCCGGAGCGAGGCACCAACGTCCTCCTCCTCTACATCCTCCGTCGTCCAACCGGCAATGCCGCCGCGCTATTCACCATTCGGGAAAGCACCCCCTCCCCTTTCTCTCTTTTACCTTTTTATTTATCTCCTCCGACCACCTGATCATCCTTTACTTTTTTTACATATACACACACACATGCATGCACACACACACCTATTTCTAAGGGGTTTAAAACCACCATCCGGTGAGTCCTCCCCATTTTACTCATTTCATTTATTTGTTCGGGATTCGGTACTACACGCCTCATTTGGCTAATCCATATTTTTATTTGTCTTTTTTGTAAGGGTAATCAAACGGAAAACACCTTCTACTGCGGCCGGCCGTGTTCGTAGAGGAACATAGGACCTACCTCCCCCGCGCAATCTCCCCGCTAAAAAGGTACACCGCGATCACTCCTCCCATCTCGCACCCCTCGCCGTGAGTCTCCATTCGGTGCCCACGTGCACCTGGCGATCACGATCCTATTCTCACCTTCCATATCTCTCTTTGTACGCGTCGTCGAACACGTCGTCCATCGGCGGTGTCTACAACGATGACTTTAGCTATCTCCTCCAACGTGATAAAGGGGAATAGATAGAGAAAGAGACGGAGATGAATGCGAATTTTTTTAAAAGAAGAAGAGAGATTATGAAAGAGAAGAAAGAAAGAAATAAAAAAAGAGATAATTAATGGAGAGACACAAGTGAGAGATGAAGAGAAAAATGAGGGGAAGTAAGTTAAGAAATTGAGGAGGAGAGAGAGAAATTGAGAGTGGGATAAATAAAAATTACAGAGAAAGAGAGAAGAGGAGACCGTAGAAGAAATATATAGAACTAAGAGAGGGAGAGAGAATGAGAGAGAGAAGAGATGGATGATTTGGTGGGGGGGGGGGGGAGAGAAGAAAGATAGAAAGAGAGAGAAGGGGAAGGAGAGAAAAGAGGTCGATCGAGAGAGAGAGAATGTTTAATTGTTGCCCCTCTTTGTAGGTTTTTATAATTTTATTTTTTTTTCTTTTTTTTTCTTTTTCTTCTTTCTATTGTCCTCTTTCTTTCTTTGCATGTGGTGGTTAGAGAGTAGGTGGTTGCGCAACCCCCTTAATGGACAGGCCCATATATGCTACAATAGGTCAAGGAAAAAAATTGTTTGTTGTCTATGTATTATTTTTGCACATAAAATAATAATAATTTAGTCCAAAAAATTCATAAAATTTTCAAAAAATTATGAATAATTTGAGCACTCATATAAAAGAAATTTATGATGTGAATTCAAGTGTATGACAACTCAAATGATTATTATTTCATGAATAATTATATATATATAATAATATTCTTAATGATAAATATGTGCAATAATCATGCCTCAATTTAAAAGTGTGTTACTTGTAATATATTAATATCAGTCAATTTTATTATTCTACATTTTTTTCTTTATTACTCCATTTGAAATGCATCATGAGATAATCTCATAATTATAAAACACAAATAAAGGACAAGGAATTCTCTTTTTCTAATTTTTCTACTCGAATATGATTTTAATTATTACCATAAGAGTTGTTGATCTTTCCATAAGTTTATAACTCCACAAAAATGTGGTGTATATTATGTATAAAAATCATTTCCTATTTTCACTTTAGATTCTCCCCAGATATATATGCTTTCAATAGTTATAATAAAAAATAAATATATTTGGATAAAAAAGAAGTTATATTTATGAGCCATTTCCTTAAGTCTTTGAATGGTCTTATATCAAAATGAATGATCAGACTTATATTACTTTTTTCTATATCATCTTCTCCCTCACTTCTCCTTGTTCTTATTAGATTAAACAAGAAACAAATAAAATTTGTTACTAATATAAAGACTATGTTATCTCACTGACTTTTCTATGAGATAACAATTTATAATAAATTATCAATATAATTGCCAACTTTTTATAATTTTATGCAAATAATATATATATATATATATGATAATGGGGCAAACAATTTATGAACTTATTAAGCTAATAGAAAGACAAGTATGGGAAAAAAAAGAAATCAAATCTCAAAATCATTATTTATTTACTTGTCTTAAGAGGATGAGTTTTTATTTGTGACTATAGAAGAGAGATTATCTTTTTATCATTCTGATAAGTAAATAGATGATTTGAAATGAGATAGACTAATAAGGATTTATTAATAATTAATCTAAATAAAATGTGATAGGTTTATTCGCTCTCTTATACACAGTAAAGTTATTGCCCCTCATTTTTATCCATTCAACTAAAAAAAGATAAATATGGATAAATTATACATAGATTGGATTATGAAATAGTCTCTAATATCATATAGTGATTATAAAAAAGACTTTAATGTCATATAATAGAGACTCACTATCTATTGTGGGTGGACAATAAGGATTATATAGTTTATGAAATTTTTTAAGAGAAATACTGACTGTTCGATTGATTTACTCGGCTAGCCACGCTAGTTGGGAGAGACCCTACGGCCTAGTAAATCAATGTCAACCAATTATGTAGTTGGTTAAATAAATAATTTATTCGGTCAAGGAAGTAGCAAATATTTCTCATTTTTTAATCATTGGTTTATGTCATGTCACATAACATATTGGTTGAAGATGTGATAGTAAGAGCAATATATATATATATATAATATTGCAATGGGTAGATGATAATAATAATAGTGACAATACACAATGACAAACAATAATTGATGGGGACAATTAATAATGTAGTGGTGATAGTCGATGACAATCTATATCATATCACATCACATCTCATAAAATGCGACTTGAGCCGATGAGAGAACGAATAGATAGATCATTCTATTCTTACTATCCACCCGAATTGCTAAAAACTAACATTGAGATTTTTTTAATTGATATATAATTATGGTGATACATGTTTCTTTTATAAAATATGATGGAGATTTCAACTAATTAGACATTGATCTATATATGGTCTCAAATTGAAAGTGTAACGTCGCGTATTTTTCGGATCTTCGTGGATCCTTGCTTAGTGGTTGTGGAGGCCAGTGTGTGGCCAATGACGTGTGTTTCAGGTGTTTACGTAGGTTGTGAGGCTTTGTGGGATGGCAGGTTAGGCCCAAAGCGCTCACAGGTTTTCTGAATGCGAACGCGACAGGGTTGTGCGTCGCGTTCTGAACACGACGGCCATGGGTGTCGCGTTTTGGTTGCCGCCGCAGAGTAGTCTTCGTCTGCATGTCTGCCGCGTGTCGCGCGCTAGGCGGCCTGTTGACGTTGACGATGGGAAGGTGACGACCTTCTACATCGCATTCAGGTCACGACGGTGGGCTACATCGCGTTCCCAACTGTGATGCGTTTTTAACTAAGGTTGGCCGAATAGAGTTCAACAAGCTCTGCTCGGCTAGGGAGGCATTTTTGCGTAGGTTTTCGGGCAATTTGGGGTTCGTGAGGAGTTTTTGGCATGGTTTCGCCACGAGGTCGTCACATGGATCGGGGGAGACGCCGTGTCGTGGGTGGTTTTCGTGTTCTTCGTTAAGGTAGGGAGATTCTGCCCTATTTTTGCGCTGTGGATTGCATGTAATACATGTTTAGACTGTTATTCGCTTTATACATGTTAGATACCATGATAGGGCATTGAACAGTGCATGAAAAATGGATAAAAGCATGGTTTTGCATGGTTTGTGGGGGTGATCCGGGGAGAGTGTCCCGGATTAGGGTTCCCACATGTGAATGCGACGGATCCCCCTGTCGCGTTCTGAATGTGACAGGCCGACCCTTCGCATTCTGGTTTTGAATGTGACCTATTGGGGTGTCGCGTTCAGAAGGCGACAGTAGCTTATGTCGCGACCTCAGTTCCGAGAACCAGTTGTGTATGTTTTATGGCAAGGTTATCTGGTTATTGTTATTTTATGTGCATGGCAATGGTAAGTGGTGCATTGGCACCTGTAGCGCTCCTTGAGCGTGTTGTGTATGTAGTTAGCGTATGGTTTATGTGGTTTAAGAGGTGTGCATGTGGTTTGAGGTGGTTGGGCAGTGAGGTTCCAACGTGAACCTAGCCACGGTCCTTTGATGTTTTTCATAGGTTATTTAAGGTGGTTTAATTAGTAAAGTGTGTGTAGGATTAAGTGGTAGTGTACGGTTAATGGTTGCTGAGTATTGAGTTTAATTGGGCAATGGAGATCATGAGATGACCAATGACAGGCCATGTTATTATCGGTTAATGTAGTTCATGTATGTGTCTGTGATGGCTAGCCTGTAGGTCACAAAGTGATCGGGACAAGCTACTCCTAACATTAGTACCGTGGTTTGTAATAAAGATTTTATAAGTATATATATCACGGTTTGTGCATTGTCGAGTTTGGTGGTCCGGCGCCTATTCCAGAATGTCTCTCTAGTCGGGTACCCTAGGTTTTGTGTGAGCCAAAGCACGTTAGTGCTCAGGGTTTGTCCCGGTACTGTGTATACCGTCGAGGTCTGTGTCGTCTTCTGGACACCCTCACTCCTGTGTTTGAGTTGTACGTCCGGCTGAGGGAAAGACGACAGAAGGACAGCGACTTATGAGAGTTTGTGTTTGGTCGCTTGTAGCACGTGGTTGGAGGGGACTGACACCAATAGACGTACTGGGCCCCAGCTAGTCCTGTTTTCCAGTGTCTCATTTTAGGAAGCTTGGGCCAGACTCCTTAAAGGTGTCAGGCATGGGCCTGCAGTTGTGTGTGGTCTGCAGGTGTGGTGTTGGTTGGTTTCCACTGTTCTTTGGCTTTATTGTGTGGTTGTGGAGTGGTAATTGGACCTTTCATCCGTGACTGTGAGACTGAGAGGTAGTTCTTGTGCTTTGTTGTTCGGGTTGGATACTGGCGTCATGAACCAGTAGTCCGTTCCCATGTGGTGGCATCGTTTTTTCCGACTCGTGCTTTGCCACTGGTTGTGGTTTGTGAGTGGTGACTCACCGGATGTGGTTTGACTCGATGTGGTGTGCCTCGTCGAAGGCACAATTGTGTTGAGGCCTTGTGGTGGTACCTCGTGGTGGTAGGTACCTGTGCCCTTTATGGGTATTCATTTCTCGTGGTACGTTGTGTACCAGCCTTTTCAGGTGTTGAGGTGGAGCTGTGCTCCGTGGAGGTCGTGTGGTGAGGCCTTCCATCCGTTGTGTTTTCCTCTTCTTTGAATGAGCTTCCGATTGTGGTTTAAGTGTGTGATTGATTGGCTTCATGATGCCAGTCTTGTTACCCTTCTGGGGTAGGCTGCCTGTGAAGCATATAGCTTAGGCGACCAGTTGTTGTAGTGGTTAGCATGTGAGGCTTGTGGCTTAAGCTTTTTTGTTGCTGGGCGAACTAGTGGTGTTGTGCTAGTCCTGCTGTTCTTCTTACTTCTCGAGGGTTGTGTGTTTATTGGTGTGTTACGTTTTAGTAGTTGATAAGCATGAATGTTGTGAGCATGAAATGGTTTAGCTATCGGTGTTGCTAGTGAGACCCTCTGGAGTTGAGGTCTCTTTAGTTTTCGTGAGGTACTTTTGGGTGGCCCCTACTGAGCCTGTGACTTGTTGAGACTCACTCCCCTACAGTTCTTTTCAGGAATTGCCGTTTGTGTGGCCTACGAAGGCGTTGTGGCAGACTTGTACCACCAGCGGTAGGGTTAGTTGTGTTGTGTGAGCTAGTGCTCCCTCAGGGTATGCCCCAGGTAGTTGTACTCTTTTAATTGGACATGTAATAATGTATTGGGACAGTTGTACAATATTGTTTACAGGTATGAGCACATGTACTTTCTTGTGTCTTATACTGTTGTTGTTGTCTTTTATATTCTTATTGGACACTTGTGTGAGTTATCCCTTGCAAGACTTCGGTCCGATCGCGAGAGGCAGACTTGGATATGGAGCCTTATTAGGCGTAGATAACCAGGGCCGTTACACTTGGTATCAGAGCATGGTCCAGTTAGAATATGAAAAGACATTAAAGTTACAATGTCCCAAGACATGGTTTAATGTCCCCTGCTGGTAGAAAGTCTGCGGTTTTACGTGATATTTAGTGTGGTTTCCATGTGAGTTTCTGGCATGTGAATGGTTTGTATAGTTGGTCACTTTGGCAGTTGTTAGTAATAGCAGAGGAAGGGTGAGGTTGGTAATGGTATGGGTTGCTGAATTTTATTAATAAGTTGGTTTGTTGCAGAGAGAGAGATGATTGTGTAAAGGTTTTTCAGCTATGGAGAATTGATAAGCTTAGTTTAGTTGTGGTATTCAGTAAAGAAAGTGTTATGTTCTGAGAAAAGTATAATTTAGTGTGATAAAGATATTTTAGCAAGGTAAAGAATCAGCAGAGACAGGTATAGGGTAATGATTGCAAAAATGTACAAGAGGAAGTTTCTACAGAATTAGTTGTGTAATAGAGTTATAGCGAGAACAGTGCCGTATTAAAGAGTAGTGTGTGTGTTAAAGATTGTCAAATGTGAGGATTATGATTGAGGAAGTTAGCAGAGATAATTTTTATGTTTGAGATTTGTGGCAGTAAGTGTTAAGAAATTGTTCGGATGATAATGTGATTAGTGATATAGAAGATTCTGAATGTTTAAGTGGGTCAAATCAGTTTTAGAAAAGGTATTAGTACGTAGATGAGTAATGATTTGCAACATCAGAGCTAAATGTGTTTTGGGATTAGAAATGGTTATAGCAGAGAAAAATATAGAGTAATGTTATTATAAGTGATAGTAGTAATAGAAGTTGATATGAATATCAGTACAAGTATGTGCAGAGATGAGCAGTTGGGTTTAAAGAGAGTGAAAACAAATCAGTGTTCAGCTAAATTTTCTGAGGAATTTTGAAGCAAAGACATTCGATTGGCAAGTGGCAGTTTGTGAGGATTGTATAGGATGGCCTGTTAAGGAATGCAGTGTTATAGAAAAGGTTAATGATGTTTAGCAATTGGGAATAGTTTGTGAAGAAGCGAGGTAAAATTTGTGTCAGGAAAAGATTGAGGTTAAGTTTAAGAGTGTTTGGAGCGAGGTAGAGTTATATGGGTTAGAATAGAAAGAGATGGATTAGTTGAGAAGTAGTTAAGAAGTATTAGATTAAGTGGAACAACAAGGCAGATTATGAAAGAAATTAAAGTAAATGTTTGAATGAAAAGGATAACAGTAATATGATGTAGCAGTAGTGATTTCAGCATTTGAAAATAAAGCAATAAAGTGGAATAAATAAATCAATCAGAATAAGTTGCAGTATTTAAAGAGATCGGTTTCAGGTTATGGCTTTGGCAGTTATCAGTAAAGGATGTTTGTGTGATAGCAAAAATTGCAGTGTGAACGGTATAGTGCGAAGAATAATTAAGATAAATGTTTTGTAGAGATGATATTATGGTTAGTGCAGTTGGCAGGTTATTGATCAGGGAAAGAAAGAGTATAGCATATTATGAAATAGATATAATTAAAGGGTTTAGGAAGTGTTCAGTAAGAGTTTGCATGGCAGCACGCAGAAAGTGGTTCAGATTAAGCAGAGGTATTTTCTCGAGAAAGTACTTTAGAGTTTGATGTAAAAATAAAAAGTAGAACAATTAAGAAATAGTGTGCAGATCAGAGTATGGTAGAATAGAATAGAAAAAAGTAAGAAAATGAATGGAGATTGGAATTGTTAGATGCAAAAAAAAATGTGATCAGTTAAACAGTGAACAACTTAAGGTCAGATGGCACCTGAGTTTAATAAAGTTGAAAGTAGAATATGTGCAGAGTTAGTTGAGTAGTTTAATTCTCTCGATAAGAGAATGCATTATCATAACAATGAGAGCAGATATTTTGAAGGGTTATGTAATAGATTGATTGGATCAGTCAGAGAATGTTACTTAAGTAAGAAAGGAATGTCAAGAGCAAGGTATGTCTGTAGTGGTATGACAGGATTTAGAGTTAAAGCATGTGGCACCATCAGAATTGAAGTATTAGAGAAAGCAGTTCAGAAATTTCGATATTTTCTTACAGTATTGATTGATTAAGTAAAATGATTTGAGAATCAAGAAAAGTTAATATTGAATTCAGCTAGAGTCAGAGTAATAATGAAAGTGCGAAGCCATTATGAGCAATAGTGAGAGCAGAATTTATGGGATATTTTGCTAAGTAGCTAAGATAATTAGAGTAGCGCAGTGGAAGCGTGGAAGGTTTGATATTCACAGGTTATCCAAGGTTTAAATGATTAAAAGAAAGTTTAAGGTTTGTATATAGTTGAATAAAAAGGCTGTGATTTTGGCAGCATGAGCATAATGGTATATAAAGGCAGGAAATTCAGTCATGATAATGCGATTCTCTTTGAGAGATTGGCAATTGAGGGTGTGAATAAGGTTGAGGCAGTATAACAGATGGCAGTGAAAGGCAAATGATGAAGTGGCACCGAAAAATTTGAGAATCTAAAACTGGTTTTCATGGCAGAGCACCAAAAGCTAGCAGGATAAAGTAAGAGAATTCGAGTACATGAAATGGCCAAAAAGAAATGTTGTAAACACAGCCGGGAAAAATGTGGAAGCAGGTTGAGTCAAAACAGATAAAGCGCCAACAGCAGGGTAGAATCGCCTATGGTTGAAAGGTAAAGTGAGTCAGCTTGGTAACTGAGCAGAGTAGGTACGAAATTGAACAGATTGAGTTAGCCATGGTAGAGTGGCTTGAAAAGCAAGCGCAGAGAAAGTGTATCCTACTTGTTCTGTATATGGCTTTGTTCCTTTTTAGGTGATAGTCCGGCTTACTGTGGTTCGTTTTGAATGTTGAGGACGACATTTATTTTTAGGTGATAGTAATGTAACGTCGCACATTTTTCGGATCTTCGTGGATCCTTGCTTAGTGGTTGTGGAGGCCAGTGTGTGGCCAATGACGTGTGTTTCAGGTGTTTACGTAAGTTGTGAGACTTTGTGGGCCGGCAGGTTAGGCCCAAAGTGCTCACATGTTTTCTATCTGCGAACGCGACAGGGATGTGCGTCGCGTTCTGAACGCGACGACCCTGGGTGTCGCGTTCTGGTTGCCGCCGCGGAGCGGTCTTCGTCTGCATGTCTGCCGTGTGTCGCGCGCTGGGCGGCCTGCTGACATTGACCATGGGAAGGCGATGGCCTTCTACGTCGCGTTCAGGTCGCGACGGTGGGCTAAGTCGCGTTCCCAATTGTGATGCGTTTTTAATTAAGGTCGGCCGAACAGAGCTCAGCAAGCTCTGCTCGGCCAGGGAGGCATTTTTGCGTAGATTTTCGAGCGATTTGGGGTTCTGGAGGAGTTTTTGGCGTGGTTTCACCGTGAGGTCGTCACATGGATTGGGGGGGACGTCGTGTCGTGGGTGGTTTTCGTGTTCTTCATGAAGGTAGGGAGATTCTACCCTATTTTTGCGCTGTGGATTGCATGTAATGCATGTTTAGACTATTATTCGCTTTATACATGTTAGATACAATGATAGGTCATTGAACGGTGCATGAAAAATGGATTAAAACATGGTTTTGCATGGTTTGTGGGGGTGATCCGGGGAGAGTGTCCCGGATTAGGGTTCCCGCCTGTGAAGGCGACGGATCCCCCTGTCACGTTCTGAACGTGACAGGCCAACCCGTCGCTTTCTAGTTTTGAACACGGCCCATCGAGGTGTCGTGTTCAGAAGGGGACAGTAGCCTATGTCACGACCTTAGTTCCGAGAACCTGTTGTGCATGTTTTATGGCAAGGTTATTCGGTTATTGTTATTTTATGTGCATGGCAATGGTAAGTGGTGCATTGGCACCTGTAGCGTTCCTTGAGCATGTTATCTACGTAGTTAGCGTATGCTTTATGTGGTTTAAGCGGTGTGCATGTGGTTTGAGGTGGTTGGGCAGTGAGGTTCCAGCATGAACCTAGCCGTGGTCCTTTGATGTTTTTCATAGGTTATTTAAGGTGGTTTAATTAGTAAAGTGTGTGTAGGATTAAGTGGTAGTGTATGGTTAATGGTTGCTGAGTATTGAGTTTAATGTGGCAATGGAGATCATGAGATGACCAATGATAGGCCATGTTATTATCGGTTAATGTAGTTCATGTATGTGTCTGTGAAGGCTAGTCTGTAGGTCACAAAGTGACCGGGACAAGCTACTCCTAACATTAGTACCGTAGTTTGTAATAAAGATTTTAGAAGTATATATATCGTGGTTTGTGCGTTGCCGAGTTTGGTGTTCGGCGCCTATTCCGAAATGCCTCTCTAGTCGGGTACCCTAGGTTTTGTGTGAGCCAGGCACGTTAGTGCTCGGGTTTTGTCCTGGTACTGTGTGTACCGTCGAGGTCTGTGTCGTCTTCCTGGACACCCTCACTCCTGTGTTTGAGTTGTACGTCCGGCTGAGGGAAAGACGGCAGAAGGGCAGCGACTTGTGAGAGTTTGTGTTTGGTCGCTTGTAGCGCGCTCGTGGTTGGGGGGACAGACACCGGTAGACGTACTAGGCCCCATCTAGTCCTGTTTTTCAGTGCCTCACTTTAGGGAGCTCGGGCCAAACTCCCTAAAGGTGCCAGGCATGGGCCTGCAGTTGTGTGTGGTCTGCAGGTGTGGTGTTGGTTGGTCTTCACTGTTCTTTGACTTTACTATGTGGTTGTGGAGCGACAGTTGGACCTTTCGTCTGTGACTGCGAGACTGAGAGGTAGTTCTTGTGCTGTGTTGTCCAGGTTGGATACTGACATTATGAACCAGTAGTCCATTCCTGTGTGGTGGCATCGTTCTTTCCAACTCGTTCTTTGCCACTGGTTGTGGTTTGTGAGTGGTGACTCACCGGATGTGATTTGACTCGCTGTGGTGTGCCTCGTCGAAGGCACATTTGTGTTGAAGCTTTGTGGTGGTACCTCGTGGTGGTAGGTACCTGTGCCCTTTGTGGGTATTCATTTCTTGTGGTACGTTGTGTACCAGCCTTTTCATGTGTTGAGGTGGAGCTGTGCTCCGTGGAGGTCGCGTGGTGAGGCCTTCCACCCGTTGTGTTTTCCTCTTCTTTGAATGAGCTTCCGATTGTGGTTTAAGTGTGTGATCAATTGGCTTGCTGATGCCAGTCCTGTTACCCTTCGTTGGTAGGCTACCTGTGAAGCATATAGCTTAGGCGACTAGTTGTTGTAGTTGTTAGCCTGTGAGGCTTGTGGCTTAAGCTTTTCAGTTGCTGGGCGAACTAGTGGTGTTGTGCTAGTCCTGCTGTTCTTCTTATTTCTCGAGGGCTGTGTGTTTATTGGTGTGTTACGTTTTAGTAGTTGAAAAGCATGAATGTTGTGAGCATGAAATGGTTTGGCTATCGGTGTTGCCCGTGAGACCCTCTGGGGTTGAGGTCTCTTTAGTTTTCGTGAGTTGCTTTTCAGTGGCCCCTACTGAGCCTATGACTGTTGAGGCTCACTCCCTGACAGTTCTTTTTAGGACTTGCCGTTTGTGTGGCCTGCGAAGGCGTTGTGGCAGACTTATACATCAGTGGTAGGGTTAGTTGTGTTGTGTGAGCTTGTGCTTCCTCGGGGTATGCCCCAAGTAGTTATACTCTTTTAATTGGACATGTAATAATGTATTGGGACACTTGTACAATATTGTTTACAAGTATGAACACATGTACTTTCTTGTGTCTTATACTGTTGTTGTTGTCTTTTATATTCTTACTGGACACTTGTGTGAGCTATCCCTTGCGAGACTTCTGTCCGATCGCAGGAGGTGGACTTGGATATGGAGCCTTATTGGGCATAGATAACCAGGGCCGTTACAGAAAGTGTGTTACTTATTATATATCAATATCATATGATTTTAATATTGTTCTACACTATTTTATGTATTATCCTATTTAAAATGCACCATAAGATAATCTCATAATAAAGCACATATAAAAGACAAGAAATTCTATTTTTTTCTAATTTTTTCTACTCATATACAATTTTAATTATTACTAAGAGTTGTTGTCATTTTCATAAATTTTTAGTTTCACACAAATGTCATAGATACTATGTACAAAAGTTTTTTTGTACTTTAACTTTAGGCTTTTCCTAGTTCATATAATGAAAAACATATATTTTAGTAATAAAAAAACATTTCTTTGAATCATTTTTAGACCTATTTTGTAAAGCTAAGTGTGATGAACAATAAATGTGTTACATAAATAGATAGTCATATTAATGCATATCAAATTATGTTCATTAAATAAATTATATATATATAGATAAAAGACATATTAACAATATGATATTTAATGCAAAGTATTGTTGCTCACCCTACTTATTTGTCACAGATATAAGAGGGTGTAAGGTGGACCTTATAACCACCCCTTTATGTATAAGGTGAGTAAAACTGTTTGAAAAAATGGTTTGTATATTTCATCTTTTTGACAATCTATAATCCTCCCAAAAGCAACCCCACTGTAAGTTTTGATGCACATCTTTTAACGTACTATTATTTCATATTTTCTCTCTATTTCTCTCCTCTCTTCAAAATCAGAAAGCTAAAATCCAAAGTATCTTTTTCACATTTGAGAATTAGAGTGAGAAGGAGATGGATTCTAACTATTGAAATTGACAATCTTCATTTCCAACCATATTTTCAAGTGATATGTAAGTGATGTGAGTTCTAAGGGAAGTTCGATGTTTAAAATGTGACATGTAACTATGAGATTAGTTCTTATGACTAGAGTTTATTTATGATTTTTTAAGAACACAATAATAATTATTGTTTACAAACACATGATTATCATATACTATATATTATGTGGATTAATAAAATAAAAAATTGTCAACAAAATGTTTCTAACACTATACTTTTTAATAATAAAATAGTAACATGTCATTATGGTGACATTATTTTAGGTAAATATAATATAAATTTTTTTAAGACGCGATTGAAAAATATACTTGTAGTAAAATACATTTACGAAAAGTGGATAGTAGTTGAGAATAAATGAGTACAGTGGGATAAAAAGTGTTAGATATGTTGGATTAACTTTATTATGTCAACCAGAGTTATGTACATTCAACTCTAACAAAACATAATTTCACCTATTTTTTTTATTCCAATTTTTTTTTGGGTTAATTGAATGTTATAATAGAGTTAACTTTATCTTAACTCTTTTCTAAAGAGACCTCTAGACTTCACATGGTCCCACATCAAAATAAGATATCAGATTCATGCAACTTTTTTTAATATTATATTTTCCCCACACATCTCCTTGATCTTAATTAGATTAAATGAGAAAAATTGAATCCTTCTAGTGACTTTTGCACCTAATTATAATTTAATCATTTGTTGACTTTTTTACATTTTTAATTTCATAATATTAAGCTAATAAAAATAATTATCAGACGATCAATACTTAAACAAGCCACATTTGAATATATATGACAATTTTGATATAAAGATAAAATAACTTTGAAAGTTTATACTTTTTATATATGATCTTTTTTATTTTCTCTCTTTGATAGTCTCGTATAAATTGGTTTGAGATAATTAAAATCTCCATATACGTTCAACTTGACAAAGGCACCGTTTGTTACCAATTTTTTTAAAAGTGAAAAATCGAAAAAATCGGTAATCGGCATACCTCGCCGCCCGCGCCTCATGGCGTGGGCGACGAGGTGTGTAAAAGTTAAAAAAAAATGAGAAAAATTCCGAAAGCGCGACCCTGCTCTTTGCCTCTCTCCTATTTTCCGAAAATTTTTCGGAAGCGGAGGTGAACCCGCTTCCTTGCGCCAACGTGGTTCTCTCTATCTCTCTCTTAACAGGGAAAAGTGTTGCACACGCAAACTGGAGCGAGGGATGCATGTTTGGAAATGCCATACATCTTGTCAAAGATTTGAGGTTCCAAAATTTTTTCTACCTCCATTCCAAACGGTGCCAAAGTTCAAAATAAATTTACAATCTAATTACTCATTAATTACTCACAAAGTACTCATCTAATTATGAAAAATATTTATTACACTTCTAAAATATATTGAGAGTGCACTTATGGATTAGTGTGAAAGATAGAAGTGCATTCTCAAGTACATTTGATAAGTACAATAGGGATGAGAAACACTTAGTGCCCTCTAAGAAGGGTAAAAAAATGATGTGAATTGCTTAACAAATAACTTTATTGGTTGGAAAAGAGAAAGATAAATATTTTGTCAGACTTTCAACTAATAGTATTACTTGTTAAGCAATCCACATCAATTTTTTTGTCCTTCTTAGAGCGCACTAAACATTTCTCAATAGGGATTTCTGTTTTATCACTTATTTATCTCACAAAAGTGGGACTTATTATTCGCTTGAGATGCTCTCTTATTTGTTGCACGCACACACAAGAGGGTGGGTCTTGCAACACACGTTGGCTGTAAAGCCCACCCTCTTATGTGTGCGTGTAAGGGGTGGATGAGTGCCCTAAGATAGTCACAATCATTTCTCATATCACATAGATGTCTACCAAATAATCTAACATTAAAAAAATCACAAAAAGATAAATCAAACTTTAGGAGGGAAGTTTACTTGGGAGGGTTTCAAAAAAATTTCACAGGGAATGTCACAATGTGCATATATGATTGGTAAGAAATCTCAACCGCATAGCTTCCTAGGTATAAAAGATCTGCCTTCCTTCCCATCCTCTTTCGTGTTTTTCTTTCCCCTACTTCTTACTTCCCCTTATTTTTATTTTATTTACGTGCATATTTGTATTTGTTGTGATGATTATTGTTATTAAATTGGAGAAGGTGGGGAATTATGTGCTTAGGTTAAAAATTATGTACATAATTTGAGTCATTGCAATTAAACTCCTATTTCTTCAGCTTATTTGTACAATCAAGTAGTATATCTAATTGATTGGTTTAAGTATTTGAAACATGAACTTGACTGAGCTTGAACATGCTATATGGGTACTCTTTGAGTATTGAGATGAGTTTAAACTTAGTTTTAATTGAACTAACCAAATTATGTCTCTTGTTATGAATATTTGATTTTTACATCCAATTGTTTGTCACATGTTGATGATGCTTGTCTATTTTTTGTTAAATAATATACATATTCTATAATTCTATGAGTCTTATCTTATTATTCTTGTCTTGTAAATTATAGTTGTCAATTGAAATTTATGCTTTTGGCATTTTCTTCTCTCTATATTTATGGTACTTTATATGGTGAAGCACTTGTTATTAATTTTTTTTTCTCTTATTAAGGTCTACCACACTGCATTTTCTTTTTCCATGTCATGGTATTCTTTTCTTATTATTAATAATTTTTTGGGGGTTGATATCTCCTTGAAAATTTTTACAGTCTACTTACCTTAATTACATGATGCTACTTCATTCTTTTCTTTGTCTCATAAGATACTTCTTTAACCTTATAAGGTAGATGTTTTTAACAAACTATACCTCAACCTCATAATTGGTGGATTGGGGGGCCCCACGCCCCAATTAACTAGTCTGACAAATCATACGATTGATCAGACAAATCATTTACCCGACCAGCCGAACAATTAGTATTTCTTATTTTTTTAATTAGTGATTTATGTCATGCCATTTAATATGTTGGCTGAGGATGTGATAGTAAGAAAAATAGATGACATTGTACTGGATAGTACTAAGAGTGAGAGTACACAATGACTCTTAGCAGTTGATGGGGACAATTAATGATAAGGTGGTGACAATTAGTGACAATCCATATCATACCACATCACATCTCACAAAACGTGACTTGAGCCGATGAAAGAACGAATAAATAGATCACTTCATTCTTCCTATCTACCATAATTGTTAAAAATATGTAGTGAGTTTTTCTTAATTAATGTCTAATTATGGTGATACATATTTCTTTTATAAAATCTAATAGAGATTTCAAGTAATTAGATATTTATCCATATGTGACCTTAAATTGAAAATGTGTTACTTACTATATATAAATATCACACGATTTTATTCTTCTAGACTATTTTACATATTATCTTATTTAAAATGCACCATAAGATAATCTCATAAAAAAGCAAAGACAATAAATTTTATTTTCTAAATTTTTATACTAAATACATTTTAATTATTACTATAAGAGTTATTGTCATTTTCATAAAATTTCAGTTCCACACAAATGTCGTAGATACTATGTATATAAATTATTTTATATTTTCACTTTAGCATTTCCCAAGTTTTATATTACAAAAAAGAAACATATTTTAACAATAAAAAGTCATTTCTTTGAATCATTTGTTTAGGTTCATTTTGAAACATAGTTGGAGTTAACCAAACTCAACCTTTAGACATAATTTTATGCTAGATTAGATGCTCATGTGCTTTATTAGATGTAGAGTTAACTCCTTGTTATAAACTTAACTCTATTTTTTATTTTATATTTTGGTAAAAAATGAGGATAACTCTTTCATCAACCTTTATCCATACCTAAAATATCTTTGTTCTATACCCTTCACCACTTTTATATAATATTTTTAATAGAACATGTACTTTTTTTCACCTTATATTATTGAAAGGACACTTTACTAAGTGTGATGAACAACAAATGTATTACATTAGTAGATATTTAAAAAAAAATTTATTTACCAAAAGTTGTCATATTCATGTATGTCAAATTATATTCACTAATTAAATTACATATATATGTAAGACATATATTAAAGATATGATATTTAAGAAAAAGTATTATTGTTCATCCTATTTACCTACTGCAGACATAAGAGATAGTCCCCACGGCCACATATATGTTATGGGATTCACTTTTTTATGTTTGGGGCGAGTAAGAGGGCGTTTGAAAGCGTGGTTTGTACATTTCAAAATTTTGACAATATAAAACCATCTCAAAAGTAACTTCACCCCAAGTTTTAATGCATATCTTTTAACATACCATTATTTCATACTTTCTGTCTATCTCTCTACTCTTTCTTCAAAAGTCAAAATTTTAAAAATATCTTTTTTTCCCACCACATTTTAATTAAATACTACCCAAGTGGGAGCAGACAATAAGTAAAGCTCGATATCTAAAATGTGACATGCAACTATGAGATTAGTCCTTACAGTCAGAGTTTATTTATGAAAATTTGAAGAACGCAATAGTAATAATTATTTACAAACACATGATTATCATGTACTATATATTACGTGGATTAATAAAATTAAAAATTGTCGAACACTATTACTTTTTAATAATAATTAGTAACATGTGATTATGGTGACATTATTTTACGTAAGTACAATATGAAATTTTATATTTAAGACGTGATGGAAAAATATAATTGTAGGAAAGTACATTTGTAAAAAGTGGATAGTAGTTGAGAATGAATGAATGTGAGGCATAAAAAGGGATTTAATGGATTATATTAACTTTATTTCATCATAGGAGGTGGGTTGAGTCAACCTAAATTATCTAGATTTAACTCTAACCAAACATAAATTCATCCGATTTAAGAGATTTCTCATTCAAAAATATTTGTTGGGTTAATTGAGAGTTACAATAGAATTAACTCTATCATAACTCATTTCTAAAGAGGCCCTCAGACTTGACATGGTCTCACATCAAAATAAGGTATGAGATTCATACAACAATTTGTTATATCATATTTTCCCCTCATATCTCCTTGATCTTAATTAGATTAAATGAGAAATTTTTTGAATCTTTTTGTTAACTTTTGCACCTGATTACAATTCAATAATTTATTGACTTTTTATATTTTAATTTCATATCATTAAGTTAATTAAAAATAATTATCCAACAAAAAATTAAATTTATTCTTAATAAGCCCAATGTGAATATATATGACAATGTTGATATAAAGATAAACTTTGAAAGTTCATATTTTATATATATGGTTTTCTTATTTTCTCTCTTTGATAATCTCGTATAAATTAGTTTGAGACAACTAAAATCTATATATACGTTCAACTTGACAAAGTTCATAACAAATTTGTAATTTGATTACTCATTTAATTGTGAGAAAAACTTATTATACTTCTAAAACATATTTGAGAGTGCACTTCTATTTTAATGAGAAAGATAGGAGCTCATTATCAAGTGTATTTGAGAAGTATAATAGGGATGAGAAATGCTAATGCCCTCTAAGAAAGGTAAAAAAAAAGTAATGTAGATTGCTTAACAAGTAATTTTATTGGTTAAAAAAGAGGGAGAGAAAAATCTTGTCCGACTTTCAACCAATATAATTACTTGCCAAGTAATCCACATCACTTTTTTTGCCCTCTTTAGAATGCACTAAATATTTATCAATAGAGAATTTTATTTTATCACTTATTTATCTTACAAAAGTAGAATTTGTTGCTCACTTGGGATGCCCGTTTGCTCATTGCACGCACACACAAGAGGGTGGGTCCCACAACACGTTGGTTGCAAGGCCCATCCTCTTCTATGTGCGTGCAAGGGGCGGGACGGTGTCCCAAGATGTTCGCAATCATTTTTCATCTCATAAATATCTCTACCAAATAATTTAACATTTAAAAAATCATGAAAGAAAAGATAAATCAAACCTTAAGTGGGAAGTTTACAAGGGAGGGTTCACAAGGAACGTCACAATGTGCATATTTGATTGGTAAGAAATCTTAGCCATCCAATCCACATCATCTAAATAGGGTCTATCGCCCCTTCATCGACTTTCCTTGATATAATTGAGGTGGTGACAAATATATTAAAAATCTAGGGATTTGAAAGTGAGATGTCTCACCGATTGATACACCAAAGTTTTTAGGACCTACGACCACCTTCCACCAAATCCCCCTCCTTGACGCTTACTGTCACATTACTTCCATCGTGAGGAAGGAGCCAACCCCTATTTGGATGACTCCACTGTAGTGTTCCTTGGCTCTAGTGGCCACCTCTGTCCAACAGGAGACTCCTCGTGATTCCTACCTTAACAGTGGACAGACTTGAGATCTTGATCAAACCGAGCTTTTTTGGTGAAAATGTCTTCCTTCCCACCCCCATTTGTGTTTTTCTTCCCCTCTGTTGCTTGCGCCTCCTTAGTTTTTCTTTTGTTTGCCCGCATATTTGTGTTTGCAGTGATGATTAATGTTATTAAACTGAGGGAGGTGGGGCATTGTATGCTTAGATTAAAAATTGTGTACATAATTTGAGTCATTGCAATTAAGCTCCTATTTCTTGAGATTGTTTGTATAATCAAATAGTATATCAAGTTGATTGGTTTAAGTATTTGAAATATGAAACTTGAACATGTTACATGGGTACTCATTGAGTATCGAGATGAGTTTGAACTCAGTTTTAATTGAATTAACCAAATTATGTCTCTTGTTATACATATTTTATTTTTACATCTATTTGTTTGTCACATGTTGATGATACTTGTCTGTTTTCTTAAAATAACACACATATTCTATGAGTCTAACTTATTATTTTTGTATGTAAATTATAGTTGAATTGAAAATTACTATTTTGGCCTTTTTTAATCTGTCTATATTTATGGTACTTTATACGGCGAAGTATTTGTTAATACTCTCTCTCTCTCTCTCTCTCTCTCTCTCTCTCCTCTCTCTCTCTCTCTCTCTCGTTAATAAAGTTTGTTGCACTACATTTCCTTTTCCGTGTCATGGTATTCCTTTCTTATTGTTAATGATTTTTTGGTGGCCGTTCTCTTTTTGAGTATTTTTGTTGTCTATCTGTCTTAATTACATGATGCTGCTTCATTATTTTTGTGTGTGTCTCATGAGATATTTATTTCAAGTAGATGTTTTCAACAAACTACGCCCAACTATGTGATTGTTGAACTAGAGGTGTCCACACCCCAACCGACCAATATTGACCACTCATGAAGTTGTCCAGGTAAATCATTTACTCGGCCAGTCGGACATCTAACATTTCACATTTTTTTAATCATTGATTTATGTCATGTCAGATACCATGTTGGCTGATGATGTGATAGTAGTAGCAATAAATGATATTGAGATGGATAGATGATAATAATAATAGTGATAGTACACATTGACTAAGGCCGCGTTTGGTAACGGGGGTATTCGGTGATTTTTAGCCTGGATTCTCTGACAAATCTACTTCTCCTTTCCAAACGTGAGTGGCCTTCTTGGGAGTTAGCGCAAAGAGATTCTTCTGTGGAAGAGAGAGAAAGACCCAGCACCTTGCGTCTCTCCCTTCCATCAAAAGCGGCCACCGAGCCACTTTCAGAAATAGGTGGGTCGATTTTGGAGGTGTTTTGTCTACTTTACCCACACATTCGTCACTGTCCGACAGACACAAGGTGAGGCGTCGCAGAAATGGGGATCGAACACACATGAGTAAACCTTCATAACTTCGCATGCTAGAACAACAATGCCATGAGTAAAACCCACCTCAAATGCATCTTCCCTACGTTCTCCTTTCTATCTCATTTTTCTCTCCACACTTTTCATCTCCTCCAGGAACGTACATGCCGCAAATGCCATCTGGGAGGGAGCTGGCGTAGAGCAGGGAATGAGCAAACTGTGATATGCAAATCTGGTATGCTATTTGATTTCCGGAATAATGCTCGGTTTTTTTTCCTTTCTCCTACGTACAACACAGATGTTCTCACATTCTTCACTTGCAATCGTAAATCACTGTACTCTCTTCACAGAGAACTCCGGCCACTGGATTATCTGCAGTAGGGGGTACAGATCTGAAACCCTTGCTTCGAAGAAGCCAATACAACAAACGAGCAACCGTAGATCTGTTCAAGACACGTTCTAATGCGACGACAGTGGTGGGTTCTTTCATCCCTTCTTTTTGCACATCACATACGAGGATCCATTAAGTACTTCAGATAAATTAGTATACCCTTTAAAACCTGCACTGTTTGTGTCATAGAAATGCCCATCTTCATTCAATGCTCCATATTTTAGGGTGAGTGCCTGATGTTAGTTCAGTTTTCTTCTTATGTTGATGTCTTTAAAACCTGCATTCTGATCCCCCTCCCACGTTCTTCAAAATAATTGCAACATCCATCTCAACTTTCTATCGAAGCATGTGACTCCTCATCAAACCTTCGTTAATGTTACCTAAAAGCAAGAGGGATCCCTGTCACTTTTATGGCAACTCTGAAATTCCTCCTTACACCTGAAAGTGTGAACTCTGTTGAATACCAATCTATTTTCATGCTTCAGTTGTGTGTCTCCCAACACCTAAAATGAGTATTGGGGTTGCAACTTCATTTGAACTACCATACCATAAATACCTTAAACAAAGTGTTTACATACGGACATTTTAATGTTACATTTCTGCTGCTACTTTAGATGCAGGGTTTTCTTCCTTGAATTATAATCTTATATATCAAGTGCATATGTTTGACCTGTAAAAAATTGGTACATCATTGATATCTGTTGCTTTTAGGAACGGGGACATGGATCGTTCCCATAGCATGACAGATAGAGAAGAGCGTCTACGATGAGCAATGAGGGTGGAGATGGACCTTCCCAGATTCAATTATGGGTGGTCAAGACCGCAGCCGACTTTCAGAATACCAATTCTTGCATCAAGGGCCCATGGATAATTGGCAATCGCATGCTGCCAATCGAGGACAATCTCTTCCTGAATATAGGTTTCATCCATCATTGGGGGCAGGGGTGGTGGATTCCCAATATAGACCGGAAACACAGTTTAATGTCTTCAACACTCCAAGTCCAATGGAAGTAAGTTTGTTGTTGCTTTCTTCTACTTCCATTAATGCAAGATTTCTCCCCATACTGTTTACATGCGTCCTCTTCACCTCATAAATTAGAAGAATTACACACATGTGCCAGTTCAGGACAGGTTATTATGGATTCAATAGCATGGCAATGAATGTTTATTAGCAGCCATTGTGTATGGAACTTCATAATTCTGAAAGCAACATATACAAGGGGGGAATACATCAAATTTTTCTTGGCCTCCTGTTGCTTTTGCAAATAGGAAAGTCTATCCTTTCTCCAACTTTGTTTCACTATTTATAGATATTACAAGTTTGGTTTTTCCTGGAGATGGATTCAATAGCATTGTAGTGGATGTTTATTAGCAACCACTGTCATAGAAACTTCTATTTTCTGAAAGCAACATATACAGGGGGGAAATACATCAGAATTTTCTGGCCAATCTGTTGCTTTTGCAAATAGGAAAGTCTAACATTTGTCCAATTTTCTTTAACTATTTACAGATTTTATATGTTCAGGTTTACCTGAAGATGGATTCAATAGCATTGCAGTGGATGTTTATTAGCAACCACTGTCATAGGAACTTCTATTTTTTTAAACCAACATATACGGGGGGGGGGGGGGGATAGATCAGATTTTTCTTGGCCTCCTGTTGCTTTTGCAAATAGGAAAGTCTATCCTTTCTCCAACTTTGTTTCACTATTTATAGATATTACAAGTTTGGTTTTTCCTAGAGATGGATTCAATAGCATTGTAGTGGATGTTTATTAGCAACCACTGTCATATGAACTTCCATTTTATGAAAGCAACATATACAGGGGGGGAATACATCAGAATTTTCTGGCCATCCTGTTGCTACTGCAAATAGGAAAGTCTATCCTTTGTCCAACTTTGTTTCACTATTTATAGATATTACAAGTTCAAAATTACCTATTATGGATTCAATATCATGGCAATGAATGCTTATTAGCAACCATTGTGTTATGAACTTCCTTTTTTTGAAAGCAACATATAGACGGGAACTTTTCAGATTTCTAATCATTTATGTTGCTTCTGTTCAGAGTCAAGTCTAACCTTTGTCCAATTTTCCTTTAACTATTGACAGATTTTAGATGACATAGGCACTGATAGAGTAAAGGATAAGGGGCAAAGTAAGGGACGAACATGCAAAGGCTCTGGCCAATCAGTAAAAGCTGTTTGGGATGAGCGCAAGCATGCTATTTTTGTGAGGATATGTCTGGAGCAGAAGATAGCTGGTAATAAACCTCAAATACCTTAACAAGCTCGGGTATGATAACCTAGAGAGGGAGTTCTTTAAAGAAAGTGGGACACATTACATCAGATCCCAACTTAAGAACCATTGGGATTCGACAAGGGACTGGCAGATATGGAAAGCGCTAGGGAAACAGACCGGTATAGGGTGGGATGAAGTTAAACAGACGTACTCCCAAATGACAGAATGGTGGGAAAATTTTGGAAAGGTATACCTACCATTAATACCTTCCATACGTAGTTAGTATAAGCAAAATATGAACTAATACATTATATTCTTTTTGAATATGATGTAGACCTGGCCCGGAGCAGAGAAGTTTGCAACCACTCCATTGGCACATGAACGTGACTTGGATAGTCTATTCTTAGAAGGTGCGGCATTGGGAGAGGATACATATATCCCATCCTCCGGTATCATTCCACCTGCTATTTTGTTGTACATAACGTATGTGGCTACTACTAGTGCCTCCTTACATATGGTAAAAACCTACTTCTCTAAGAATAGACTATCCAAGTCCAAATCAATGTCCACCTGATTTGGACATTGATGAAGATAGGTTATTATGGATTCAATAGCATGGCAATGAATGTTTATTAGCAACCATTGTCTTCATATTTTGAAAGCTACATATACGGGGGGGGGGGGGGGGGGGGGGGGGAATACATTAGATTTTTCTTGGCCTTCTGCTGCTTTTGCAAATAGGAAAGTTTATCCTTTCTCCAACTTGTTTCACTATTTATAGATATTACAAGTTTGGTTTTTTGGAGATGGATTCAATAGCATTGTAGTGGATGTTTATTAGCAACCACTATCATAGGAACTTCCATTTTCTGAAAGCAACATATACAGGGAGGGAATACATCAGAATTTTCTATTATTAGAGAAGTAGGTTTTTTACCATATGTAAGGAGGCACTAGTAGTAGCCACATACGTTATGTACAACAAAATAGCAGGTGGAATGACACCGGAGGATGGGATATATGTATCCTCTCCCAATGCCGCACCTTCTAAGAATAGACTATCCAAGTCACGTTCATGTGCCAATGGTGCGGTTGCAAACTTCTTTGCTCCGGGCCAAGTCTACATCATATTCAAAAAGAATATAATGTATTAGTTCATATTTTGCTTGTACTAAGTACGTATGGAAGGTATTAATGGTAGGTATACCTTTCCAAAATTTTCCCACCATTCTGTCATTTGGGAGTACGTCTGTTTAACTTCATCCCATCCTATACCGGTCTGTTTCCCTAGCGCTTTCCATATCTGCCAGTCCCTTCTTGTCGAATCCCAATGGTTCTTAAGTTGGGATCTGATGTAATGTGTCCCACTTTCTTTAAAGAACTCCCTCTCTAGGTTATCATACCCGAGCTTGTTAAGGGTATTTGAAGGTTTATTACCAGCTATCTTCTGCTCCAGACATATCCTCACAAAAATAGCATACTTGCGCTCATCCCAAACAGCTTTTACTGATTGGCCAGAGCCTTTGCATGTTCGTCCCTTACTTTGCCCCTTATCCTTTACTCTATCAGTGCCTATGCCATCTAAAATCTGTCAATAGTTAAAGGAAAATTGGACAAAGGTTAGACTTAACTCTGAACAGAAGCAACATGAATGATTAGAAATCTGAAAAGTTCCCGTCTATATGTTGCTTTCAAAAAAAGGAAGTTCATAACACAATGGTTGCTAATAAGCATTCATTGCCATGATATTGAATCCATAATAGGTAATTCTGAACTTGTAATATCTATAAATAGTGAAACAAAGTTGGACAAATGATAGACTTAATTTCCTATTTTCAGTAGCAACAGGATGGCCAGAAAATTCTGATGTATTCCCCCTGTATATGTTGCTTTCAGAAAATGGAAGTTCCTATGACAGTGGTTGCTAATAAACATCCACTACAATGCTATTGAATCCATCTCCAGGAAAAACCAAACTTGTAATATCTATAAATAGTGAAACAAAGTTGGAGAAAGGATAGACTTTCCTATTTGCAAAAGCAACAGGAGGCCAAGAAAAATCTGATGTATTCCCCCCCCCCCCCCCCCCCCTGTATATGTTGGTTTAAAAAAATGGAAGTTCCTATGACAGTGATTGCTAATAAACATCTATTACAATGCTATTGAATCCATCTCCAGGTAAACCTGAACATATAAAATCTGTAAATAGTTAAAGAAAATTGGACAAAGGTTAGACTTTCCTATTTGCAAAAGCAACAGATTGGCCAGAAAATTCTGATGTATTCCCCCCCTGTATATGTTGCTTTCAGAAAATGGAAGTTCCTATGACAGTGGTTGCTAATAAACATCCACTACAATGCTATTGAATCCATCTCCAGGAAAAACCAAACTTGTAATATCTATAAATAGTGAAACAAAGTTGGAGAAAGGATAGACTTTCCTATTTGCAAAAGCAACAGGAGGCCAAGAAAAATCTGATGTATCCCCCCCCCTGTATATGTTGCTTTCAGAATTATGAAGTTCCATACACAATGGTTGCTAATAAACATTCATTGCCATGCCATTGAATCCATAATAACCTGTCCTGAACTGGCACATGTGTGTAATTCTTCTAATTTATGAGGTGAAGAGGACGCATGTAAACAGTATGGGGAGAAATCTTGCATTAATGGAAGTAGAAGAAAGCAACAACAAACTTACTTCCATTGGACTTGGAGTGTTGAAGACATTAAACTGTGTTTCCGATCTATATTGGGAATCCCCCACCCCTGCTCCCAATGATGGATGAAACCTATATTCAGGAAGAGATTGTCCTCGATTGGCAGCATGCGATTGCCAATTATCCATGGGCCCCTGATGCAAGAATTGGTATTCTGAAAGTCGGCTGCGGTCTTGACCACCCATAATTGGAATCTGGGAAGGTCCATCTCCACCCTCATTGCTCATTCGTAGACGCTCTTCTCTATCTGTCATGCTATGGGAACGATCCATGTCCCGGTTCCTAAAAGCAACAGATATCAATGATGTACCAATTTTTTACAGGTCAAACATATGCACTTGATATATAAGATTATAATTCAAGGGAAGAAAACCCTGCATCTAAAGTAGCAGCAGAAATGTAACATTAAAATGTCCGTATGTAAACACTTTTTTTAAGGTATTTATGGTATGGCAGTTCAAATGAAGTTGCAACCCCAATACTCATTTTAGGTGTTGGGAGACACACAACTGAAGCATGAAAATAGATTGGTATTCAACAGAGTTCACACTTTCAGGTGTAAGGAGGAATTTCAGAGTTGCCATAAAAGTGATAGGGATCCCTCTTGCTTTTAGGTAACATTAACGAAGGTTTGATGAGGGGTCACATGCTTCGATAGAAAGTTGAGATGGATGTTGCAATTATTTTGAAGAACGTGGGAGGGGGATCAGAATGCAGGTTTTAAAGACATCAACATAAGAAGAAAACTGAACTAACATCAGGCACTCACCCTAAAATATGGAGCATTGAACGAAGATGGGCATTTCTATGACACAAACAGTGTAGGTTTTAAAGGGTATACTAATTTATCCGAAGTACTTAATGGATCCTCGTATGTGATGTGCAAAAAGAAGGGATGAAAGAACCCACCACTGTCGTCGCATTAGAACGTCTGTCTTGAACAGATCTACGGTTGCTCGTTTGTTGTATTGGCTTCTTCGAAGCAAGGGTTCAGATCTATACCCCCTACTGCAGATAAATCCAGTGGCCGAGTTCTCTGTGAAGAAAGTACAGTGATTTACGATCGCAGGTGAGAATGTGAGAACATCTGTGTTGTACGTAGGAGAAAGGGAAAAAAATCGAGCATTATTCCTGAAATCAAATAGCATACCAGATTTGCATATCACAGTTTGCTCATTCCCTGCTCTACGCCAGCTCCCTCCCAGATGGCATTTGCGGCATGTACGTTCCTGGAGGAGATGAAAAGTGTGGAGAGAAAAATGAGATAGAAAGGAGAACGTAGGGAAGATGCATTTGAGATGGGTTTTACTCATGGCATTGTTGTTCTAGCAGGCGAAGTTATGAGGGTTTACTCATGTGTGTTCGATCCCCATTTCTGCGACGCCTCACCTTGTGTCTGTCGGACAGTGACGAATGTGTGGGTAAAGTAGACAAAACACCTCCAAAATCGACCCACCTATTTCTGAAAGCGGCTCGGTGGCCGCTTTTGATGGAAGGGAGAGACGCAAGGTGCTGGGTCTTTCTCTCTCTCCCACAGAAGAATCGCTTTGCGCTAACTCCCAGGAAGGCCACTCACGTTTGGAAAGGAAAAGTAGATTTGTCAGAGAATCCAGGCTAAAAATCGCCGAATACCCCGTTACCAAACGCGGCCTTAGGCGCAGCTGTGACATCAGTGATAAGAGCGGCTACAACAACCTCAGAAAGCAGTATGCGGTGTTGAGGTAGCAGAAGCAGGAAACCAAGCAGGGGATGCAACATTCAGAGGTGGAGACGATTGAGGCATATCCGAGTGTGCAGTCATAACTGATGCAATAAGAGACGAGGGTGGACGAGGGTGCTTCTGAGGCAGATCTGCCACGGTAGGAGCAGCAGCATGATCTGGACCAATACCAGGAGCAGTGGCGATATCTGGAGCACCCGCAGGAGCAGAAGCATTGAGGATGCCCGCAGCCGCAGCAGGTTTGAGTGGACCCAAGGTAATGGGCATGGCTACATGTGCCACAGGTTGCTAGGGAATAACATCGAGCAATTGGAGAGCATTATATGGCATATTGGTCGCTGGAGCATTGATAGTTTGCTGATTGGGGATATTATTGAGCACGTTGCAAGCAGCATTCGTCACGCCTTGATCAGAATCGAACGAAATAGATGGTTGTCCAGCAGGGGGTGCTTTGGCGTCGTTGCTCTTGTCAACAATATGGATAGGGTGCCAAGCTTGCTTACCTTCAGGCTGACCAAGAGCAGGTCCAGTAGGCTTTGGTTTCTGATCTCCCGAAGGATACTTTTTGCACTTGGACTGCACATGACCGAGGCGTTGGTAGGAGGAGCAGAACAACGGAGGTTCAGGGAATACAAGCGGCTGCCAGAAACCATCAGAACCAATGCCCACCCAAATCCTATCAAGGAGTTTCTTGAAGATATCCAGCTCGACATTTATTCAAGCAGCATAAGTACGGGTTAGGCAGAGTGTGTTCTTGTCTACCTTGAGAACAGGCCCAAGGATCCCAACAATGGAGCGAATCATAGCATCGTTAAAGAAGTTTGCTGGAAGACCAGGAAGCTTCAACCAGACCAGAACGATAGAAGAGTCCTCATCAGGGGAGAAGAAGATGGACCACTTGAAGAATCTGAAAGGGCGCCCCTGAATGAATAAAGATTTCTTTAGGAGGACCTGAAGGTAGTCATCTTTGTTCAAAAATCTGATAAAGAGATGTCAATTATCCAGAGCGCTAATGATACATTCCTGCGAGAAGGAGAAGCATTGCACCAGGTGAGACCGTATCTCCTGAAAGGGAGGGCGGCCCAAAGGTGTTCGAGCAATAACAACAATTTCCAGAGGCAAACAGGAAATCTTGATTTCATCAAGAGAGAAGAAGGCAGCCGGTTCACCCAGATCTGTGCAAGCTGGAGGGTGGATATGAAGAGGCAGCAGTGGAGGCTTAATAGAGCGCAAGAGAGCTTGTGCAAAGGAAAGGAGGGCTATAACAGGTGGTGTTGTATCCGCAGTGATGGAGGGCCGCCATGGTCTTGTTGTGGAGCAGGGAATAGAGGCAGCAGCTGCAGGTGGGGCCACGGCAGAGGGCGACCCCACAATAGGAGCTGCAAGTAGAGCTGGAGTAGCTGGCGAGGAGACAGCAGTAGGAGGCAAAGGCTACGACCCAAGAGGAGCCTATAGTGCTCCTGATCTGCTTGTGCCCGCCCCCTCTATGGATAATGTTGATGTTGCTGCTCCCAAGGCTGCTTCAAGTGCCCCTGCCACTACTTCAAGTGCCCCAGCACTGACCGATTCCCCAACCGGGGTGGCAGCTTCGCCATCCTCTGGAGATGCCTCTTCGTCGGCCCCTCGTATGTCCTTTGTCGATGCTCTGCGCAAGAAGACCAGGAGATCTGACATTCACATGACAACAACCAATCTTCAGGAGGCTCCTTTTCGTCATCCTCCTGCTGTGCACGCTGCAGCGCCTGCTCAATCTCATCCGAAGGCAATTTTAGATGGTCCCGTTGTTTGCCTCCCTGTCCAATACAAGGTCAGAAACATTCTAGATGGTAGCAAGGAAGTTAACTTTTTGTCTTCTGAAGATCTGTGCCAACTTCACAGCAATTGGGTTAGTCTGTATGTTCCTCCAAATCCGCCACCGTGCCAACTTGGAGTTAGGATTCGTAGCTCTCTTCAACGAGTAAATTCAGGTTACGAGTTAGGGAATTGATCTTATGTGTTCTCTTTTGTTTTCTTGGGCTACTACTATGCTTAAACTTGGCCCTCTGCATAGGGTGTTTCTTACATGCGTCATGATTTTTTTTGTAATACTTTTCTTTATGTTTCCTCATATATAGAAAATTGCGTAAGTGTTCACGATATCGGAGCCATGGCTCCTATATCATTTCTGCTAGGTATATCTTTATTAAAAAAATAGTAATTGATAGGGATAAGTAATGATATTGTGGTGACAGTTGGTGACAATCCATACGATTTTTTTTTATAACGAGGAAATCCCGCCCCGTGTGACTTTGTGGGCTCAAGGATTGGTGTTCGTGAACTCCAAGGTTAGGACTTGGCAGCTCCTACTTTCCGTGTACCCGTATTGCCCTTACCCCACTTGACCGGAAAAACTCCGGATCTACACACCTCGAGGATTGCATGTAAATCAGGTAAATCCCCCCCAGGAATCGAACTCGGGACCTCCTGCTTTTAAGCAAGAGTTCTAACCGATCGACCCAACCGGGATCCTCCGACAATCCATATGATGCCACATCACATATCATAAAATGTGACCTTGGTCGATGACAAATAAATAAATCACTTCATTCTTACTACCCTCCTTAATTGCTAAAAATATGTAATGTGTTTTTCTTAAATGATGTATAATTATGGTGATACCTATTTTTTTATAAAATCTAATGAAGATTTCAACTAATTAGACATGTATCCATACGTGGCGTCAAATTGGAAGTGTGTTACTTACTATATACTAATATTATATGGTTTTATTATTTTACACTAGTTTATGTATTATCCTATTTAAAATGCACCATAAGATAATTTCATAATAAAACACATATAAAAGACATGATTTTTTTTAATTTTTTGTACTCAAATACAATTTTATTATTACTATAAGAGTTATTGTCATTTTCATAAAATTTTAGTTCCACACAATGTCGTTGATAATATGTATACAAATTATTTTATATTTTCACTTTAGACTTTTTCAAGTTCTATTTAACAAAAAAGAAACATATTTTAGTAATAAAAGAGTCAATTTTTTTGAATCAATTTTTTAGGCTCATTTTGGAAAAGGGTTGGAGTTAATAACTTAACCCAACTTTAGACATAATCTTACGTTAGATTAAATATTCATTTATTTTATTAGAAGTAGAGTTATCTTCTTAATATAGACTTAACTTTATTTTACTTTTGTATTTTGGTAGAAAATGAGAGTTAACTCTTTCACCTAGTTTTATTCATACCTAAAATACCCTTGTTCTATACCCTCCACCACTTTCATTTAATATTTTTAATAGAATATGTACTTTATTTTTTTATCTTATATTATTGAAAGGACTATTTAGTAAGTGTGGTGAACAAGAAATGTATTATATTAAAAATATTTTTATTTACCAAAACTTTATTATTGTGGTCATATTAATGTATGTCAAATCATGTTCCTTAATTAAATTATATATATATATATATAAGACACATATTAATAATATGATATTTAAGGAAAAATATTATTGCTTGTCCTACATACTCACCTCGGACATAAGGAGGTGTTTCCCACAACCACATCATATGTTGTGAGATTTGCCTCTTTATGTCAGGGCTCGTTTGTAAAGATGATTTGTAGATTTTATTTTTTTGACAATTTAAAATCCTCTCAAAAGTAGCTCCATCCCAACTTTTGGTGCACATTTTTTAATGCACTATCATTTTGTACATTTTTTCTATCTCTCTCCTCTCTTTTTAAAATCTAAAAGGGTTTTTTAATATAATCATATTTAATTATTTAATTATTTAAATAATCAAAAAAATATTTCCCAAAATAGTCACCAAGTTGCCACGTAGGCAACTTGGTGACCGGGGGGAAACCGTGTGCCTCCAAAGCCGGTGTTGCCAACGCCGACACTGAAGTCGCATTGGCAATGCCGAAATTGGAGTTGGCATTGTCAATGCCGACTTCAGTGTCGGCATTGAGAATGCCGACTTCAGTGTCGGCATTCTCAATGCCGACACCGCCTTTAAAACCCCCCCCCCCCAACCCCGAAACCCTCACACTGCTCGCAAACCCACCCGAAGCCCCCCTGCTCGCCGCCGGCCTCACCTGCCCACCCCCCAGCCCGCGCCGCCTTCCCTCTCCTTCACCCCCCCCCCCCCCCCAGCTGCGCCGCCCTCCCTCCTCCTCCTCCTCCTCCCCACGGTCTCCTCCTCCTCCTCCTCCTCCCCACGGTCTCCTCCCTCCTCCTCTCACATCCACCCTCCCCCCCCCCCCCCAGCCCGCGCCGCCCTCACTCTCCATCACCCCCCTCCTCCTCCTCCCTTCACTCCCCTCCTCTCACATCCGTCCTCACTCTCCATCACCGCCGGAAGAACACCAACAGGTATTTTTTTAATAATTTAATATTTATATATATATGTGATGTTAATTGTATAAGTATTAGATATATATGAAATTAATGTTTAAATTATTAATATTGACACAAATGTGATTTGTTTAATAATTTATATTTGAAAAATGTGATTTGTTTGACAAATGTGATTTATTTAATGATTGTTGTTTGACAAATGTGATTTGTTTGGATATTATGATTTGATTTATGTAATTTCTTTATCTTATAAATGGCAGATATGACTAGTTCCAACATTTCCTTAATGTGTTATTATGATGGTGTCTTACATATTAAAGATCATAAACCTCAATATGAAGGAGGTATTGTACGCATTTTGCGTGTAAAGAAAGACACACGTTTTACTGAGCTGATGAGAAAGTTATATATCTTGACGAAATATGACGAAAGCATGTTAAGATTGGTATAACATGCAAGTGGCCTACTTCTATGGGTGAATATATTGCAGTGAGAGTTGAAGATGATGAAACTGTTGAAAGTATGCTCGATTGTATCCTTCTCATGTATCTAGTGTACAATTATATTTGGAGAAGGAAGATATAGATAATATATCTATTCAAGGCAACGATGAAGTGCAAACACATGTCATATTGATGACAACTTGCATACTCAACACTATGAGTATCAACAATCTATTTTACTATCATTTTAAAAGATTCAATTCTAATCTACAATTTAAAAATTGAGTAAAAAAATTTGTATATGTTCTTCAAAAACATTTCATTATCTACATTTCTTATTTTTTTTGTTCCGAGATACAAGCAAAATAATCACACATCTCGGTTCACCTGAGACATTGCGTGTGTCTCGGTGAAGGTTTCACCGAGACACAGGCATATGCCTGTGTCTCGGTGAAACACAGGCCGCGCCCTGTGTTTTCACAGGGCGCGGCCTGATGGAATTTTTTTTTATTTTTTAAAGCTTGGAGTCGGCATTGGCAATGCCGACTCCAAAGCCGACATTGCCAATGCCGACTTCAGTGTCGGCATTGGCAACGCCGGCTTTAGAGCCGGCATTGCCAATGCGGCTCCAAACACGGCATTGCCGTCCCAGCCGGTCACCAAGTTGCCTACGTGGCAACTTGGTGACTATTTTGGGAAATATTTTTTGATTATTTAAATAATTAAATAATTAAATATGATTATTTATTTAAAAAACCCAATCTAAAATATCATTTTTACAGTTTAGAATTAGAGTGAGAAAGAAGTGAATTATAATGATTGAAATTGACAATCTCCTTTTTCACAATATTTTCAAATACTACCTGAATAGGACTAGCAGTAGGAAGAGTTCAATATTTAAAATGTAACATGTAACTATGAGATGACTTCTTACGACTAGAGTTTACTTATGGATTTTTTAAGAACACTATAGTGATAATTATTTACAAACACATGATTATCATATACTATATAGTATGTGTATAAATAAAATAAAAAATTGTTAAAAATGTTTCCATTACTTTTTTAATAATAAATTAGTAACCTGTGATTATGGAGACATTATTTTAGGTACAGTACAATATAAATTTTTACATTTAAGGTGTGATGGAAAAATATAACTGTAGAAAAGTATAACTGCAAAAAGTATATAGTAGTTAAAAATGAATGAATGTCAGGGATAAAAAAAAGTTGAGATGAGTTGAATTAACTTTATTCGATCATAAGAGTCGACCTAAGTTATCTAACTTTAACTCTAACCAAAATAATTTCACCAAGTTTACAAATTTTTTTCATTCCAAAATATTGTTGGGTTAACTGAAAATAACAATAGGGTAAACTCTATTCTAACTCTTTTTCAAAGAGGTCGATCCTAAGTCAAAATAAAGTATCAAGTTCGTACAACTTTTTTTATATCATCTTTTTTCCCTCATGTCTATGTAATCTTAATTAGATTAAATGAGAAAAATTTTGAATCATTCTGTTGACTTTTGTACCTGAGTACAATTTAATAATTTATTAGCTTTTTTATATTTTTAATTTTATAACATTAAATTAATAAAATAATTATCAAATAGGGTCACACGTAGTAGCTCTCGGAGACGCATGGCCCCTATTGTCTCTCCCTCGTCTTTTTCTCAAACTCCTTATATATACCCCTTAACATTCTTGAGAAAAGATGTTGAAAAAAAAATAGAGAAGGATAGATGTTGTTGTATTGAAAGAGGAGAGAGAAAAAAAGTTTAGCACCCTAAAGAGAGAGAAAAAAAGCTCTCTACTCTATTTCGATGGACGAGACTCTTCATTGTCGGAGTCTAGAATTTAAGGTGTGAAATAATATAGACGAATCTGATAGTCGTCTTTCTATCTCTGCGACTTTCATCACTTCGTTTCCGTTTTGAGATATATTCTTTTACACTTAATTCCATGTGCATTTTGTTATTATCCACGGATGTTATTTCATCAATTTAAACTCAATTCTTAAACAAGTCAAGTTTGAATATATTTCATCAATTCCATTATATCGTGTTGCTTTGTGTTGTAGTTTATTTTTTTTATTATTGTTGTAGTTGGCCCATTGGTGAGCTGGTCTGTTCCATGGGATCTAGGTTGATCTGGATCGTTGATCCTTTTGTGGAGGGGTACTACGTTGTCAATGGAAAGAAGGGATCTGAGTTGCCAAAAAAACAGAAGAAAAAAAGAAGAAGAACAGAAACCCTTGTGGTTCCTGAGAGAGGAAGCTCTCGAGAGGGGAGAGGTCGCAGGAGGCGACGCAGCGAGCCACTCCAGATCCGCCGCGCCCTCTCTTTTCCCCTCTCCCACACAAGCTCCTTTGCGTTTTCCCCATCGCTCCAGCGCCGCTGCACACGATGCCGCGCTGCCCGCCGTGAGACCCCCGCACCACCGTGACCCAGGTTCCTCTCCGTCCCAGCTCCTTCCCGGCTGCCGCGACCCGTTCCCCTTTCTGCACCCCTGCTCCCCATAGTGCAGACACGCCGCCGCCGCCGCCTTTCCGTCCCCTTTTGGAACCGGCGCCGGCCAGCATCGAGCTGGGCCGTGCAGTCAGCCCCAGCCCCGTCAGTCGAAACTCCACCGACAGAAGCAGAAGCGGCTGACGTGCAGAGTCGGCCCAGCACGCCCTCGTCGCACCGCCCGTACCTGCGTCATTCCGTCGCACCCCGCCGTGTGGACCTCTCAAGAGTCAAGACGCCCTGTTTGTCTCCTTCGCAGTCCTATTCCCCAACCTACCAACTACGTAGAGCGACATCAAACCGAGTGGTACATGCTTCTCCACATGTGGTTCTCGCTCTCTGTGCGTTATTGCCCGCCCTTGGGGTTCACACACACATTTAGCCTTGACCATTTTTTTCAAACACATTGTCACATCTAAATCTGTATACATATCCTTCTTGTGTTATCCCTGTACGCTTAAGTCTTGGATCGGATAGTTGAGGAAGACCCTAGTTGATGGTACTATCCATCAGCCGATCCCCTTATCGATTGGTTTTGTACCGTCCCGTGCTCGCCACCGTGCTGGTTTTCTGGTTTTAGCTCCCTGCATGATCGCAGCCGAATTAGTGGGGGATTAAATATTCGACTTGCTGAGGCTTGAGTTCATAAAATAAAAAAAAAACAGAAAATAATCAGCATTTAGATGAATACCCAGCACGTGTCGCATTACTATCTTATTATTCTTCTCTTGTTAATTATAGTTGTCAATTGAAATTTATTCTTTTGGCCTTTTCTTGTCTCTCTATATTTATGGTACTTTATACGGTGAAGCACTTGTTAATGCTTTTTTTTTCTTTCTCTTATTCCTTCTTATTGTTAATGATTTCTTGGTGGCTGATGTCTTGCTGCCTACCTATCTTAATTGTATGATGCTGCATCATCTTTTTCTGTGTCTCATGGGATACTTCCTTCGGGTAGATATTTTCATCAAACTACTTCTCATGTATTAGGCTATGGTTCACGGTTCCTACAACCTTATACATAATTGATTCTTGGGGTTCTTTTTAGTTCCATTGTTTCCTTTTCGGTGATGTAGGGGAATCAAGATCTCCCTTGATGCCTAGGTGCTTTCTTAGATTTCTGGGTGAATATAAATGTTGGCTGTATTATGTCTTGCCTTTGACTACATAGCATACACACCAAGCCTAAGTGCATGTACCTTGAGCTTTCCTTTTAATGTATTTTATTTCTTCATGTTGTCACACACACACCATGGAGGTGAAACATATGTTAGATGTGTATGTTTGTGATCCTTTCCTTCTACAAATCTTTTGCATATCCTTATTTTTGAAGTCTAATGTTTTATGTATGGTTGAATCTTCCATGTCTTTTTAACATCTTCTTGATGCTTATTTTATGTTGAACATAATGTCACAAAATGAAGAGACCATAGAGAAACTCTTTTTTGTTCCTTTGTCTCGAACCCTGTGAAGAATTACATTCTGTCTCTCCAACAAAAAAGTGGGGAAGCACCCCCTACACTGCCTTTTTCTTCCTGCTGTTAACACATAATGGGGTGCTTATATTTGTTTCTCTTATTATGTCTCTGCTTTGGATTATATTAAAGAAGTTATTGGAAATATAAAAAAATATTGTAATTAAAGGGGGATTTTCTTCACCAAGACTTTTCTTCATTCTACCTACACCAAAAGAGAATTTTGTACATCCGTTTTGCAGTCTTTGTGAGCTGGTCAACTAGGATTCTCCTTTTATCACTGTAAAAAAAAAAACAAAAAAGAATGAATTCAGCATTTTGGTCCTGTACCAGATTGGATTGGACATCTATGGTCGTCCATTAGACTTATCTTTCCTGATTGCTACCCTATCTTCTGGAGAGCTGTGCAGAAGCGGTTTTTCCTTTTCAACTTTACCACCCTGCTACTTCTTTCCTATTTCTAATCCTTGTAACTTCTTCTTAATGACATCCATACTCACACGACTCATTTTTTTAACCATTGCTACAGTCAGTATCACAGATCTTGCAATCCGTACATTCCATCTCTTCTGCGAATGTTACCTTATGTGCTTCTGTTTGCCATGATTCATCTGATTAAGGTCTATTTCATTAAGGCTTGAGCTTCTAGACTTCTAGTGCTTGGAACTACAACAGGGAGGTGTTTTTTTAAGCCCAGGAATTATGATATGCAACTTGTCTTTAGGAGAGAAGAGATTCATTAAGGATAAATATGAAGAAGTTAAAAGAAAGGATGAGCTTGATTTCTTAAGGGTCCTAACCATTAGATATCTTTTCAACCAGTTTGATGATGCTATGCATAGAAACCGTATAGAAAAATGGTGAAGATGGCCATCATCCTGCAGGCTCAAGGAGAAGCTGTAAAATTTGAACAAACCTGGAAGCTTTTTTTAATGATATAGGTGCAGGTTTCAGCAAAATATGAATGCATACATGTTCATGAATATATGCATAGAAGTGAGAAAGCATCATGGGGGGAGTAGTACTTGGTCAAATCAGTGAAAGGCTCTTTCCTTCAAGCATCCACCAAGCACACCAAGCCAAGGAATCTTCCTCTCCATGTGATGCTGAGACAAAAGACAGAGAAAAAGGAGAGAGGTGGCTGTATTTATTGAGAAAAGACAAGAGGAAGAGAAGAAGAAAAGGAGGGGGTGTGGGGGAGGGGTCGGGCCGGGGAATAGACCAAGTCCCACCAGGTTGTGTAGCTGGTGGAGAACAAAAGGGGGAAAGTCCTCCGCTTTTCCCCTCTCCCTTTATATCTTCTGATCTCTCTCTATCTCTCTTGTCCTTCTCTTCATCGGGCTGTCCCCCCTTTCCCTTTCCTTCTCCTATTAATCCTCACCGTTGTTGTCCACCAGTGGGATTTAAGAGAGTATTCCTTCTCCCTATTAGACTGTCTCCCACTCTTTCCTTCTCCTTTAGGAATCCTCATCGGTGCTGTCCACTGGTGGGATTTCAAGAGAGAATTCTTTTTTCCGTCAGATTCTCTCTCCTCTTCTCTTTCCTTTTCCTATTCGGGAACTCCACTGGTGCAGTCCACTGTTGGGATTTCAAGAGAGAGAAAGGGGAGGAAAGAGAAAACACCACAAGTGCATGCCACCGGTGGGGTTTATAAGGGGAAGAAGGGGGCAGCCACTATTCATCCAATTGAAAGAAGAGAGGAAAGAAGAGAAGGAACCCCACTGGTGCATGCCACTGGTGGGGTTTTAAAGGGAAGAAGTGGCCAGCCCCACTACTCCGTGAAGAAGGAATTAAAAATGGAAAGAAACTCCGCCAATGTCTGCTTCTTTTTTTTGGGGGGGGGGGTGTTAAGGGAGAAGAGAGGGGTGCCATTGCCACACCCTGTTGCCTCTCAAGTTTCAACTCCTATAAATAGGGGAGCACCCCCCATTCCAACAACAAGAATAAGAGAACGACAGAAGAGAGGTTAGAATGAGAAGTGAAGTGAAAAAAAAGAAGAGGAGGAGGAGCTAAATGGGGGAAGATAGAAGAAGAGGAATCTTCAAAGCCTGTGCAAGGAAGAGAAGAAGGAGAGGTTCTGCTCTGGGTTGTTGAATGCAAGGGGATCCAAAATTTGCAACAACCCCCCCTGCTACCTAGTCAATTGCACATATACCCCTGTCCTAGTCACTTGTTCTTGTAAAAAAGGGCGGTTTAATGTTGTACATCCTGCATGTTTTGTTAATAAAATAAATATACATTATAAGACCACATATCAAAGAAGTTCTCAGCTCTCCCTATAGTTACAATTGTACCCTGTGTTTTGAATAATTGCATACACAACCCTGAAATCTTTAGTGTGTGTTAACTATACCAACAAGTCTCTAAAGATATGGTGTTAGCATTTCTAAGAGAAGTCTATAAATTCTAAGCTCTTTTTGTAAACACATTCATTATTTACAATTATATTCAATACTTTACCATATTATGTATATGCTTCTAGGTTTCCAATGAGTAATGTTAACAATATGGATAAATTCATAATATGGAATAAAGATAGTAACATAATATTGGGATAAGATATTTAAACAAAAAACCAAATCTTATTAAAGGTTATACCTAAGAATTCTTTTATTGGACATGTTCTAATAAATTTTGGAATATGAATAATGCACAAAAATAAATGTTAGGTTAAAACGGAAGGTAATTAAAATTTAAGGTACTTCAATCGATGAAGACAAAAAATCTGAAGTCTGAACTGAATGCATTAATAAAGTTCAAATAAAAAAGCAACAGAACAAACAACAGGAAGCTAAATAAATTGAAGAATTAAAAAAACATGTTGTATATGAATCCATAACTTGTGAAAAATTCTGACAAAAAATGTGGCTAATTTCTTAAGAGCAAAAAAATATGAAAATAAAAGTTACTAGTTAGATATCTGAACAATATAAAAGAAATCAGCCATATAAACTAAACAACAATAATGCATTTAAATCCAATTTTCAGAAGTTTCTTTACTTCTTAATTTTTTTTTCCTGAGTTGGTCAAATTGTGGGCATCATCTGGTGGTTAATCAGGCGTCTTCGATTGTATAATCAATGTAAACATACGTTGACTTGGAGAGTTAAAAGGACATGAGTCTACATCGGTAGGCTTGATCCAAACACATACACACACTTAGACTGTATAAACACATAAAACCAAAAACAAAACAAATAAAAACCATTGGGAGGTCTTTCCTCAGGATCCCTGTTCTGGATGCTTTAAGTTTCTGGTTGACAATATTATCTGCTGACTATTACCCGATTTTCTTTTCTTAAAGAATTTCAACTGGATTCCACCTTTTATTTTTGAGAGATATTTGACGAATATGACTGCAGCAATGGCCGTTTGTGTTTTTAGTTTTATCCTCATCTAATGTGTATTATCCTATATCAGGCATTGCAGTAACCGTGAGAGCTTTTGGTTCATGGAGACCGCACAAGCTTTTCAGCCCCGCACATTTTCGATCAAGCTGTGGCCACCCAGTCAATCAACCAGGCTGATGCTTGTAGAACGGATGATCAAGAATCTGTCAACTGAATCCATTTTCTCTCGGAAATATGGCCTTCTTAGCAAAGAAGAAGCCGGTTTAGATGCTAAGCAAATAGAAGAAGCAGGTTTTGTTGCTGCAAATGAACATTTTGAGAGAGAACCTGATGGTGATGGAAGTTCAGCTGTGCAATTATATGCGAAGGAAACCAGTAAACTAATGCTAGAGGTTCTCAAGAGAGGACCAAGGCCGAAAGCACTTGAAGAAGAGTTACAAGTTGATATTGAACGAAAGAAAACATTTTTTGACATCTCAGGAGGTCGTAGAGCTTTCATTGACGCTCAGGAAACTGAGGAGCTTCTAAGGCCCTTGAAAGAGGAGGGGAACTCGTACTCTAAAATATGCTTCAGTAATAGGAGCTTTGGCACTGATGCAGCACGAGTTGCTGAACCTATCCTTGCATCTCTGAAGAGTCAATTGACAGAGGTGGATTTATCGGATTTTGTTGCAGGAAGACCAGAAGAAGAAGCTCTAGAAGTGATGAGGATATTCGCCTCAGCCTTGGAAGGCTGTGTTCTGAGATATCTGAACCTTTCAGATAATGCCCTGGGTGAAAAGGGTGTCAGGGCATTTGGAGCACTCCTGAAATCCCAAGGCAGTTTAGAAGAGCTTTACTTGATGAATGATGGAATATCTGAGGAAGCTGCAAAGGCTGTGTCGGAACTCGTGCCATCTACTGATAAGCTTAAGGTCCTCCATTTTCACAACAATATGACAGGGGACGAGGGAGCCTTCGCGATTTCTGATGTTTTGAAGCATTCCCCTGCATTGGAGGATTTCAGGTGTTCCTCAACAAGGGTGGACTCTGAAGGAGGGGTTGCATTGGCAGAAGCACTGGAGACTTGTACTCATCTGAGGAAGCTTGACCTACGAGACAACATGTTTGGTGTAGAAGCTGGGAAAGCTCTGAGTGTAACTCTTGAGAAGCTTGTTGGTATCACTGAGTTGTATCTTAGCTATTTGAATTTAGAAGATGAGGGGACTATAGCAATTTGCGATGCTATACGAGGATCAGCTTCTTCACTTGATGTATTGGAACTTGCTGGAAATGATATCACATCAAAAGCTGCTCCTGCATTGGCTGCATGTATATCTGCAAAGCAGTCTCTTACAAAATTAAATTTGTCAGAAAATGAGTTGATGGATGAGGGTACAGTTGTGATTGGTGAGGCATTGGAATTGGGTAACTCACGGCTGAAGGAACTTGATGTGAGTACTAACAACATTCGGAGGGTTGGTGCAAGGTGCTTGGCACGGGCTGTTGTCTCTAACAAGCCAGACTTTACTTTGCTGAACATTAATGGTAATGCCATATCCGAGGAAGGAATTGATGAAGTTAAGGAAATACTGAAATCTGGTCCTAACTCCGTCGGTGTGCTTGGCCCATTAGATGAGAATGATGTTGAAGGAGAAGGTGAGGAGGAGGAGGAGATTGAAGAGGAAGCACATGCGGCTGCCGAGAGTGAACTAGAATCAAAACTTGAACATCTAAATGTTGAACAGTAGTGTCGCAACTCTGTTGATTGAGGCATCTTTTTTAACTCCCATCATTCTGACCAGTTGTAGTTTCGGTCTTGCTGTTACTGCACTTTTACTTTCCAACTCCAGGATGTCTGTAGGGTGTGATGTTTGAGACTGGGCTTGCGTGCTGTTTTTTTTTTTATCCCAGAGCAACACCAGCCGTTGCTATTGTTCCTATGAACATGTTGTTTGCAGCTTCTCTTGGCATGATCTTCTTGCTTTATTTCATTTCCAAAATTTGAATATCCAAATAACCAGAAACCCCTTTTTTGGAGACGGATGTTCCTTATTATTCTGATTCTTTTTCATGTTAGAATGAAGGTTTGAAAGTTGCATGACTGTTGTGAACTTGATATAAAAGCGGCATTCTGATTTCCCCGAGACAGGACCTCAATTAATTCCATAGATGGTTTGGCATAGACAATTTAGCTCAAAGACTCGGCATCTTCTAGGGATCAGCCTTGGAACTTATTGAGCTTTGATTTGCTCATCCATGACAGCACAGTATTTCTTGTGTTTCATTTGTTCTGCACTCGAATGTTCTCAAGAGTTAGTTGAAGGACAGTAATTGCTGTAATTTCTCTGATGAAATGTTTTTATTTGTGTCAATGTGGAGAATAAAACTCTGTTTCTGATGCCTTGTTTCATCCCCTTAATGTTTCACCATCGTAGCTTTCTTTCAAGTTCTTCGTATCTTTACCCCTCAAATCTCCACATTCGAAACCAAGTGGAAGCACACTGCCATTTCTGGACTTGCTGCCAGCTGATAGAATGTTGTGCCATGTTTTTTTACGCACAAAAAAAAAAAAAAAAAACCATAGATGAGTACGAATGTGAGAGTTTTAGGTAATAAATAAATAACAAACAGGTTTCAATCATGGGTACTGTCGGATGGGAAATACTAATTTGATCTTATAATAAAATTGATATAGATTGTGAGAAAATATTATTATTATTGACTCGACTGAAAGGTTTTATCAAGCCCTCATTGTTTTCAGCTACGACAACGGTGATGATAATGACCGAGTAGATTGCCTCCGAACAATGCAACTATTCAGAGGAGATGTGCAAGCACACCGTCACGTCGTCACAGCACAGTATCGGACGGCGAATCATTGTCCAGTGTGTGCGCACATCCCCTCCACGGGATGTGTGTCAAGATTTTTTCTCTCTCTATAAAAGAGAGAGAGAGAGAGAATAAAGTACCTTATTTATATTTGTCCTCCTAACTTTCATGAAACGTGAAATATATCTCTCGTGCATCTGATAATTGTACTTATGCACTTCCTATTTTACACCATTAAATATGCTAAAAAAAGAGACCAAGAATGCCTATGGGGCATAGTAGTCTCATCGTATGCCTTACTAAAACTAAACTTGAGGGTGTTCATGATTTAGGTCTAGAGAGGTATATCTACATGTATTTGGGTATTATCAAAGGCATTTTTGACGATCCATAAAAGCAAAAAAAAAAGTACATCTAAGTACGAAAACTTACAGGAACTCCCTCTTTCTGCATCATCCTAATTGTGAAGTTTTACATATCCTTGTACATCAACTTCCACGGATCCATTAAATAAACCTCCCTTTCACTATACTGTAAAAGATGAGATTTATGTTCCAAAAACACATTCATAAGTGAGTGAGGAGAGAGAGAGAAGAAGGAGAGAGAGAGAGAGAGAGAGAGAGAGAGATCTTTGCCCGTAAGATTACTCATATACGACATACAAAGTTTCTTTTGTGGTGGATTTTTCAGAACTTTTTTATTATCTTTGCCCAGGAAGATACTCTTTTTTTTGATAACGAGGAAATCCCGCCCCGTGTGGCTTTGTGGACTCAAGGATTGGTGTTCGTGAACTCCAAGGTCAGGACTTGGCAGCTCCTACTTTCCGTATACCCGTATTGCCCTTACCCCACTTGACCAGAAAAACCCCGGATTTACACACCTCGAGGATGCATGTAAATCAGGTAAATCCCCCCCCCAGGATCGAACTCGGGACCTCTTGCTTTTAGCAAGAGTTCTAACCGATCGACCCAACCGGGGTCCTCCCCAGGAAGATACTCATATACGACATTACAAAGTTTTCTTTTGGAGGTGGATTTTTCAGAACTTTTTTATTCTAAAAAACATTTTAACGAATTTAATTAATGTCTGTTTGTGCACAAAAAGATCTGATAGGATCACCCTGCCTACCATTACTATGGTCATATATATATTCAATTTTATCAAAGTTAATTATCAAAAGGAAAAGCTTAGCCACAAATCATACTTCACGTTGAAACAGTGTGTGGTGGCTATTCCTAGCCACCTTCGTGCGCAAGGCCATCATGGCCCAGCCCAATTCAGCAGACAAACGTGGCCCTTCCGCATGGCGCCACGTCTTCTTAGAACCATCTTTAAGGTCCCGAGGACGATCCCTGTATTCAGGTACCAGCAGGACCCAAGAGTCGTCTCCGAGCGCTTTCCAACTGGCTCGGCCCAGGACCCTCTTTTCCGAGTAGTCGTTGCTCGGCGTGTGTCGGGCCCTCTTCGATACGAGCAACACTTCCATGCATGGGACATCCAGCGGCAGGCCTTGTTACCGAGCAACAGGAAGCTCGGAAGTCCGAAGCGCGTCTTTGAGGTTATTCACCTCATTCAGTAGCTCGGCTTCGCGGGCCTTATGTTGTTGTACCAGGTCGTTGTAGAAGGCGGACTCCGCCTCCCACAGTGTTTCTCTGATTCTGGGCGCGTATGGCAAGCTTCTTCAGCACGCCCAGGGAGTTCGTGATTTCGTCTGTCAACGCCCCTACATCGACGTCATCATCGTCATGATCAGTAGGGTGCTCTGGGCGATAGACTCCACTTGAGTCTCCTCTGGGCTCAGTCGCTGACACCCCGCCAACACTTCCAACTGGGACGCAGTTGGACACGGAGGAAGGACCCTCGAGGTTTGGCCCTCGAGGCGCTCCAGGGCCGCTTCCAACATGGCCTCAGAAGGAAGTGTTGGCGACTTTCGCCCCAGCACTTGGGAGAGAGGCCTCCGGTCTTCTTCGGAGGCGACCTGGTCCCCGACAGCTGGCTCATTTTCCCTGTAGAAGGGCCCCCTTCAACCACTCTGGGAGCCTCGACCGCCACCTCCTGGTTCTTCGCAACAACGGGAGATTTCTGGGGCCCCCCTCCTCGGTCTTGGTGACCTGTTCGGCCCCATCTCCACCCGCGCCGACTGTTTGTGCTATCGCCTCAACAGTCGCCTCAGTGGGGGGAATGGGGGGCAAGGTGTCTGTCGTCGCCGAGGTCCTCTCATCAGCAACCATCGTCGCCGAAATCCTCTCCAGGGGCAGGGCGGCCGGCGTCATCGAACTTCTTTTCATGACTGCAGGGACTGCCGTCTCGGCCCCCTCGGGTATTTCAGTAGTGCACGGGGCTTTCTCGTCCCCTCGCACGGTTGACTCTTCTCTAACGCATGCGGCACTCCGCTCGTCGGCACCAATGCTCAAGGCCCCCGTCGGAGCCACCTCCTGTGGATAATCCCCAACGGAGCCTAGGGGTGCAGATGTCCTCATCCGCTCCTCGGACGAGCTCCCCGACTCGTCGCTCACCACGACGAGCCCCAGTTCGGTGGCCATTTCAGATTTGCGCTTCTTCAGCGCTTCAAGATGAGGGATCTCTCCCTCAATATCTTCTTCTTCGTCCTCTTCACCACTCGCGGCGAGGTCTCCCCCAGCTCCCTCCTCCTCTTCCTCCTCATCAGAGGTAGCTAGTCCACCTCCTCCTCTTTGGCTTCGCCCTCAGACGTCTGCTGCTCGGAGACTACCGGTCTCCTCTTAGTGGTCTGACGCTGGCTTGCTCCTCCTTCTTCGGTCAAGGACGGCAGCAATGCTCTCGCAGAAGCCTTTATTACCGCCTTCTTCTTCAATCGGATCTTCTTTGGCCTCTTAGCAGTGACTGGCGAGCCCCCCACGGGATGCCCCTCTGCAGGAGTCGGCGCCGCCATGGCAGTTGTCACCGAGGAAGGAGCCCTCACTGCAGTAGGGATCCTTATCACGGCAGAAACGTCATCGCCCTCGAAAACCAAATGAGGGGTGACGATGATCTGCTCGGCGTAATCCTCATTGGCCTCCTGGTCCCAACCAGCAACTACCTCCTCGGCACCTGCAAGCCAAAGAGGGGGAAAGCATACAGTTAGAAGACAAATTATGCGACAGACATACGATTGCAACGTGATCGGGTACTTACTCCATGGCCGGCTCAGACCATGCTGGACGAGTTGGAACTCTGTCAGGTAGCCCTCCCCGTTGCGCACGTACTCTCGGTTTAGGCTATCTGAAGCCTTCGCTTCATCTTGGATGAGGAAGGGGTATGTATCCTTCCTCGCCGTTTGGACTCTGGTCGGGAACCCCCACTCCGCACTGTCGCGTCGCTTGACGAAGAAGAGGGGCTTCATCCAACCTTTGTTGTTGGAATACTTCTTCGCCAACTCAATCTGCATCCTGTCCGGTCGGTGCTTGGTATAGTAAACACCAGCCCCGGACCCTGGTGAGGAGGTGAGGTGGAATTGCGCCCGGAACACCTCCGCTGAGCCCCGGACTTGCCGGAGCTTGCAGACGATGCAAAAAATGCAAATAGTACGCCATGAGTTTGGTGTAAGCTGGATCGGCGCAAGACCCCATCGGTTCAGCAGCGCCTTCGCCACCTCTGGCAGCGGCAGTCGGAATCCAACCTCTATGTGGTTGAGTGATAGAGCGAGGCACCCTGGCTTGTTCGTCAGTTGCGAGTCCTCCTCCCTCACCATCACGATCTCGTATTCGTTGCCAATCCAGAAGTGCTCCCGGAGGCCCTCGTAATGGCGACATCGCAGCCCTCGGGCGTTCGCTGGCGCCACTCCGCTTACTTCGGCAGCTGCGGCAGCTTTTCCCTTGCTGGCCATCACCGGAAGTTGCAAAGACGAAGAAGGTGATCGCGAAGAAGAAGAAGAAGAAGATGCTTGGGGGGCAAGTAGGCTCTTTGAAAAATGCTAAAGGCGTGGGTTCCCCGCCTTCGCTCCTCCTCTTCCGTATAAGGAAAGGAGGGCGAGAAATTCAAAATACCAAGCGTCGCCCCCACTCCAAAGTGACCGTTCAGATGTACTGTGGAGAGCCCCCTGGCTCGACACGTCACCCCGCCATCATGGGATTACCTTCGTTATCGAGGAGGTATGGTGAGCGTCGTCGCCTCGCCGCCGCCCATACATCCGAGGTCATCGTCACATTTAATACGGAGGTGATGTTCGAGCAGGTTTCTGCCCTCGAGCGTCCCGGTTCCCGAGCTCACTCGATGGCGTGGGGGGTAAGTGTGGCGGCTGTAGAGGTATTCTTTAGTCACACATTGAAAGATAGTGAGAACAAGTGTGTGCTTATCAGTAAGAGTCTCACCTCTTCTCCCAAGAGGGCCCTTTTAAAGGACAAAACCCCAAGCATGGGGACAATACCTCTTGGGAGGCACACTTAAATCACGTCTCTTCACAGTACAACTAGCTATTCTTTAAATAATAAAAACAAATAAGATCACCTATGTGTTGTGCCGGTTTTCACCAAAAGAAAAGAAGAAGCAAGGAAAAAACAGAAGAGAAAAGAAATAAGAAAGAAAAAAAAACTCACCTTTGCTCAGCCTTGACGCCACAGGAGGAAGAAGGAGGGTGGAGGAGGAGAGGAGGCCGCCGCCTCCCTCACCTGCCACAGCCGCCGCGGCTGGCCCTTGTTCGCCAGGCCACCGCCGCCGCTTCCACCCCTCCCAGCAAGGGCTGCCGGCGCAGAGGACTTCCCCTGTTGGCCTCGGCAGCGGCGCCCTCCTCCCTGCCCGTCGCCGCCGCCGCTGGGCTTCTCCCTCGCCGCCGCCGCTGCTGCTTGAAGCCCTACCGCCACCGCTACTCCAGCCATCGCCGCCGCTGCCGCCCTAGTTGGGCGCCGCCGTCGCCGTCGAGTGGAGAGGGAAGGGAGAAGGAAGCCGCCCTCCTCCCTGCTCTGTTTCGCGCAAAGCCGAGCAGGGAAAGGGGCGCCAGGAATAGAAAGGGAAAAAGAAAAAAAAAACATAAAACAACAGGGCTAAAATGCAAATGTGCGAACCGAAAATTGCACAAAACCCCCTAAAAAGATGAGCAGAGCTCCGGGGAGATGCATAAACCTTCCGGCCGGGCGTCTTTTGCCCAGCCACTATAAAAGAAGCCCTGGGGCGCCCCAGAGAGGGGGTGGATTTTTGAAGTTCTGAAACCCAGAGCAAGGCTCTGAGGAAGACTGCAAGGCAGTCTGGAAAAAGGGTCTGCAAGGCAGTCATAAAGAATATCGTGCAAGGCACGATTTAATTTTCTCAAGTATTAAACAAGGTCCATTGGGCTTCCTTATTGGGCCTCAAATTCCTTATTGGGCCTAGACTCCTTATTGGGCCTGAATTGTTTATTAGGCCAGACTTGTATTTCCATACAATCAATTGAGATATTGTGTGCTTATTGGGCCGACATTTGACAAATTCTCATGTGTGATTTAATGGACCTATTGGGCTATTTTTAATCATTCCATCATACGTCATACGAATTATTTCACGTAGTGTCACGTTTATTTTAAACACTGCACTATTTAATTTCTTAACCAAAATCAACCAAGTTTTTGACAAACGTTAACGAAATATTTTTCAAACATTATTATTTAATTTTCAATAACATAAAATCAACAAACAAGTTATGTTTCACATCAATTTTAATCCACCTTAAGTTAAACACCTTTTAAATCAAATAAATAAATGAAAATGTTAATTTAATTCACATAATCATAATGTAAATAAATAAATAACGAAAATAGATAAATAAATGAAATCAATAATTCTAAAATATCAAAAAAATGAGAAAATGCATTTAAAAATCAATAAAAATAAAATAAATATCAGAAAATTCCAAAGAACGGCATGTTTGCAACTGTGTCTCGTTCCATGTATAATTCATTTCATTCAAATGTGAGTCATGTTCTTTTATTTCAACGGGTTTGTCTGATGGCTAATCAAGGGTATTCAACATTTGTGCTGATATAATTAACACTAACCGCAGTTAGTGGGGGAGGTCAAATGAACTAAATAAGACCATGTCCATATAAATAAATAAAAAACCAAATAAATCAAATTCAAAGATAAAATTTAAAAAATTTAAAAAGTGTTAAAAAATAATTCTCACACTATGTCTGTTTGTGACTCCCACATGCAGCTACATACTTACAAACCATTAAAAATACTGAACCCTTCATATTTTTCAGCACATAGTTGATCATAGGATCACCTACGTCTTGAGAGCAGTACTGTGAATCCATGATGTCCAGCTAACACACTCCGCAAAGAAAAACAAATACATGTACAGTGGCTAATATCTCCACAGGGATTTTGAATGATTACCATGCATATTACACATCAAGATGGATAATGAGTAGCTTCCAAACTGGCTAGACCAACTGCTTGCTTTTCTAATGTACGAATTTACACCAATGTGACAAAACTTGAGTTTATGGCTATCTCCACATTTGGAAATGATAACAAAGAGAAGTGCCATTTTGTTTGTGAGTGGGTCCTGGACATCACCCACATTTACTTCATGCAACAGCAAACATAGCTGCATGAGAGGTCTGCTCATGCACCTTGCAACAAGGAACCCCATATATAGTTCACTCAAACTCTATAGCCCCTGAAGCCAGTGCAAGTGGAACTTTACATCCTTGGCTAAACCCATGAGTCAAAGTAGTAGAACTTGAGACAACTTTTTTTTTTGGGGCAAAGAAAATCAGACAAAGTTCAAGCATACCGGATGAAGATCATGTTCCTACATGTACAGCCAGGGTGTATATCCATGTCCAACAGCACTTGGCTGTGTTCTCTCACCACCTTCAACCTTGAAGAGTTGGTGGAGCCTCGGTGGGCTCCTGAAGAGGTTCCAGGGAGTCAACAACGTCTCTCATGAGAGGCCTCGCCTTTGGGTTCCGGTTGAGGCAATGGTAGGCTAGCATTGCAGCCTTGTGGACATCTTTAACCGGATGGTCGCCTTGTAGCCTTGGGTCTATGATGTTGAGCAGCTTCTTCTTCTCAGTGAGCATCGGGAGGGCCCAGTCGGTAAGGTTCTGTTCCCGGGTAGGTCTTGATCGGTCTACTGACTTCCTGCCAGTGAGCAGCTCCAGAAGGACAACGCCGAAGCTGTAAACATCACTTCTTGCACTCAGGTGCCCTGAGCCATGCAAGAAACTCGTTTAAGTACACTGCTGCTTATATTCTGGAGAAAAGTGTTTGATTCATAATTAGCATGATATCTCGCTTTGTGGGCAAAAAGTAATACATCAACTATGTTTCTTTAACATGTAACTCCAAAACATGGTACCTAAGTCTACCTAATCTACTTCTGTAACTTACCTCTAGCTTCATCTCCACCAGGCATTTGTTTCTCTTGCATTAATTTTTTTTAATCAATAGTTACAGACCTTATGCTTGATTGAGATACCTTGAACGTGTTGTTATATTAAAAATGATTATTCATATCTCTGGCTATGATCCGGTTATTCCATTAAAGTTGCCTATCGTATGGTACCTGAAAATTAATTTTGGCATGGAAAATAACAATGGTGAATCAACTGTGCTGTCCTGTTAAAAATTTATTTCATAAACTTTACCTGTCATGACATATTCTGGCGCTGCATATCCATATGTTCCTATAACGCGAGTAGAAACATGGGACTCATCACCTACAGGTCCATCTTTTGCAAGCCCAAAATCAGACAGCTTCACATTGTAATCCTGGAGTGCAAGCCAGATGGTCCTCATTAATCAATCTTCTAATGAAGTGAACTGACATCTTCAGATTAAAATGGCACATAATTATGCATTCCATTTGTGTCATAATAGCATCTATGTGAAGACAACTAAGGTAGTCGCTTAGCTAGGATGGTTCATGTCAAACATGTCCCCATACACAACGAAATGTAGGTGTGTGCATGGAGAGATGCAGGACTCAGGCTAGCTGCATCCTACAACTTCATGGTTCTGCATTATATATGCTCCTCATAGTTGAGGCTATTTACCATAGGCATACAAATAGAGTTCAACAAGAAACATATATAGATGTTCTTTCGGTTTCTTGCTTATAAATCATTTTCAGAAAGAAAATTGCAGATTTGTCATTGCTACATTTGAAGTGTACAAGTATCGTTAGGAATGCTAATGATGCACAAAAGACCACTTTCTGCTCACAGAAAGGACATTGGATGCAAAAAGACCATTTTTTGGTGTTTTTGCATGTCATTGACATTATAAATGATATATGTGATGGCTCAAATGCAGAATGTTAGATGTGAAGCTTTTATTCTAACAGCAGTATAAATATCGAAGGCACCATTTTTTTTGCCTATCATAAAGATCTTTGTAGCTCATGGCTAATGGTGACTTGTCACTTTTGTCATGGATATATGTGAAAGCAAAGCATTCAAATAGATAATGGTATACTTAAGCAATAATCATAATCACCAAATTTTGGACACGGTAGAATTTCTAGTAAAAGCGTAGACCATCATTACCCTACAATGAACTGATTACACCCTGTTAGGCTGCAAATAAGATGAATGCAAGGGGATTTCTCAAAAGGATTTCACCATGACATGCTTACCTGAAAAGCAAAAGTTGAGCATGTCCAACTCTGATAGAATGCAAAAATAGTAGTAAAAATGAAGACTTTCTATGTACTAACCAGGTCTAACAAAATGTTGGATGTCTTAAAATCACGGTAGATAACTGGCCTTTCTGCTTCATGGAGGAAAGCAAGCCCTTTAGCAGCTCCAAATGCAATTTTCATTCTGATAGACCACGGAAGGAGAAGCAACTCTGTAGAACGCATGAAATCATCAAGACAACAACATGGGTTAGACAGCTAATTGCAAAAGCCCAAAAATAACATGCTAATTGATTGTTATCCACAATTTTTGGACAGGAACAACATAGCAAGAATTTCTAATCCAAAGTGCATATCTGTTGGGTCAATACATGCAAGTTCATAAAGGTAAAAATGAGTGCATATGGGAGAAAAGTGTGTCACATGAAATTGTTATGACACTAATCTGGTTGAGTTCATGAATGTATATGAAAGTTTTTTGAAAAATAAGAAGAATTCTGACCGAGGAAATTTGTATTACATGTTGACTATACAAACCATATATGTGGAACCAAAAGGGAGAAAAATCAGTACATCACATACGAAAAAGATCCAGAGAAGCAAAGCAGTAGACCTTAAAGTCATCTTTTACTTGCATAAAAGAGGATTCTCATTCCTCTTCCTCTAAAGGAACAATGAATATGTATACGACAAACAGATGACAACTGTAAATCATAGAAGAAGACATTTAGAGATAGGAAATATATTCCTTCAAATGAACAATAAACTATAAGCCCAGATGTGGAAACTAGCAGTAGTGAGTCAATCAATGGTAACCAACATACCAAGTTCTTTGCCATGGAAACAGTAGGTGCAAAATAAGATGATTATCATTTTTGGCTACAAGCATATTGCCCTGGCAAATTCAGAGGAAACTGGCATTTCATATCTGAAGTTGTTTGACATTTTTAGAGAAAAGAAGAGGCATTACTTTGATTACAAATAAAATGCTGTCATCTGATCTGGCAGACACCTCCCAATTAAGACCTTTTTTTGCCTGACTCCACAAAACATTCTTTTAAATAGATGTTGTAAGACAATAGAGCTGATGTGGATGTAAGAAAGCAAACCCATTGGTTGAGGGCATTGACAAGACCCTTTTCTCTCCTTTCCACGAGCCAATGGGATTCCTTTCTTGCAGTCGACATTGGCTCTGCTGCAAGACCTTTTTTTTTTTTTGGAAAAGTGGATAGTACCACCAATTTATTAAAATGAAAGAAAGAATGTATAAGTATAGACCGTAAAAAAGAAACCCCCCAGAAAAAGAAAAATCAGTCCTGCCCGCCTATACAGCGCCATCCAACCTAGAATGGTCTATGCAACAGATCCCACCAAAAAGAGATTTAGTATCCTGAGTCCTTGAAAAAATCTGCATGTTCCTCTCACCCCAAATCATCCCTAGAGTAGCATGCAAAATGAGCCACCATACTGTCCGGTCACCCTTGGTAGGCCACTGTCTCTTCCACTTCAGCATCATTTGCTTAATCTCCAAGGGGTAGGGGATGGTGCAATGAGCTCCTGCAGCCACCTCCCTCCAGACGGTAGAGGAGTAGGAGCAGCCAGTGAAAATGTGATCGATAGATTCATCCTCCACCCCACAAAGAACACAAGAGGCTCTGCTGCAAGAGTTGTCTTGCAACAAGTATGTCTATTTTTAAAGGGACTGAAACTGCTCCAGAAATGTGCTTCCTATGATGGGATTATGATGCATTAGAAGCAATACATATTTGGTTCACCATGTTTCAGAACACCGTTGATCATATTTCAAGTCCATGCATCCTACTCCCTAGACAACCTACTCCAGTAAAAGAAGGGGGGGGGGGTGGAAGAGTGGCAGGGATGCCATGTTGGTCATTTTGTTGATTCCTTGTGCCTCTCCCACATGAGCAAAATCCTGAAATCACAGACACTGGAAGTTTCAAAGGAAAAAAAGATTGCTGTGACAAAACTGACACTTTTGCATTATGGCAGCATCCATAATTTGTTTTCATATATCACCCTGTCCTGGACATGTTTAATCAGGAAAATTTTCCGTTGAACTGGGCCCTCCATTTACTGAAATTCCTGATATCTCAATTTGACTTAGCTTCTTTTTTTTTTTTTGGGTAGCACAGCCTAGTGGTCAGAGACCACAGGCTGTTGTACGCATAACCCAGCGCACCCAGGGATTGAACCCTGGGCACACCCCACCCCACCCCACCCCAGTGGGTGTCCATCCCGCCTATGCGGGCGGACTAAATTTGACTTAGCTTGACTAACCCTTAGGAGCACAATTTTTGGAGCACAGACCACCAAAATAGACAGAAGAATGGTAGAGCTCCTGACATCAGTTTTAGTACGTGCAAAGACAGTGAGCCAACTGTATGAAGCCATATTAGACTCTAATCTGTTCATTTCAGATAGCCCAGGCCACATATCTACATGTTTATAACGGTACACCATGAAAGAGGGTATATCATATATGTAGCCATAGTGATGGAACTCAACAAAACTCCTCTAGTGACCAGCACAGGCTCTTTAGGGGTGGGGGGAGTTTCCCTCCATCACCAAGTATAATTATTGTGGGCATTCATACAGGCCAAGATAAGACAATAATCAAAAGGGATAACTTTAAAACCTTCAAGAGCCTCTTCTCAAGTGTTAAAGTTTATGAATTGAGTCTTCCAACTCAAAACCTAAAGGTTACGAGTGGAGGCACATAAGTACCTTTCCAAAGTGGGAGTATTCTTATATGCCCCCTCATGTGCTTGTCGATTTAAGGCTCTATCATGTGGCCTATAAACTCATGGTGAGCAGCACATATCATATTGTGGGCTCTGATACTATGTCACTTGAGTGAAAATAAAAAAGTAAAAGCAAGAAAACAATATTTGAAAAAAAAAAGCAGCCTCATATAGCTGTTGCCCAGAGTTGCCAAAAATAGATTATGGGAAATTATATTTCTATAGTGCCAGACAAAATAGCTTGCTGACCATGCAATTTACTTTCTAGCAAGAAATTAGTAGCATGAAATAAAAGAATACAAGAATGAACAATTACTTGAAAATAGGTTGTTTTCCACACTACCCCGAGCCATATACTCATAAATCAGTACTCGATGATCATCTTCGCAACAATACCCAATCAGTTTCACCAAGTTTGGATGTGAAAGCTGCCCCAGGTAAATAACCTCTGCCTGAAACCATCATAGAATTTCCATGAGAAAGGGAAGTTTTGATGTTACCTTAACGATAGAGAATGGATGAGAAGCATGAGATAGAAAATAAATCTTCAATGTTGATGGAGGCATACAAGCCATTCTCTGTGACCCTGGAAACTCCTGTTGCCATCATGAACCTTAACAGCAACATGAAGAGATTGAACCCCACGATTAAATCTTCAGAAATGTATCCTTTGTAGACACGCCCAAACCCTCCCACACCTAATAAACGATCTTGCCTGAAATTGCTGGTAATCTTCTTTAACTCGTCAAATGTGAACTTTATTAATGGATTAGTTCCTTCATCTGGACATGGGTCTGGCATTTCTTTTGGATTTGATGGCAGCTTAACATCCTCACCTTCATCTTTCACTGCTTTAATCTGAAGCTTTGGAGACTCTAATGGGACAAAAGAAATGAAAGCAGAATTAAAAGCCTCAAAAAGATGTCTGGCAGGCATAATTGTATAGCAAGAATACTTCCTCATTTAACTAATTCAGGTTATAGAAGAAACTAGCACAGAAAACTTTGTAGATTGAAGATAATCTGTGGATCTACTAAATGAAAGACAAGTTGCAGCCTCTAGACTCTTTAGACAGCACAAAATTGTATGCTGGATTTTAAGCTAATCAAAGGCACTAAGGCAGCAATATTAAGTACAAAATTGACATAAGAAAGACTGGACCCAATTTACCATGAATAGAGTGAGAATATAGCTAGGAAGAAGGGCAGTAGAGATGAGATGGAAACAAGAACCCATCTGCAACACACCTGACTTTGCATTGGAGGATAATCCATAAATGGATAGGTTCCACTTAAACCAGCAGTTACCCATCAATGCATTAGAGCCAGAATTGTTTTCTCCCTCACCAGCAAAGCATCTCCATTCCTGCAACTTCACAGAGGGACGGAGAGGAGAGGAGAGGTGCCGCTGATAAGGTGGTTAGTCTTTCCTGTTTCCTTCGCATGGAAGGGGAGGGAGACACTCTGGTGCGATAGAAGATGGAAGAAGATTGGAGGTCGGACGTAGCGGAGACATCCCACAGCCACAGAGTCCACAAGCTCTACAGTGGAGCCAACGAGAGGGAAACAAGTGTCAAACAATCAATATATCTAGAGATCCATGAAGCCCAGAACCTTCCAGTGGCTTGTCCTAACAAAGGCTTTCCACCTTTTTCAACATAACAAGGAATATTTTTGACCAGAGCTAGCGCTTGCCCTGTGGTTTTCCAGCGACGGGTCGTGCACGGGGTGGGTGACAGAAGGTCGGAAGCTCGCAAAACCAAACCCCACTGCCTCCAACAGAGTCAAGAGGATAAAGAGAAGGGGGAAAGCAACAGGGAAAAGAAGAGAAATGGGATCTCACCATCTGATACGTCTTTGCACTAGGAGGCTCTGGAATCCCCGGCTAGTGCTCTCCCCCGGCCTCCCACTTTTTCCTTTTCAGCGGGATGAGCTGGGTGCGGTTTACTCATCTTTTCTGGGCTTCCATGATGATGGGTCGGAGCACCGAGACCAGAATCGTCACGTTTGATGGGGAGGTGGTGGTGGTGGTGGTAGTGGGGGTGGCCGTGGTGGCCCAACGCCGCCTCCTGCTGCGGCTGCTGAAAGGGTTTGCCTTTCCCACGTTGGCGTTCTTGTGATGGGGGGCGCCCCGGGCGGGCGCAGGTGGCGGTGGTGGTGGTGCCATCTCCTCTGCTCCTCCTATCTCATCTTGCCGGGCTCATTCAGAAGAGGAAAAAGCAAGGAGCAGTTGTTTCACCTTCCTCCTCGTCCTTGTCCCGTCATCTCAAACTGCAAAACACCTGCAAAGCTGCAGGAGCAGATCCTACGTGGGGCATTCGTGTGCATGGGCATGATCTCTCTGAATGCACACATATATATGTCCCTGAAATTTTACTGTCTGTTTTTTTGGGTTCCTTGAAATAAATTGTCAATAAATTGTCACGTAAAAACTAATGACAAAAAAATATTAATTGAAATTTCAATCGAAAACCCTCACATCTCGCCAAAGTGATGAAAGCATCAGGTGATATGTTTGCAGCATGCATGTCTTCAACTCTCAATTATATATAATATATATCTATACTATTATAATAAAACTCAGTATTAGAAGTACATGTGGCAGCATCAGAATTTTTCTTTTCCCGCCCAAACTGAGATATGTGATACCGCCTAAAATTATCCCCCTTCTTCTTTCTTTCTATTTGTATTTCTTTCTCTCTTTATGTACTGCCACCCAAGCAGCAAACTCAGAGGGATTTAAAATTCAAATCTTCTCTCTTCCTAATTTGGCCCGCCCTGACAAAAAATAATATTTTTTATCTAATCCGCCACCCCCATCTAAAAATATAAGTACTCACCTCCATTATAAATATGTATCTCTCATATTGATCTATTTAATGTTCCGCATGAAAATTAGGTTTCTTTCTTCTATATAATACTCCTCTATTAATTAATAACAATCATATGAAATCTAATTTATAATTTATAAATTATTATAATTAATATATATTTAGAAAAAAATCGTGCAACGCACGGGTAGAGATCTAGTATATATATATATATATTGGTTCTATTATTACGTTAGAACTGTCATAAAAAAAAGTGGTGGTGGTGGATGACAAAGAGAAAGGGATAGGATAGGATTGATCAAAGGAGACTTCATGGTGTCTTGGTGAAATCTACTGTATAAGTACTTTGCACAAAATTGGTGTGTGATTAGTGAAAAGTAGGAGGGAAGGAGAGAAATCATGCAGCTTTATTATTGATTTGACTATAGAATGCTTTTTGTTATGCCCTCTTTTATTTATTGATTTGTTCAGTATCATTAATACTTTTAAATTGCAATTATGATGAAGACACATATGCATTATAAGTCGAGAAAGATTTATGGCACTTGTATAAGTGCTGTAAGTGCAATATGAATAGGATGACAACTCATGTGATGTCTAACATGGTGCCATATGAGTTGCCACTTAGCAAATAGGGAGCAATAGGTGGTAGGCGGCGGCAATGGGCGATTAGCAATAGCAGACGGTGATAATAGTGACATGATCTAAAATCACCGTTTTAGAGTCTAAATTTGTATTTTGAAGCCCAAATTATTATTAAATTAATCCAATCAATATTTTTAAATATTAATGATAGTATTTTGGAGCCCAATGTCTGTATTTTGGAGCCCAAATATCAAAAGTTCAGTTAATATTTTTAAATCTTAAGGGTAGTGTTTTGGAGTCCAATATTTGCATTTTGGAGCCAAAGATTTGTATTCTGGAGCCTAATCGCCAGTCGTTGTCGATCACTGCCCCGCCGGCCACCACCGATCACTGTTGGCGACTGCCAGTCACCGCTCGCCACCACTCGCTATCCATCGCCTTTTACTCGCTACTTGTTGCCACCACATGGCATCCAAGGTGACTGCTGTAGACACACGAATTTTCCCACCACGGGCAAATTTCCAAGTTGAGGCGTAACGCCACAAATGACCCTTATTTTGTCTTGAAAGAGTATTTTCCCAATATTTCTAGATTTCGCCCTTTCTTCCTCGGTGCTTTCCCAGGGGGTCTGGTCGTGGGGGCAGTGCCCCCGGAAGGAAAATTTAAATCGCGTCCGCCACACTGGACGCGTATCTTGAACCGCCTTGATAATCGCGTCCAACATCCCCGCCGCGATTCTTCGAACCGCCCTTCTAATCGCGTCCAACATCCCCGCCGCGATTCTTCGAACCGCCTATCAAATCACGTCCGGAATCCCTGCCGCGATTCAGACTCTGACAGCAGCCCGAAAAGTCATCGCGCGCAGGCCCGTAATCATGACAAAATCCCTGAATCGCGTCCGTGTCAAACGACGCGATTCAGAGATGTCAAATCCGAGTGTCGCGTCGGCTGACAGCGCGCAGGTGAGTCGGTACGCCAAGTCTTAATCGCGTCCGGGCGTCTCGCCGCGATTCAATCGCGGTGGCATGCCCCGACGTGATTCAAAGAGGCGGTGCAACGATTTCCGCGCATCAAACCGACCTCCTTAATTGCGGCCTGCGGGACGAACGCGATTGCCTTCTTTAATTGCGGCGGCTGTCCTGGATGCAATTTTTATCCAGAGCTTAAAAGCTTGAGCAGAACCCCATTTGAAAAAAGGTTGGCCATTTGCTTCGGAGGGAGAGGGTTCTAGAGAGAGAGAGAGAGGGTTTTTAGAGAGAGAAAGAGTGAGATTTTAGAGAGAGAGGGAGGGGAGTTCTTCGCGGCGGAGCCCCGCCTCGTCGCCGTCTTCCTCGCCATCCCCGTCCTCGTCTCCGGCCCGACGTCGCCGTCTTCCTCGCCATAGCGCACATCCAACGGAAGCCACGCCATCGTCGTCTTCCTCCTCTCGTTTGCCCTCCACAGCGCCGTTACGCTGTCTGGCTACCTCGGGGAAGCACCCCTTCTTTTCTTCCTTCCGAACCCCACGTGGTCCTTTCCATTTTCGTTTGGGCCCTACGTTGCCCCTTTTCATTTTTTACACATTACATGCATGCACACCACACACCTACATAAATAGGGGTTTAAAAGCCACCAAAAAAAGGTGTGTTCATCCCCTTTTATTTATGTCCATTTCATTTATTGTATTTGATGCTGCACATTCCGGGCTAATTCCGTTGTCCTTTTGTTGTCTTTTGTCCCAGGTACCGAGCTGAATCTCCTCTGCCGGCCGGCCGGTGGAAGGAGGAGGATAAACCCACCGCACCACACATCCCGCTTCTTTTCTACGGGTAAAAAAGTACACGTCACCTCTTTTTCTACCCGTACCCTACTTTTGGTGCTTTTTAGGAAAAGTACCTGGCGATCGCGTTTTCGTTTCTTTATTTCCGTGTGGAGACGATCGTTTTTCCGTCCCTTTCGGGACGAAAAAATAACCGCATCTACAACTGCTAGCTTGCTGCACTTACTACTGCAGTAAGTGTGGTAAGCTTTTCTCTTATAAGTCCAAATTATATATAGAAAAATAATTAGGAGTCCTTGTTAGATGGGGGGACTTATTTCCTAGTCCCTATCAGTAAAAGATGCTCGAAGTAGGACGCCTTTCGGTGGACTTTAACAATCAGTTCCTGAAAAGACAATTTCTGTTTTCTATTTTGTTTCCCGTTTTATCCTTTCGTTAATACATACCTTTATTCATTATCATCAGATGTATGATCACTATGTTCATACTTTAACTGGTTTTCTCATATACTTTAAACAATTTTCTCATCTACTTTAATTGGATTGTACATCTACTTTAACTTATCCTTTATATTTATATTCTCTGTTCTTACACTTTAACAAGATTCTTCTTCTATTTTAAGTCATGTGCAGCATTACTTTAACATATTCATGTGTGTACTTTAACAGAGAGGTTGACCTTCTTTTTAATGTCAACCTTTTATGTATCTTACAGTAAGAAAAATTGTTTATTACTTTAATAGTTTATACTTTTACTTTAACATTTTATGTTACACAATATATCACATATGTAGCTGCTGTAAAACTTTAAGATAAGAATTCGAAGTTGTTAAAATATGTGTGATAATAAGTTAAAATGTATGGAACTTAAAGCCATTGCAAATATGATTTAAAGTCTAAGTATGAAGGTGTTAAAATAAGTGTTCGAACTCATTAAAGTATGTGTAATAGTGAGTTAAAGTGTGTGAGACTTAAAATCATTATTGGCAGAACTTAAGGTCTAAGTTTGAAGTTGTTAAAGTAAGAGTTTGAAGATATTAAAGTAAGAGTTCAACGTCGTTAAAGTATGTATGACAGTTAGTTAAAATATGTGAAATTTAAAGTCACCGTTATTATGACTTAAAGTCTAAGTTCTAAGGCGATAAAGTAAAAGTTTGGAGTTGTTAAAGTATGTGTATGCTGAGTTAAAATGTGTGGAAATTAAAGTAACTATTGACATAAATTAAAGTCTAAGTTTGAAGACATTAAAGTAAGAGTTTGAATGTGTTAAAATAAGAGTTCAAGATCGTTAAAGTATATGTGATGGTGAGTCAAAGTGTGTGAGACTTAAAGCTATTGTTGGCATGACTTAAAGTCTAAGTTTGAAGGTGTTAAAGTAAGAGTTCGAAGACATTAAAGTAAGAGTTCGAGGTCATTAAAGTATGTGTGGCGAATAGTTAAAATGTGTGGATTTAAAGTCACTGTTAACATGACTTAAAGTCTAATTTCTAAGGCGATAAAATAAGTTTGGAGTTGTTAAAGTATGTGTGGTGCTGAGTTAAAGTGTATGAGACTTAAAGTAACTATTGTCATAAATTAGTCTAAGTTTGAAGATATTAAAATAAGAGTTCGAAGGTGTTAAAGTAAGAATTCAAAGTCGTTAAAGTATGTGTGATAGTAAGTTAAAGTGTGTGAGACTTATAAAAACTACTATTGGTATGACTTAAAGTCTAAGTTTGAAGATGTTAAAGTGTAACGGCCTTGGATATTTATGCCCAATAAGGCTCCATATCCAAGTCCGCCTCCCGCGATCGGACCGAAGTCTCACAATGGATAACGCGCACAAATGTCTAGTAAGAATATAAAAGATAACAATAATAGTATAAGACACAAGAAAGTACATGTGCTCACACCTGTACACAACAAAGTACAACTATCCCAGTACATTATTATATGTCCAATAAAAGTGTACAACTACCTGGGGCATATCCCGAGGGAGCACAAGCTCACACAACACAACTAACTCTACTGCTGGTGATACAAGTCTGCCACAACGTCTCCGCAAGTCACACAAACAGCTAACACCTAAAAAGAGCTGTAAGGGAGTGAGCCTCAACAAGTCACTGGCTCAGTAGGGACCTTCCAAAAACAACAACTGAAACCTGAAGAGACCTCAACCCCAAAAGGTCTCACTGGCAACATCGATAGCCAAACCACAATTTAAACATAAATACACCAACTAACATGAAGTCCTCGGAAGGTAAGAGAAACAACAGGACTAGCGCAGCACCACTAGTCTGCCCCACCGCTGAAACCCCTAGACCACATGCCTCACAGGCAAACCATTACAGCATCTGGTCGCCTAAGCTACAAGCCTCACATGCAACCTACCCATGTAGGGTAACATGACTGGCATCAACAAGCCAATCCACCATACATTACAACCACAAACAGAAATTTACCCAAAGAAGGGAAAAACACAACGTGTGGAAGGTCATACCACACGACCTCCACGAACACTAGTTCACCTCAACACCTGAAGAGGTTGGTACACGACGTACCACAACACAAAGCTACCCACGAAAGTACAAGTACCTATTACACGAGGTACCACCACGGAATCACAACCACAACTGTGCCACCACTGTAGACGGTGTTTTCCGCTCCCCTTTTTTTAGGGGGGACGAAGAACAGATCGCCAATTTGTAGACGGTGTTTTCCGCTCCCCTTTTTTTTAGGGGGGATGAAGAACAGAGCGCCCACGCGGAAGAGATGAGCGGATACACGGGATGATTAGAAAGGGCGGATTAAAATACTACATAAAAGAAGACAACGGTAAATAAATAAAAAAGAACCGTGATCGCCAGGTGCTCGAGGGCACCGAATGTAACGGGCGGAAAAGGGGTTACCTTTCACCCGTAGAAAGCGCGGGATGTGTGCGTGGGTCCACCCTCCTCCTTCCACCGGCCGGCCGACAAAGGAGATTTAGCTCGGTTACCTTGACAAAGAAAGACAACAAATAATAAGGAGCGGATTAGATGGATGTGCAGTATACAACTCCTAAAAATAGATAAAATGACATAAATGAAAGGGGAAGAACACACCTTTTGTGGTGGCTTTTAAAACCCCTAAAATAGGTATGTGTGTGCATGCATGTGTGTGTGTGTATGAAGCAAAAAGGGCCACGTAGGGGCCAGGTTATATGGAAATATAAAGGACCACGTGGGGTCTGGAGGAAGGAAAAAGCAAATAAAAGGGGGGGGGGGGGTGCTTCCCCAGATGCCGGACGGTGCGGCGGCGTTGCTGGGATGGACGGAGGAAGTGGAGGAAGACCGTGCTCCTCCCACCTCGCTCCGGTACGTGGAATAGTAGACGACACTCCGAACACCGGTGGAGGAGTTGGGTTGCTGATCCGACAGGGCTCCGCCGTGGGAAAGTCACGGGAAGAATCCGGCAGGGCTCCGCCAGGGTAGGGGGGTTCAAATGGTTACCCGCAGGGGTCTATTTATAGGCACTGGATCAAAATCGCGTCCAGGACAGCAGACGCCTATTAAGGCTTAAATCGCGGCGGAGCGGCAGGCCGCAATTTAGAAGGTCGGCCGCACATGGGGAATCGTTGTACCGCCTCTCTGAATCGCGTCGGGGCATGCCGCCGCGACTTGAATCGTGGCGGGACGCCCGGCCGCGATTAAGACTAGCATGATTTCGAGGCAACCGACTCGCGAATACGCTGTCTGCTGACGTGACATCCGGATTTGACCTCTCTGAATCTCGTCGTTTGACAAGGACGCGATTCAGAGATTTTATCATGATTACGGGCCTGCGCGCGAAGACTTTCTGGGCCGCTGTCAGACTCTGAATCGCGGAAGGGGTGCAGGAGGCGATTTTAAAGGCGGTTCTAAGAAAAGCGTCCACCATACCAGACCCCCTGGGAAGCACCGAGGAAGAACGTGCGAGATCCAGAAATATTGGGAAAACACTCTTGCGAGGCAAAAGAAGACCATTTTTGGCGTTACGGCGCAACTTGAAAATTTGCCCGCGGTGGAGCCAAATTTGCGTGTCTACAACCACCAAGGCACACCCAACGGGTAAAGCCTCAACCAGCGAGTCACACACACAAGCCACAACCGGTGGCGAAACTCGAGTCGGAAAGGAACGATGCCACCATACGGAAACTGACTATTGGTTCATGACACCAGTATCCAACCCGGACAACACAGCACAAGAACCACCTCTCAGTCTCGTAGCCACGGACACACAGTCCAACTACAGCTCCACAAACACACAAAGTGAACCAACCAATAGTGGAGACCAACCAACACCACACCTGCAGACCATACAACTGCAGGTCCAAGCCTGGCACCTTTAGGGACTCCGGCCCGAGCTCCCTAAAGTAAGGCACTGGAAACAGAGGACTAGCTGGGGACCAGTACGTCTACTGGTGTCCGTCCCCCCAACCACGAGCGCGCTACAAGCGACTGCACACCCACAAACACAAGTCGCTGCCCTTAGTCGTCTTTCCCTCAGCCAGACGTACAACTCAAACACATGAGTGAGGGTGTCCAAGAAGACGACTTAGACCCAGTGGTACACACCGTACCGGGACACACCCTGAGCACAACGTGCTTGGCTCACACAGAACCTGGGGTACCCGACTGAAGAGGTATTCCGGAATAGGCACCGGACCACCAGACTCGACAAACACACAAACCACGATATATACTTATACAACCTTTATTTGTAAATCACGATATACACGTATCAGGATTAGCTCGTCACCGGTCACCACGTGATACTTAACCTACACCGATACATATATAAACCACAATAACGTATAATAACCTTGCCTGTCATTGGTCATCTTATGACCTCCATGGCAACACACAACATCCTATTCTTTAACCACTTAACTTAATATAATAACAAATGTATCATGAGTTACACAACTCATTAACTACTCATATATCAACCCTACACATGCTTTACTAACTTAATCATATTAAGTAGCACTTAAAAGACAGTAAAAGACCAGGCTAGGTTCACACTAAAACCTCACTACTCAACCACCACAAACTGACCACAGAAGCTAAAACGCGATGGATACAGGCGTCGCCTTTCAAATCATGATGACCTGTCCGGACGCCATTCAAAGCTTGACGTGACAAGGCCCAGTGTCGCGACATAATCACGACGGCCTGATACGTCGCCTTTAAGCCAAACCTGACAATCGGAGTTCAAATCGCGACGACGCGATGCGTCGCGACAACGCAAGTCGGTTAACACACTCATGAACGTGACGTACCAAAGCAACGGGTTCATGACTACCATTAACCATTAAACAATATCAGTGTAAACACGACGACCCTCATGGTCGCGTTTACACCAATCGGAACAGCTCACCAATTAGAAATGGAAACGCGACGTCTCACTGCGTCGCGTTCATACCATGAACGCGACGGTTAAGCCCTCATGTTTCAAACGCGACTGTGGAGTCAGCTGCATGGCTGAACCCCACCTTCTTCACAGGAGAACCAACACACAAACGATACAAATAGCAGACTAAAGCATTAAATGAATTATCCTCAATAAGGCAAACCACCCACACATGCCTCCACCCCTTTACACCCTTTCAAAACAAAGTAACACAAGTAGGAAGTCTCCCTACCAACAGAACAAGCCAAAGAACATGAAGAACGTCGCAATGCCAGCGCACCCACGCTCTGGGCACCTTCCTCACGTGGACCCCACGCCAGGCAAGCCACCAGAAAGCCAGAAACGCCGTAGGAGCTCCGCAGCAGCTCCCCCTTCGCCTGGACAGAGCTCCTTTGCTCTGTCTGGGCGAAACAGAGCAATTAAACCACAGTTGAAATGACGTAGGAAGATGTCGCGTTTAAGAGTTAAACGCGACGACCCTAACCGTCGCCATTCAAAGCCCAAAGCACCGCTAAAACACAAAGGCGGTTCTGTGAATCGCGACGGGAGAGACCGTCGTGTTTCAAAACGCGACGACATGCCCCGTTGCGTTCACAACCAGTGAACCAACGGGTTGTTTGGGCTAGAACTTCCGTCCCACAACGCCCACACAACACACGGAAACCTCGACTAAGGCCCAATGACCTCCTCTTGGTCAAGAGCACCACACACACAACCCGTTAAACCAGATCCGAATGATCATGCTATTACATTACTCTCACCTAAAAAGGAATGTCATCCTCTACATTTAGAACGAAACCATGGCAAGTCAGACTATCACCTAAAAAGGAAAGTAAACCATATACATAACAAGTAGGACACTTTCTCTGCACTTGCCTTTCAAACCATCTTGCACTGACTCAATCTGCTCATTTCCATGCATGTTTTGTTTTTCCTTTCTCTTTCATTTATTCATAATTGCTCTGCCTTAGCTGATATAATCTGCTCTTTCTCTAGCTTTCAATTATAAGCGATTCCATCTTGCTGTTGGCGCTTTATCTCCTTGGACTCGACCTGCTTTCATATTTTTCTGGCTGTGTTTGCAACATTTCTTTCTGTACCGCTTCTCTTGCTTGAATCTCTTACCATAAACTTCCACCCTCAAGTATTCGGCCATGTAAAACCATCTTTAAATTCTAATATTTTCTCGATACCATTCCATTATCTACCTATCATTGTCAGCTGTTACTCTGCCTCATCTGTATTCACATTCTCAACTTCCAGTTTCTTAAAGAAAAATCAAATTTCCAAATCTAAATTTCCTGCCTCTTTATACCATTCTGCTCATGCTGCCTTAATTCATATATGACTAAAACCACTGCCTGTTTACCCAACTGTACAAAAATCTTAAACTTTTCCTTAATCATTCAAACCTTGAATATCCTGTGAATATTAAATCTTCCATGCTTCCGCTGCGTTACTCTGATTACACCGGACATTTGGCAAGATATTCCATAAATTCTACTCCCATTCTTATCTTCAATTACTTTCTTCTTTCACTATTACTCTGACTCCAACTGGACTCAATTCTAATTTTACTTGCTTCTCAAATCGTCTTGCTCAACTAATTGATACTGAAAGAAAATACTGGAATTTTGATCTGCTTTTCTTAATATTTCAATTCTGGATGTGCCACATACTTAAATCTGAATTCTGCCATACCATTATTGACATACCTTGCTCTTCATATACCTTTCTTGCTCTAAATAACACTCTCTGGCTAATTTAATAAATCTATTACATAACCTTCAAAATATCCATTCTTATTGTTGTGACACTGCACTCTCTTTTCACATAACAAAACTGCTCAACTAACCCGCACATATTCCACATTCAACTTTACTGAACTTTCTCTCAATCAGGTGCCACCTAACCCCAAACTTTTTACTGTTCAACTGATCATACTATTCCTTTATGTATTTAACAATTCTAATTTTCATATATTTCTTGCCTTTTCTGTTCTATTTTGCTATACTCTAATCTGCTTACTATTCTTACATCAAAGTCTAAAATACCTTTATAGAATAATGTCTCTGCTCAATCTAAATCACTTTCTGTGCATTGGCATGCAAACTCTTGCTGAACACTTTCTGAACCATCTAATTATATCCATTTCATAATATGCTATACTCTTTCTCTCTCTGGTCAATAACTCTTAACTTTATCTGTACTGCCAACTTCATTAAACATAATATCTTTTCTGCAAAGCATTTCTCTTAATTATTCTACTGTCTGGCTAATCTCACTATACCATTCACACCATAACTATTCTTGATATACAATCATCTGCCACTAAAACACCGCCAAAGCTAGAACCTAAAACCGATCTCTTTACTTTCAACAACTTGTTGTACCTCATTCCCTTATTCCACATACTGACCCCAACTACTAAACATCACTAATCTGATCTCCAACACTGTAATCTTTAACAGTTCATTCTTGTAGAATCTTCACAAACTATCTCTTGTCAAGTGAATATCTTTCTTGTGAAATTCTCGAGAAATCTAACTGCACACTGATCTGTTCTTCCTTTACTCTTTCTCTTTACTCAACTGATCACCTTGGAAGATACTCGCATAGATCTCTATATTAAACTTTCTATTACCATCATAGTCCACAACAGCACTATTCTCAACCACAATTCGTACACTTAACAATCTTTGACACATACTATTTCTCATTATAACATTGTTCCCTCTGCGATTCTATCACACCATTACCTTATACATGTCTCTACCAATTCTGTACCTTACTAAAACACCTTTAATGAATTCCATATCTGAATTCACTAATCCCTTCAATTTCTGTAACCGAGAATCTTCAAACAACTATACTCTTACTGCAAACTGACAAACTGACAAAAAGAATATTTGTTGACAAAATTATTTTTATGAACAAAACAATTAGCATATTTTACCAGTCATAATTATTGCTATGAGTAATGTTCAAGTGAACTAAGCAAAATTGATTAAGTGTTATATCGACTGTAGAGCATATCTTTTTGAAGCTGAAGTCTATTCAGGAGTCGAAGTTCATTTTGACTGAAGACAAGTCTCTTCAGGAGTCGAAGCTCACTTCAACTGAAGTAAACTTCCTTCAACAGGCTGGAATGAATTTTCTTCAATAGCTCACTCTAACTGAAGAAGACTTACTTCACAGGTCAAAATTCCACTTTGACTATTAATTTTGACTGAAGATCTATTTCACTAAGTTGATGTTCACTTCAACTGAAGAATAGTTTTACAACAGTCGAAGGTTAACTTCAACAGATGTTGTTTCTTTCTACATAAGTCAAACTTCAAGTCAAAGTTGACCTGTTCATTTATATATTTCTATCAGTCGAAGATTATTCATATTTTAATATAATTGCTAAAATTCATTGTTTCTTGAATATCTTTTTAGCGATAGACTTAATTCATATTGTTTTTACATAAGGTAAATTTATTTCTTATTTACCACAATAAATCATGATAAATTTTTGATAAATTTAGGCTTACATTAATGTAAACGTACCAATTCCTATACAAAAAGGCATCTACTGATTCTTTCTCATGTATTCCTATTATCCATTGAATAATATCTTTTTACAAACCTAGGATATCAGCATGGAGAAAACCCTTTTTCGTGTCTAAGTATCCATGTAGATCATTTAATGGGTTGAACTACAATAGCATGCACGTAAACACCACAATTGGAAAGAAGAAACACACTACTCACATATTCAAAGACGTTACACTTAAAGAAGATTCAAATGTCTATTTTTCAATGAATAGTTGGATAACAGATAGAAGAACCAGAAGTCTATATAAAGAGGAGTTAAAGCCAGCTGAAGATAGAGATGAACAAATAGATGCTACAATAGAATGCTTCCACCCTGCAAGCACTACAATTCCAACATTCAAGCTCTTCTTCTCCAAGCCTCGTGGACTTCAGTGATCTCAAAAAAATCATTAGCAGTCCATTTAGTGTAGAGAGAGTTAAGCTTAGCTAGCTGGAAATTCTTTCTCTCTCCGAGTGTCTTGTTGAGATTTGGCCTAGCTGTTCTTATTATATTCTTATTGCCTAACTCATTCAGTGTTGTTAGGGCACTCCCTCTCTTATGTATTTGAGAGTTGATTGTGTAGAACCGACAGAGGGTTTATACCCTATATGTGTACCCTTTAGGATAATTAAGAGAAGGATTGACCCCTTTAGATAAGGGAAGAACAATAGAATCGGTGTGTGTTGTAACCTTGAGATAGGTTGGTGAAAATTCTAAGTGGTTTCATGGGGAGTGGACATAAGACTTCTGAAGGAGGGGGAGTATAAACTAGGATGAAATCACTGTGTTCTTTGTGAGTGTGATTGCTTCCACTTAATTGTTTTCTTGCACTTACTGACCACTAATTAACCAAATACTTTTAAGTGTTTGTTGTCTACAATTAAATTTTTCAGAACACCCTATTTACCCCTCCTCTAGGGTGATTAATTTCCATTTGATCCAACATCGAGGATGGCGCCCATGCGTATGGAGAGCTTCCAGATGACGATTTGGAAAGTATGCATGTTCAAGAACTCTTGACCAGACACAGTGTAGCCCAAAACAGTCCTCTACTTAGGGAGATCGACCCCGAGTAGACCTACAGTGACAAAGAGCAAGGTCCAAGCACATTTCATTTTATGACAATAGTGATCCTCCTCAGCAAGGAGTAACAAGGTATAGGTCAGGACAAAAGGAGTCCACGAGCTCATAATTGCTCCACCGCCTGGGGAGCAAGGGGCCATCCTGGGCAAGACTTTTCCCTGCTTTGGGCATCATGGCACTGTTGTACGACAGGCGTGGCCCGTTGACAAGGGTCAAGTAAGCCACATCACCTTCTACCTACTCCCCATCCCTTGCCCATACCGTCCATCGCCTCTAGCATGGACCAAGGAGGAAATCCATACCTTTTTAACCTCCATCATCCCCTCCGGTGTGGGTGAGCAAATTTTCATGCTTTGGTTCCATTAGAACTTGGTGGAGAACGATTTTGAGTCACTATTCCCCTTCCATCTTGCTGTTGCCCCATCCCACTGACTTAAACATCAAAAGGTGACCCCCTAGGGGAAGTCCTCTCGGCCCCTTGATGCATGGCCTCCTTATGCATGCACCGCCTGGTGTGCTCACAGCTTTCCCACTGTCGGAAGATGACCTCCGATGGCTTGAGAAGAAGACTCAAGATCGGCGCTCTCCAAAAGTCCATCAACCAATTGTTATGTGGTATTGGCAAATGACCCGTATAACATATCCACCAAACGAGATAGCACAACATTTCTTTTGGTAGGTAATTGCAGGGACATGAGTTCAACATAGTACATTAACTCTTCATAGCTTTTGAATAATCAAATAACCTATTGTGATCAAAGTTTTCTTTGGAAAACATGCATATGACAAGTGTACAAGAGAAACACTTACGACCTGTCCCTTATCCGTTCGTGCATACAAGGGGGTGGGCCCTGCATGAGAGAAGAATGCACTCGTCAACTTACTTTTATCTTTTGAATTGAATAATTTGTTTTTGGAAAACTAGTTTATTACAATTGTTCTAAAAAAATTCTTTATAAATTTACTCCTAATATTTGAACTTAGAATCTCATCATGATATAAATAAAAGGCTAACCATTGGATCACTCTTGACATACTAAATTGAGTAATATTTAGTAAAGTAAGTTATAAGGTGAGTGTACATATTATGACGTGATTCCCTTTTTATAGTAACAATAGATAGATTCTGTGTGGTCAGTCTCTACTTACTTTTATGGTGTCAGAACATGGGAGACCACCTCAGCCTCGAGAAGACCTCGGGCTAAAAACTCAGGGAGGAGAACAAGTGCTTCACTCGGCTCAACCCTGTCTCAACGTGCAAATAAGTCAATCTCAAAGATGAGGATTCTCGAGACGGTCCTTTGATAGTCAAATTAGTGAAGGTGAAGTCCGATTTGGGAAAGAATATTTTGAGAGAGAGAGAACTGGCAGTGTCTAGATGTGACACTTGACCATCTCCTTTTTACCTATGACTATTGGGCTTCCTTTGAAGTTTCTCTCTGATGGGGAGAAACTCCATCTTTTGATATGGGATTTTCTCCTCCCCATGGAGAGGTCCAAATGGACCCCGATGTGTCGTTCTTGTTGCTCCTGAATTGGGTCCTTAACGGGCCTCATTGGGTCGGGCCCTGGAGGGAGACCCAGGGTCTTATCAAATTCTATTTCCTCCAAAAACAAATACTTAATAGAATAAAAAAATATTTTTTTATCAAATATGCTAGTAACAAAGGATCATAGGAGATGTATTTTCATCAGATGTGTCCTTTTAAGTTAGGTGCCTCGAAATGATAGGCACCTTAAATACTTGCATAATGACGAGAGTCTCTCTATGAAAGTTAGTTCATCTAATGAAGTGAAATCTAAGATCAATGAATAATATTCTCTGTCTAACTAGCGACAATCTCATTAAGGGTGAGAAAAGTTCTACTTAACAATGAGAAAAAAGTTTCAGTAAAAGGGGGGAGACAAGGATCCAAAATTGGGATTTAAACCCGTGATTCATGCGATACGTGATTTTAGCAATATGCATGCATATTCTTATGTCATGTTGTTTGGTAAAATCCAAGAAGATAAAACTTTAAAATATTTGTGATCAGGCCAATCCAAAATTTGCCAGGGTTTGATCTGAAGATTCGAGGTTAAGTGCTCGAATAGTTGGTTGAAGAATGGGAAACGAAGCCGCTGCTGCTATTGAGCCGACGCCACACTTGGCCTACACGAGTGAATTCTGAGTGGTGTTTTTAGGGTCTCCCCTCCAACTCTAAAGTTAGAAATCAACCTTTGATCGGAATTGGAAGAGGATATGAGAGAGAGAAACGGGGAGAGTTGAGATATCATGCCAATAGGTCTCGCCAATCTCCTCACCCTTTTACTTATGGATGTAATCTTACTTTTATAGGGTGAAAGGACAGGGGAAAAGTTGTAACCTTTAATGCTTGGTTGAAGTGTCTGTTGGTTGGGACCAGTCGCTCTTTGATGAACCTTCACCAGGAAGATGGTTGCCATGATGTTACTTGGGCTTGTGCAGTAGCAATAGTTCGACCAACGTTTGATGGACTATCGCTTGGGTTTCACATAGTAATAATAGCTCAGTGGTTGCTTGTTGTCTGCATGTTAACGATCACTAGATTCATATTTTGACAATAATCAATTATCAGGGGTCCCTTGTATAATACTTAGACACTAGAGGCCCTTATTGGTACTTAGCCGCTATCATTGGGGCTGATAATCAATTATGGTGCCCTTGTGCGGTACTTACGATGAGGCCATCCCAGAGGCTATTGGGCTCAGGTCAGACCTGTGCACATCAATCTGAATAAGTTATTTTTATAAAATATATGCTATAATTTATCTGCTGAACATTTAACCTTGAAAAAGAGAATAAGAGAAAGGGAAAATTAATTATAGGTCTCTGTCAGAAGGGGGACTTATTTTCTGATCCCTGTTAGAAAAAGGTTCCCCAAACAATCCCTCTTTTTGGTGGACTTTATCAATTATTCCTTGAAAAGACAGTTTCTTTCTTCTATTTTTTATTTCCATTTTACCTTTCCATCTACTTTTATGCCATCAGATATGTATGACCACTGTGTTCGTACTTTAACAACACTTAAAGTCTAAGTTCTAAAGTATTAAAGTAAGAGTTTAAAATTGTTAAAGTATATGTGACAGTGAATTAAAACATGTGGGATTTAAAGTAACTATTGATATGATTTAAAGTGTAACTATTGACATGACTTAAAGTTAAATTTGAAGGTGTTAAAATAAGAGTTCGAAGACGTTAAAGTATGTGTGACGGTTAGTTAAAGTGTGTGGAATTTGAAATCACTGTTAACATGACTTAAAGTCTATGTTCTAAGATGATAAAGTAAGAGTTTGAAGTTGTTAAAATATGTGTAATAGCTGAGTTAAAATGTGTGAGATTTAAAGTAACTGTTGACATAAATTAATGTTTAAGTTTGAAGATGCTAAAGTGAGTATTGGAAGGTGTTAAAATAAGAGTTCAAAGTCGTTAAAGTATATGTGATCGTGAGTTAAAGTATGTGAGACTTAAAATCACTGTTTGTATGACTTAAAATCTAAGTTCGAAGGTTTTAAAGTAAGAGAGGAGACCGATTAAAGTAGAAAAATAAACCAGTTAAAGTAGAAGAGTAAATATGTTAAAGAAGATAAAACATATTTAAAAATAAGAGGAAATAGGCTAAAGTGTCTGATCTGTTAAAGTAGTAATTGTAGTGTGTTAAGGAACTAGTTATAGTATGTTAAAGTCATAGTTGTTGTCTGTTAAAGTAGTAGTTGTAGTGTGTTAAAGTAGGCGAATAAACTAGTTAAAGTAGAAGAAGAAATATGTTAAAGAAGAAGAGAAAATCGGTTAAAATATGTGAGATTTAAAATAAATATTGATATGATTTAAAGTGTAACTTAAAATGCGTTAAGATAAGAGTTAAAATACTTTAAAATAATAGTTGTCCACAATTAGAAGACAAAAAATGTTAGTTTCTAACTGTCAGCACAAATCCTAACAAAGTAGGGACTATAATTAACATCCCTAAAAGTTGTTGAATTCTTTTGTGCAGACATTTCTGAGTTAAGATCCTCCCTATAATATGGACTTATAATTAATTTTCCCTAAAAAATGCACTTTAATAGATGTGATATGCCTTTTCCCATGTGATTGATTTAAGTGACATGATAAGACTTAAGTATAAAATTACAAGTGTCTTATAAAAATATAATTTTAATAACTTTATCTTATTTTTGTCATTCTATATAAACTAATCACATAGAAGATGATAAACAAATCTCCTCATTCTAAAATTATTCCACAAATGAAGATACATATATATATAATTTTAATAACTTTATCTTATTTTGTCATTCTATATAAACTAATCACATTGAAGATGATAAACAAATCTCCTCTCTCTAAAATTATTCTACAAATGAAGATACTTTGAAGTTAGGATATCCTCTGAAGTTAGGATATCCTCACTGTTATTTAGGCATAACAAAAAGTGATTAAGAAATTAGTTGGGTTATTCCCTTCGTATCTTGCTATCAGAAGATGAATACTTATTTATTCATTAAATATTATAAATAACTTGCAAGATTGGTGTCTTGTGACTCCAAGCATCTTGGAACTCACCCACTTCCACAAACAAAGTAATTATGATGGCTTTGTCCTTCCATCCCATGTACCCAACAAGGTAATGATAAGAACACACTCTTCCAAATCAAGTACGTACTTGCTTTCTCCTACCTCTTTTGTACCAGCAGATTGGTCTTTTGTGGCTTCCGAGTTGGTGAGAATCAAATAGATTCCTACCATGTTAATACAAGTGGGTCTGACATAGATTATTATTTTTGTTCAATCTTTATATGAAGATATGAACAATGAGGCAAGTTTTAAATTAACCTTCCAAGCTTGGATTACTAGTAGTTCCATCCTTGGAACTCAATTCTTTTGTAACCCATTTGTGAGCAATAAGATAAAAAGCCACAGACAGGGTGGGGCATATATATTACTCAAAACATGTTTTAATGTTTTTAGTTTACTAGCTAACTAATATTTTCTAGCTAGTTTGATATTATTTTTGTACTTTACTTACAATAATTATATATATATCTCTCGCAGATCATGTGCACTCTACTTTGTATTCTTGTATTCTTCTTATTTTCAAGTATACTTCCATGCTGCACCATATTTCATGAGATATACCCGGGGTGTTATTTGCCATTTGATTGGCTTCATTTTAAACAGAACAAGACTAATCTATCCCTATTTAATCTTTTATATCAGCGATAACAATGTTGTATGTGTTGATATTCGAGAAATATATAGCAGGAGCAGATAGATTCATTCTGATTAATATAGTTAAAATAGATGACAAAGTGTAAGATCGAATGTATGTAAATTTGAGGGTCGAAGCGCGATAATACTTCTTTTGAAGTCGTTTTGCCTCTACCATGATGCAATAAGATGATGAGGAACTCCTTCCAAGATACGATGATCCAACACTACTATACGGCGCGAAGGTGCACTACAAATCGTGCTGACGAATGAATACTTCTTAGACCAGTCACTAGCTCTGAATCGCCACTGCAGAGAAGCTATGAGAAGAACACTACTGCAAGATAAAAAAAATACAGAAGCCAAAAACCAGAGAGAGAGAGATACCATTTCTCTCCATTCCATATCCATTGCAGTAACACCTCATTAAGAGTGGACGACCATTCGGGTTTCAAAACGGACAAGGAATCCAATATGAAGTCAAACGATCGGTCAACAGTAAAAAAAATAATAATTGAAAACCATGTAAGTGGCCAACTAAACCTCCACGCGTGTGTGAAATAAGACTCAAAACTCACAAACCCAAATGAGCCCCCTGTACCTCTCTTTAGAGATCACATGTCTAAAGAAAAGAAGCAACCATATAAAAGAAATAAATTTTTTTCAACTTCTAATATGAGATAAACCTCACATTGGAGAGCTAAGAACTCTTTATAGAGTTCACCAAATCAAATGAAATCAAAAACAAAATTTAAATTTAACAATAAATAATTTAACAGTATGTCCTTACAATCTTTTATGTCAAGATATATATTCTTCTAAATTGTTATATTTTGTATGTTCGACATAATATTTTGTTATTTTTATGGCGCTAGCCTGTGATGAATTTATGTGAAGAACTTTTCCTTAAAAGAAGGGTATCTATCTATGTAGATACGAAGAATTAAGGGAAATAAATTAAAATACGTATGATTTGAAGGATGTATGTATAACTAACTAGAGATTAAATGTATAAACAAATACGTATATCATGACGCTATGTATGCTATGTGCAATTCAAAAGATTAGGAAAATTTGACCAAATAATCTACACCATCTAGAGAACTATTGAAGAATAAAATAAAGGCATTCAAAATAATAGATTTCGATGATCCATATATACACATATAATGTTATATATAAGGGAACGGATAGGAATAAATAATGACACATATGCCTTCTGTCCACTCCATTGGCTAGCTTAAAGATACATATGTACATACATACCTACTTACACACAAGCATGAACAAATTTTGAGACATGCATTACACTTATTTTTCTTCCAATTCACGTACTACACAAGTTAAACAAGAAAACTCTGATTAGGGAAAAAGGAGTCTCACATGTATTTATGCCTTTCCAAATACAAATTCTTAGATTGACTTGCAAAGGGAATCTTTATTAAATTCAAATAGCCCACTTTCTCTCTTTAGTACATAAAAGTGATAAGAGAGGTACACTTTGTTAAAGTTATGATCATGAAGACTAAAAGGGAGCTCCTTCTCTAAATAAAGGAGATAAATTTCTCTCTTTCTTTGTAAAATCCCACAATCATCTTAGTTATTATAATTATTTTTACCACCAAGGAAGTTAAGAAAGCTTGTCTCTTTGTTTAAAATCTTCAAGTTAGTTTTAGCCAACTTGATCATCTCTCTTGTGCCTTACCAAAACAAAACTTTGTTCTTGAATTATGTCCACACACATCTTACATCACTTTTTGTTCGTATTCTGTGGGGATAAACAGACACCACTCTACAAAAATGCCCATGTTCAATTTCACGGGCGATTTTTCTGCGGAGTTTCAAACTCGGGTTTAGGTTAGTTTCTCCCATCTCCGTTTCCACTAGACTACAAAAAAAAAAAAAAACAACTCACTTTTTTCTACACCATGTTAAATGACAGGTAAAAAACCTTAGGCCCATATCCAAGAAATGGGCCTTCACAAAAACAGGCCCATTATGGGGGGTGTGGGACCATTGACTGAAGAGTTCAGACTTCAGAGGGCAAAAAGATCCACACCCAAGAGCTCTCCTCAGTCTGAAGACTTGACCCACCCACTTAGAAGGTTTGAGGGGGAGAAAAAAATAACAGATTGAGATGTGGATAGAAAAACTTAGCATACGTACCGTTTGACATGTAGAGAGAGATGTGATAGAGAAGGAGAGAAAAATCAAATCATCATAAATAAAATTATTATTTTTTCCTTTCTACTTAAATGCTTGCATATTTCGTAGTGCAAAGGAAATTCTAGAGACAATCAAATAGTAAGATATTTATATTTATAATTATATATACAAAAAGAGAGAACAATTAATTATTTTCTTAGCTTTTGGAGTTTGGGGGGTGGATGTGGTGGGTGCTATTTGAATCACCGCTATTCCATGAGCAAAAACCCTCTTTTTCTTCTCTCTCTCTCTCTCCGACCACCCGCGCTTCAGCTGTGGCGGCTCTCTCCCCCCGTTTCTAGGGTTTTTCTCTCTCCTCCGCCCCCCGCGCGTTCCCTTCTTCCTAACCCACCGGCCTCCTCCGGTCTACCGCTGTATCCATATCTGGGTTAGGGTCGGGGCGCGGGCTTGCTCACAACCCCACCGTCGGAGCTCCTCCGAGGAAGTTGCCCGCGGCGCTCCCCCCCTGCAGATCTGCTCAGTCCCGAGAGTCATGGCGGCCGTCGCTCCTGCAGCTGACCGTACAGTCCCGTCGCCCTTCTTCCTCCTCCTTGCCTTGTGTTTCTCTCTCTCTCTCTCTCTGTATCTCTCTGGTGTTTGTCTGTTGGCCGTCTTCTTCAAATTCTTCTTGTGGGTTATCGTTAGTTGGCTATGCGAGCTCCTCGGTCCTTTTTGTCGACGGGTTTTCCTCTTTTTCCCGCATCTTCCCTTGCCTTAGGTTGGGGGTTAAAAAAGTTTCCTTTTTTGGGGGATTATGCGTAGATCTGTGGGATCGCCATATATATGTTTTTCGAAAGGTACTCGATTGATGTTCTAGGGTTTTTGAGGTTTTTCAGCTTTTGTTCCTACTTCCTAGGTTCTTTGCTACTGGGAGTTGGTGTCCTTTTGTTCGATTGTGGTGGCTGGTTTACACGTGTGTTTTTTTTCTCTGTTTCCCTCCTAGAGTTGATTGCTTCTGTCAGGTTATGAGGTTTCTTGTTCCTGAAATTGGGACGTGAGTGGGATTTGGGGAGCTTGGACGTTTTGTCCTGATCTATTTTGGTTGTTCAACTGGAAGTCCGGGCTTATGTCTGTTCCAGGATGACGGTTTCCTGTATTTGTCTCGTGGTCTGTTTACCGTCGAGTGTTTTTACTAGTGTTTCTGAGCTGTTGATTGATTCTATTACAGAAGCCACTGATTTGCTGCAAAAGTTATCGATTGATTCACAGACGAAGACAAATGGTGCTTCAGAGGTCGCCAAGAAGGTAATATTCGCTTTGGGAGTTCATCTGTTTGCAATTCGACGGTCTTCATGTGTTCATGTTTTGTGGATGGTGAACCTTTTCTAATCCAATCTGTCTGTGACATGTTAAACAGCCTTTTATGTCTGCCAACGGGGGTGACATTGCGAGTGCGCCGGTTCCATCAAGCGAGCGGTCAACGACACCTCTGCTACAGGATTTCATGGATCCAAGCATGTGTTATCTTCCAAATGCATATCCGGCCTATTATTATGGAGGTATTTGATCACTTCACTGGCAGATTCGTTCGTTCTGTTTTCTGGTGATTTTTACTGTGCAACGTTTGGATGTTGGTTCCATGAGTTGAGCTTAAAAGACCCATAACTATGTTCCTATTTTCTTGCTTGCTTACATTTGCTTCTTATTTTATCATCGCTCTAATGATTTTTCCTTTCAAATTATGGTTGCAGCTTACGATGGTTCGGTTAATGAGTGGGAGGAATACCCTAGATACGTAAGTCCTGATGAGATGTCACCAGCTGTAAGTTGTTTGGCAATGTTATTTTATGCATTTGATTCTTTTGTATATGAATCGGTCTTGTTCTTTTTCTTGTATCCAAGTCTGCATGGTAATATCTGTGAACTCATGGGAAACTTTTTCATGGTCTACTAATCATCATTATCGGGGAGCCTTCATACTGTCTTGCTAGGTTACCTTTCTGACTTGCTTTGCGTTGTCGTTTGTTCAAAACAGAAATCATACTTAAGATATTTTAGATGCAAACTTGAGGCTTTCTTTTGATGCAAATACATTTTGGGTCCTATCAGGTCCAAGGATTTTTTTCTTAACATTCTTCTGTTTCTTTTTTTAATATTCTGTGGATTTTTTATTCTAAACAGTCATTTACTGTTGGCAGGGAGTTTATGGGGATATCTATCACCATGGCTATGGTTATGCACCATACGGTGCTTATGCACCTCCTGGTTCTCCTGTTCCTACGATGGGGCATGATGGACAGTTATATGGCCCTCAGCATTATCAGTACCCAGGTCCCTACTACCCGCCGCCAACACCCACAAATTCTGCTTTTACACCTAGTAGTCAACCACCTTCCTCCCAAGCAGAGGTTTCAACATCTATCACATCAGAGAAGCCAATTCCTCCAGCAGATGCAACTAAAGTAAACTCAAATGTAGTCTCGAACAATAGCTCGAACAGTAACAGTGGAACAGCATCACAGAAGCCAAAACCTGAAACTCTGACCATCAGTTCAAATGGTTCATTTGGAAGAGGTCCTTTGCAGGGAGGGCTTCCATCTGGTTACCCTGACTCAAGATATGCATATGATGGAATTCGTTCACCTATTCCATGGCTTGACAACTCTGGCTTTCCAGACAGTCAGCACAGATTGGCCACAACAAGCTGTGTCTCTTCATCGCCGTACCATGTAGGCAACAATTCATCAACAAGAAATCAGAATCTACGCCCATTTTCTCATCCTATGGTATATGCTGCTACCCTTCTTAAATATGAACTGAACCCCGCACTCCCCCCCTCCCCCCCCCCCAAAAAAAAAAAAAAAAAGAAGCAAAAGAAAAAACACGGGAAAGAAGAGGAGGCGGCTTTGGCCATTTCGTGGGCTCGCTTCCACATAGACTTGGAAATCTGTAGCTTTATTTTTATCATTTAGGATGCTCTGATACTAGTTTTAAAAGAAATTTCCTTTGAGGAATGAACTTTATAATGTTGGGTTTGTTACTGATTACTTTTCTCTGTGTGGTTTCAGGGTTTACATACGGCCAGGCCAACTTCTGGGATGGGTCCAGCTGCTCCTGGTCTCATGAGCGGCTTGTATCCAAACACTAGAATGTATGGCCAATGTGGAAATGCATACAGAACAGGGTTAGGATTTGCATCTAATGGGTATGATTCGAGAACTAATAACCGTGGATGGCTGCCTGTAGACATGAAATACAAGCCCCGGGGCAGGGGCAATGGATGTTATGGGTATGGCAATGAGAGTATGGATGGCATGGGTGAGCTGAACAGAGGACCTAGGTCTGGCCGCTTCAAAATCCAGAAGGGGCTTGGACCCAATGTGACAATTGCTGTCAAGGGGCAGAACCTCCCGTCAGGAGGGAACATTGAAGATTCTAGTGTAGTTCCAGACAAAGACCTGTACAACAAAGAGGACTTCCCTGAAAAGTATTCAGATGCAAAATTTTTTGTGATTAAGTCATACAGCGAAGATGATGTTCACAAGAGTGTCAAATATAGTGTTTGGGCTAGCACTGCCAGCGGGAACAAGAAGCTTGATGCTGCCTACCAAGAGTCAAAGGAAAAAGTTGGTGGATGCCCTGTCTTCTTGTTTTTCTCGGTAAGTACATATGCAAAGCATCCCATAGAAGGAATTTTAGGGGTGTCAGCAGTTTACTTACCTCCTAAAATCAAAATTTTCAGGTGAATACGAGTGGGCAATTTGTTGGTGTTGCGGAAATGGTAGGCCCTGTTGATTTTAACAAGACAGTAGACTACTGGCAGCAGAGCAAGTGGACTGGTTGTTTTCCTGTTAAGTGGCATGTCGTGAAGGATGTACCCAACAGTGTCCTGAAGCATATAACGCTGGAAAACAATGACAATAAGCCAGTGACAAACAGCAGAGACACTCAGGAGGTGAGCAATACTCCACAGTATGTGATGTCGATTATATTCATTGCTATCTCATGGTTAATATTTGGTTTTACTATTCCTGGCAGGTGAAGCTTGAACAGGGGCTTCAGATGCTTAAGTTATTTAAGGAACATGTCAGCAAGACATCAATTCTTGACGACTTCCTGTTTTATGAGTCCCGCCAGAAGACGATGCAAGAGAGGAGGGCCAAACAGCAGCAGTTGCAGAAACAGGCAAGTCGAAAATCTGAGTAAACTCTAATGCTGCTCCCCCCCTTCCCACAAATCTCATCATTGGCATTTAAGTTTTCATAGCTGAATGACAGTTTCCACTGTCAGACCGTGTCTTGTACTTTTGGATAGTTAAAGTGAAACTGTTTGCTTCGCCAGGTCTGGGATGGGAAGACAGCTGACGTTGTAGAGAAAGATGAAATTTCTAAAAACGGGAAGCCAAGGTTGCAGAAGCCACTAGAAATGGCTGCCTTGAACAAGGAGTCCGTCCAGGGTGCTCTTGGAGAGCGCAAGCAATCTGAGGAGAATGGTGTCTCTACAGTGGTTGGCGAAGCCCAGAAGGTTGCTAAATTATCAACGGAGAAAAGGATTATTGCCAATGGGGTTGCGAACGGTTGCTAGCTTAATCAGCCATGAATTTTCCTCGGAGTTAGCAGTTGGTTCTCTTAGAAAGCAGTCTAAGTAAATGTTTTCCTGTGTTTAGATTTTTTTTTCCCCTCTACTCATGGGGGAGGTGCTCCTGGGATCCCAGTGGCAGCAAAAGCTGTTCGTAGTGGGGTGGCGGGTTGGGGGTGGGGTGTCTGGTCTTCTCAGGCAGTAAAGTCTGTTCTTTTATGGCCTTTCCATGAGTCGTGGTTAAACCGGTTTCATCTTTATCTTTACTTTCTTCAAATATCTACTTGGGTTTTTCTTCTTTCATCCTTTTATTTTACCTTCCTTTTTTTCTCTTTGGTTAAAAGTTTTAGAAGATGGGGATGTGGTTTCTGCTGGTAGTGGTAGCTTCTGACAGGTTCTCCTTGTCCTTTTGTGTGCTTTTGCCTGGTCTGGACTAGGGCCTTCTTTCTGTTATCTTAATGTCCCCCTTATGCCCTTCTCCATTCCTGTAGATGCTGCAGATCTGTGTACTTGTAAGAACCATCAGATAAGTTATTGCAATAGAGAAGATGAGAGAGAGAGCCATGGTGTTACCTTCTTCTAACTCCCCCCCTTCCCCCAACCAACTCTTTATGTTCTTGATGTATGCTTCCACTATTTCCAGAGTGCTTCAACTTATTTGTGCAAGAGACATCTGGTGAATGGTGAACTGGAGGTACTGTTGAATGGTTTTAATGACTGACGACAGAGATTTTTGTCCGGACCTGCTGCTCCATCCATTATATTAGTTTCGTGGGGTTCAAGAACTTTCTTATTGGGGGTTGGTTGTCACATATAAAGACAAAAGGGTGGAAGAGTTTTATTTGGACTTGGGCACCTGGGTGGTTCTCATCTTCAGATGAGGTGTGATGGCCAACGAAGGTGGTGGAATGATTTGATGGAAATATCAGACCCCCGGTGCCGTCTCCTACTTGTCGAATGCTTTTCTTTGACATCTTTTGAAAACACTACAGAATTCCAAGGCCAGGCCAGCCAATGGAAACTGGAGGTGATGTGGGCATGGCTCTAAAATGCAGCAAGAAGAGATCTTTGCCCTCCCAGTGCAGAGGAAAACTTGGACGCTCGTGAGAGGATGTTTTGCCCTCCAAGTGAAACGGTGTCCTCGATATTTGATAAAGATCTTTGCCCTCCAAAGTGAAACATTGTCGTTCATGCATGCTACTCTCTCTGGATGAGAGAGTTCAATCTTATTTAAGTTGGTGGTAGATGTGGGTTCTAGTGTTAAAAAAGAGAATTTCATATATACATGCAGGACTTGTGTTTTTTAGTTGTACAAAGGATTTTTTTTTTTGGTTAGAAACTACCCCCATCGTAATTTTTCCTTTAAAAATTTTGATTTTAATGGAATTTGAATCTAAGGTGGCGTTCGACAACAATACGGAAGTCTGGAATTTTATTGTTCATCTATTCTTTAAATTTAAAATATAAAAAGTATTTAAATAAATTAAGAGATGTTTGATAAACTTTGCTATGGTCGGTCTCAAATTTGGGTGAGAAAGGAGGAGGATTTACGTTAAGTCGATAGTTAACAGTAAAAATAGTGTCAAATATTTACATGAATTTTGATCTAAATATTTGTAATTGTGGTGGCCAAATCTGGCCACCTAGACCTATGATGGCCCACTACGGCCCTCGCGTGTCCTGTCAGCTGACGTGACCCTATCTCAACGGGTCACGTCCCTTCCAAGACAGTGTGAAGATCCCTAAGACACCGCCACCTTGATCGGACGCTGTCAAGCCTCGTGGTGGTATGACCCCGAGCAGGTCATCTGTCCTTCCGCGACCGAACAACTGCGGAAGGCTTCCAAACAGGAACAGTAACCCTGCTGCGCGGAACAACCCTCAATATCACCGAACAGCATGTTCGACCCCCATGTGGGTCACCTGCTCGGAAGGTGTGTCTAAAGGGTGTCGAGCAGGCTCTCTGGCTTACGGAGCGGTCGTAACTGTCGCAGGCCACGTCCTCCATCATCAAGAGGCACGAACTGCCTGGCAGCCCAATGGGCACCTGAGCGCATAACTCCTCCCGTTATGCGCGCCCATCATGGCGCCTTTTCAGGCACGATCTACCAACGTTACGCACGTCGGCCCTGGCACCGACGCCTATAAAAATACAGGTACGGTACCATGCAACGGTACGTTCTCTTCCTCACGCGAATACATTCTTGCGCTCCAAAACCCCCTGCCTTTCAAGCTCTCTACTGACTTAGGCATCGGAGGGTTTCCCTGGTCTTCACCGGGCCCCCCTGATCCTCTTCTGGTCTTGCAGGTCTTCGTCCTCACCGGCGATCGTCTTCCCTCTCTCTTTAGTGGAGGCCCGTTTGGCTCCGGCTCAAACAGGATTAGACCACCACATTTGGCGCCGTCTGTGGGAATCGACGCAGCCATGGCTTGAGGACGATCCTCATACCAGAACGTAGGAAGCAGGGCGACGAGGTCCCGTCAGTCGCGAGGGGACTCTCGTCGCCGATCCCCTCCTGGCGACGTCCCCATCGCTCCCGCCGGCGTTAATCACGACGTCCCAGCACCACCGGCTGCTGCACCGCTACTGCCCTCGAAGTAGCGGAGCTTCGGGGGCAGATGCAGCAGTTAACGGGTGTTTGCCTCGCCCTGCAAGCCCAGTTGGCGGGGGCAGCGGCCCCGACGGCTTCCCTACCGCGCGAGCGACAGGCGGAGTCATCGCATCGCCGCTCTCGCGCCCCCCCGGCGCCTCAGGAGCAGCAGGCAGATTCGCCGCGTCGGTCCCATCGGGCTCCGTCGGAAGAGCGGGCACCGGAGCGCCGCGGACGTTCACCCCGTCGCTCTATTGTCTCCCCCCGTCCGCCACGATCAGTCGTAGGAGGCAACTCCCACGCCTCCGGACGAGGGGGGCCCGCCAATTCCGAGCAGGAGCTCGCCAGGCGCCTAAGGCGTGTGGTCGACCTTGAGCGCCGCATGGACGCGATGGTTCAGCGTGCGGAGGGGAAGGCTCCAGCGGAGGATGACTTGGACTTCCGCTCCCCATTCAGCAGGGAAATCCTGGAGGCCCAGGTCTCCTCCAAGCTCCCTCTACCCACCATCGCGCCCTACGACGACACAACTGACCCGGCCGACCACATCCACGGCTTCGAGTCGCATATGGTGTTCCACGGAGCATCAGACGCGGCTAAGTGCAGGCCCTTCCCTGCAACGCTCAAGGAGACCGCCAGGGCCTGGTTTGAAACCCTCCCTGCGGGCTCCATCACCTCCTTCCGCCAACTGAAGAAGTCCTTCAGGGACAACTTCCTTGGCGGAAGGTCGCAGCCGCGAACGGCGGCTTCTCTTCTGGCTGTGCGCCAGAAGAAAAGTGAGGCACTCTGGGACTTCGTCAAGAGGTTCCGAACAGAGGCGCTTCGCATCTCGCGCCTGGACGTCCCTCTGGCAACCAGTGCCCTCATTCAGGGCACTCGCGACGGCTTCTTGCAGAGGACCCTCGGCGTCCAGCAGCCCGCCACCCTTGCCGAACTACTCTCCATTGCACAGCGCCACGCAGCTTGCGAGGAGAGCTTGGCGGCGAGCAGGGCCGAGCAGGGGGAGCAGTCAGACAAGAAGCGGCCTTCCGATAACGGTTCTGACCGAGATCGGAAGAAGGGACGGCGCAATGGCGATTCTCCGCGCCGTCCTCGCCCCTTCACCAACTACACCCCCCTCACCGTGGCACCCGAACAGATCCTGGCAGAGATCAGGAATGAAGCATTTGTTCGGTGGCCACAAAGAATGCGCTCCGACCCCCGAAGGCGCGATCAAAACAAATACTGTCGCTTTCACCGCGACCACGACCACGACACCTCTGAGTGCCGCCAGCTCAAGGACGAAATCGAAGACCTAATCAAGCGTGGCTATCTTGGACGGTTCGTGCGCCGGAACGAGGAACGCCCCAGACGCCGAGAGCGCACTCCCGAGCAGCCGATCAATAACGAGCCCAATGGGCAGGAGATCAACGTGATCGCGGGAGGCTTCGGTGCGGGCGGAGAAAGCACTCGAAGCCGACGCGACTACGCAAGGCGAGTGCATGTCGTAGATAGGCCTTCGGCACCTCGGCCAGCTCCATATCCTGCCAGTCCTGCACGCGCACAGCCCGAGGAGGCTATAACCTTCTCGGATGAAGATCTTGTAGGGGTTACGACCCCACACACTGATGCGTTGGTCATTTCGGCCACCATCAACCACTGTAATGTGCGCCGGATTCTGGTAGATAATGGAAGCGCCCCCGATGTCTTGGCTTACGACTGTTTCGTCCTCATGGGTCTGCGAGCCGATCAACTCACTCCTGTAAACTCGCCATTGTTCGGCTTTTCGGGAGTTTCGGTCCAGCCCATGGGAAGAATTCACCTTCCGATCACCTTGGGGACGGCCCCAAGGGTTGTGACCACGATCGTTGACTTCCTGGTCATCAACAACATGCTAGGATATAATGCTATCCTTGGTAGAGGTCTGATCGGGCGCATTAAAGCAGTACCTTCGTCACTCCATCAAAAGATGAAGTTTCCTACTCCGAGCGGAGTGGGCGAAGTGCTCGGGTGTCAGCGCGAGTCTCGCCGTTGCTATGTTCTCTCCTTAAGGGACAAGCAACCCCTCGCTGATACAGTTCCTTCAACCTCCGATCAGCCCTCCACCAGCCGAGGGACACCTGCGGAAGATTTGATCCCCATCCAGGTGGACAAAGACCCCGAACACGTCTTGTACATTGGTGCCTTGTTGATAGAGGCCGAGCAGCAGTGCTACATAGCCTTCCTGCTGGCCAATTTGGACGTGTTCGCTTGGTCTGATGATGAGCTTCCAGGCATTCCCCCGGAGGTCATGGTTCATCGCCTCCGGCTGGATCCCCGGATCCCGCCAGTTCAGCAAAGGAGACGACCTGTGAACCGAGAACGGCAGACCGTGATTCAGGATCACGTGGTCAAAAGCTGAACCGTTGGGCTTCTCCGAGAAGCCCAATATCCGAGATGGATCTCCAACGTGGTCCTCGTACGCAAGGCCAATGGCAAATGGCGTGTGTGCGTGGATTACAAAGATCTCAATAAAGCAACGCCCAAGGACAACTTCCCTCTGCCGCGCATTGATCAGCTGGTGGACGCTACTTCCGGACACGAGCTCCTCAGCTTTCTGGATGCCTACTCTAGTTACCACCAGATCAGTATGCACCCTCCGGATCAAGACGCCACAACATTCGTTACAGACCTAGGCTTATACTGTTTCACCAGAATGCCTTTTGGTCTGAAGAATGCAGGCGCGACTTACCAGCGGCTGGTCAACAAGATGTTCGAGCAGCAGATCGGGCGCAACATGGAGGTCTACGTTGATGACATGCTGGTCAAGACACTTCCGAGTACTGACCACATTTCCGACCTCCAGGAAACTTTCGCAACCCTGCGAAGGTATAATATGAAGCTCAATCCTTCCAAGTGCGCGTTTGGTGTTCGGTCGGGTAAGTTCCTCGGGTTCCTCGTATCAAACAGGGGAATAGAGGCCAACCCGGAAAAAATCAAAGCCGTGCTTGAAATGAGCAGTCCAAAGACAGTGCGCGACGTCCAACGCCTGACGGGGCGTCTTGCGGCACTGAACCGGTTCATGTCCCGAGCAGCAGAAAGAAGTTTTAACTTCTTCAAGTTGCTCCGAGGCCCTAAAAGCTCCTCGAAGAAAGGGGGGCAAGTACGGTGGACTGATGAGTGTGAAGCTGCCTTCACCGAACTGAAGGCATATTTGGCAGCCCCTCCTGTTCTCTCAAAGCCTGTGCTCGGAGAACCCCTGTTCGTGTACCTTTCGGTCACCGAACACTCCGTCAGTGCAGTCTTAATTAGAGAAGTTGGAGCGGCGCAGCACCCTGTATACTACATCAGCAGGGTCCTCCAAGAAGCTGAAAGGAGGTACCCCAGAGCAGAAAAACTCGCCCTTGCTCTCGTCACGGCCGCACAGAAGCTCAGGCCCTATTTTCAGGCCCATTCCGTTACAGTTCTAACCGACCAGCCGCTGAAATCCATCCTTCAGCGGCCGGAGGCTTCCGGCAGGTTGGTTAAGTGGGCGATAGAGCTTGGTGAGTTCGACATCAGCTTCTGACCAAGGACGGCGATCAAAGCACAGGCGTTAGCAGACTTCGTGGCGGAATGTACCCTTCCGGCCGAGCAGGATCCACCATTGGCAGACGAGCCCCCATGGGAGCTTTATGTTGACGGATCCTCTTGTGTCACCGGAAGCGGGGCAGGGTTGGTCCTCACCTCCCCAGAGGGGTTAGAGTTCCAATACGCCCTTCGCTTTCGCTTTCCAGCCTCCAACAACGTCGCCGAATACGAAGCTTTGCTGTCCGGTATCCGCATGGCTAGGCACCTCGGGGCCGTTCGGCTTAGAGTCTTTAGTGACTCCCAGCTGGTTGCCAGCCAGGTGAGCGGACAGTTTGGAGCAAGGGAACCTCGCATGGCTCAATACCTCCAACAGGTCAAGAGCCAGACAGAGGGCCTCGTATACTTCGAAGTTATACATGTTCCACGGGAGCAGAACGCGCGAGCTGATGCACTGACCAAATTGGCATCTTCAGGTGACATCACCCCTTCTCGCTCTGTGTTCATTGAAGAGCTCGCTTTGCCGAGCACGGAGGTTGATGTAGCCGCCATAGAAATGGGTCCACCAACCCCGAGTTGGGTTGACCCTCTCTTGGCGTACCTTCTCCGAGGTGAGCTTCCGCCCGAACAGGGCGAAGCTCGGAAAGTCAGAATGCGCTCTCAGCACTTCACCCTCGTAGAAGGCAAACTATACCGACGGTCCCTTGCCAGACCTCTTCTGCGTTGCCTCAACCCTGAGGAGGCCCTTGCAGCCACAGAAGAAGTCCACGAGGGGCTGTGCGGAAGCCATCTGGGGGGCAGAACGCTGGCGCGCAGCATCATCCGAGCAGGGTTCTGGTGGCCTTCTCTTCAGAAGGATTGCATGTCCTTTGTCAGGAAATGTCCAGAATGCCAAAAGTTCGGAGAACTCATAAGTAGCCTGCCGAACAGCTTCACAGCCTGTTCGAGCCACGCCCTTTCGCCAGGTGGGGCATTGATATCTTGGGTCCCTTCCCAGAGGCCCAAGGGCGGAAGAAGTTTCTCTTCGTGGCCATCGACTACTTCACCAAGTGGATCGAGGCCGAACCTGTTGCCACAATCACCGAACAAGCCGCATGGAAGTTCGTATGGAAGAACCTTCTCTGCAGGTTTGGCGTCCCAAGGGTGATTACGTCTGACAACGGGAAACAGTTCGACAGCACCTTCTTCAAGCAGAAGTGCGCCGAGCTCGGGATCTACAACCACTTCACCTCCGTGGCTCATCCCCGGGCAAACGGTTGGTCGAAAACGCCAACCGAACACTGCTGCATGGGATCCGCACGAGAGTAGAGGCTGCAGGTGGATCATGGATCGATGAGCTCCCAAACGTCCTTTGGTGTCACCGAACAACTGCTCGGGTAGCCACAGGGGAAACACCTTTCCATCTGGCCTACGGATCGGAAGCAGTTGTACCTCTGGAAGTAGCCCTTCCAACCATCCGAACAACCCACTTCGATGAAGCCGCCAATAACCGTGCTCTTCGAGAAAACTTGGACATGCTGGGCGAACGACGGAGCGACGCCAGCATTCGCCTCGTTTCTTATCAGCAGCGACTCGCACAATATTATAATGCGCGAGTTCGGGAAAGGCGGTTCAATGTGGGAGATTTGGTTTTGCGCCGCTGCTCGGCTTCGGATCCCCGAAGAGCAGTTGGCAAGCTTGCCATTAAATGGGAAGGACCTTATCAGGTCACCCATGTCCTTGGGAAAGGCTCATATAGGCTAACTACTCCTAGTGGCGAAGCCATACCAAGGACTTGGCATGTCTCTAACCTTAAGGCTTATCATTTATAAAAGCCTTCTCTTTCCAGCATCCTACCTCTCTTCTCCCGACTCCTGTCGCTACACAAGCATTTAGCATATACACCTGATCGGAATCTCCCATACGGTTCCCAACAATCTGCGTTTTACATGCAATGCTTATGCAGCCTAGCGGATTCCGATCCGAGCAGGAACAAGCATAAAAGGAAGAAGATAGAGAAAGTGAAGCTACAAGAACAATCTCACGAACAGAAGACTTCATTCACAAAAAGTTTTTCTTATAAGTGAGCCTTTTTCGGCCGCGGTTACAAAAAGAAAGTACAAAAAAGACACGGAGCAGAAGAAAGCTAAGGAGCCTGTTCGGAAGGGCCAGCATCTTCACCCGAAGGAGGCATCCGCCCAGACTGGAATTGTGCGAATCGCACACCGTCTAAACGGACGTCCTGAGTACGACGCCGACATTCCCGAACAGCGGCCTCGAAGGCTTCCCGGGCGCGTTTAACCCAGGAAAGCCGCTCCCCCATCTCCTTCCCAGCGTTGAGGCCCACCCTGTAGCAGTGGGCCCCATACTGCTCCAAGTCTTCCTTGTACTCCAGCCCGGCCTTATAATCGGCAACGGCACGGCCTCCGCATCCACCATTACCTTGGCCAGGGCATCCTTTTCGGCTCGCGCCAAGGTAACATCCAGTCTCGCAGCATGGAGGGCAGCTTTGAGGTTCTTCACCTCCTCCTCCAGCGCCGCCTCGCGAGCTTTATGCCTCGCTGAAAGGTCATCATAGAAGGCTGTCTGCGCCTCGTAGAGATACTTCTGTCTCTGGCCCCGAACAGCTAAAGCCTTCAGAATGCCCAGCGACTTGGACATTTTGTCCGCAAGCGCCTCTGCATCGACGTCGCTCAGACCATCTTCTACTTGGCCCTCTGGGTGGTAACCTTCCACTGACCTCTCCGGAGTCTGCTCGGAAGGAAGGTCCAGGCACCTTGCCAACCGATCAAGACGAGAGGCAGTGGGGCTCGCAGGCAGCTCTCTTGGTGTGTCCTCCATGCGACGTAGGGTCGCCTCCAACGCTGCCACCGAAGGAGCTCCGGGAAGTTTCTTCAGAAGCGCCTCGCTAAGAGGTCTTCGGTCGTCCTCGGACCCTTCAGCCCGAGCAGCACCCGCAGCCTCCCCCCCAGCACCTTCGACTGCCTTGGAGGTTGCTTCTGCTTCTGCGTTAGCAACCACCTCGGAGGGGGGCAGGATTCCCCCGGTGGAAGTGCCAACCTCTTCGGACGCCCTCGTCGTCGCGGCCGCCTTTTCAGTGGCCCCTGCTGCAGGAACCACTTCTTGTCCCGCAGATAGAGTCGTGGTTGGCGCTGTTGCCACCACGCCGCTCGAGACCACCCCAGCAGGGGCGGAAACCTCTGTCGCACTTGCGACCTCTTCCCGCCGAGCCGGAGACGCCGCATCTTCTCTGCTCCTCCTGGAAGAAACCTCTGCGGTGTTGCTGGCGGCACCGTGCTCGGCACCGCCAACATGGGAAGCACCGGAGAGCTCCCTAACCCTCGAGCAGGAGGAGCCCCTGACTTCTCCTCCAGCGGGGCTTCCAGATCCCTCACTTACAAAAATGAGCCCCAGCTCGGTCGCCATCTTCTGGGCGACCTCGGGGCGCGCCGTGGAGACCACTTGTGGCACTCCCTGATCGGCCGATTTCACGGCCCTACTTCCTCTACGCAGCAGCAACTGCGCTTCCTCTTCCTCTTCGGTCCCCTCCTCATCATGTGGAGGGGTAGCAGGGACGGTCTTCTTCCTCTTCTGGGCACGGAGTTCTTCCGCCTCCTCCGCGCCTTCCTCAAACAGGACCGGCCTCTTCTTCGCAGAAGCGGAAGGCCGACTCGCTCCGTCACCCTCCGCTGAAGAGGCCCGAGCTCCACCCGAAACCACCTCTTTGGTGGCCTTCTTCTTCAGCCGGATCCTTCCAGGCCCCTTTTCAGAAGCCTGTGCCTTGCTGGGGCGCCCCTCGACAGGTGATGGAGCAACAAGCACCGTTGTCACCGCGGCGCCAACCCTCACTGCAGAGGGAACCCGAACAACAGCGGCGACGTCGTCATCTTCATACACCATGTGCGCCAGGATAGGAATCTGTTCGGCAAATTCTTCATTCGCCTCTTGATCCCTTCCAGCCTCCAGCTCTGTTGCCGCTGCGCACAAAGAAGACAAGAAGAAGAAAAGTTAGTATGAGGTCACCAAACCTAAGAGTAAACAACCAAGAGGTAGTATACTTACTCCATGGTTTGCTGAGCCCGTACTTAACGAGCATGAACTCGGTCACATATCCTTCTCCGTTCCGAACACCTGCTCGGAGAAGTTTGTCCGATGCCCTCGCCTCATCCTGGATCAGCTTCGAAAAGCTGTCCTTCTGCGCCGGGCGAATGACAGTGGGGAATCCCCGCTCGGCACCGCTCCGGTGGCGCACAAAAAGCAGCCGGTCCATCCAACCCTTGTTGTTGGAGTACTTGTTGGACAGGCCGATGTGCATCCGGTCTGTTCGGTGCTTGGCGTAGTAGATGTCTGCTCCCGACGCCCGCGAAGCAGACAGCTTGAAATGAGCTCGGAAAACGTCCGCCGAGCCTCGAATCTCTTTGAACTTGCAGATAGCACTGAAGATACAAATGTATCTCCAGGTGTTGGGCGTCAGCTGTATCGGCGAAACGCCCCAAATGTTCAGGAGCGCCTTCGCCACCTCCGGCAGCGGCAGCCGGAAACCTGCCTCCAGGTGATCCACAGAGAGCAGCAGACAGCCTGGTGTGTTCACCAGGATGGAGTCGCTCTCCTTGGCATCGATAATTTCGTATTCGTCCCCAATCCTGAAGCGCTCGCGGACCCCGCTGAAGTGACGGCACCGTGGTCCACTGGACGCCGCGACGGTCACCCCGCTCGCTCCGGCAACGGCCTTCCCTCTGCTTGCCATCGCTGGAAGGATCGTAGGAGGCGGCGACGGCGCAAGGGGACGAAGGAGAAGATGGAAACAAGAGAAGGCAAGGAAGCACGAAAGTTTCAAGGCTGAAAGGGTTCTGGGAGGCGTAGCTCCCGCCCTCGTCTCTTCCCCTCCTTATAAGGAAAGAGGAGGTAACGAAATTCGAGGCGGGCCCTGAAACGCCGCTCCTTCCCATTTTTGAAAGTGTCCCTTCGGGTACAGCGTTGGCGACCGTCCGAATGCGACGACGGCACCTCAGGCATGGCGCGGCTTTGCACCCATCATGATGGGTTAACCGCCTGCCAAGGCTCCAAGCGGCGGCACCCCATAACGGGCCATCGCATTAAATGCAGAAGTGACGCCCTCGAAGCGCTCGTCTCACCGAGCCACTTGAGAGCGTGGGGGGAAAATGTGGTGGCCAAATCTGGCCACCTAGGCCCATGATGGCCCACTACGGCCCTCGCGTGTCCTGTCAGCTGACGTGGCCCTATCCCAACGGGTCACGTCCCTTCCAAGACAGTGTGAAGATCCCCAAGACACCACCACCTTGATCGGACGCTGTCAAGCCTCGTGGCGGTATGACCCCGAGCAGGTCATCTGTCCTTCCGCGACCGAACAACTGCGGAAGGCTTCCGAACATGAACAGTAACCCTGCTGCGCGGAACAACCCTCAATATCACCGAACAGCATGTTCGACCCCCATGTGGGTCACCTGCTCGGAGGTGTGTCTAAAGGGTGTCGAGCAGGCTCTCTGGCTTACGGAGCGGTCGTAACCGTCCCAGGCCACGTCCTCCATCATCAAGAGGCACGAACTGCCTGGCAGCCCAACGGGCACCTGAGCGCATAACTCCTCCCGTTATGCGCGCCCATCATGGCGCCTTTTCAGGCACGATCTACCAACGTTACGCACGTCGGCCCTGGCACCGACGCCTATAAAAATACAGGTACGGTACCATGCAACGGTACGTTCTCTTCTTCACGCGAATACATTCTTGCGCTCCAAAACCCCCTGCCTTTCAAGCTCTCTACTGACTTAGGCATTGGAGGGTTTCCCCGGTCTTCACCGGGCCCCCCTGATCCTCTTCTGGTCTTGCAGGTCTTCGTCCTCACCGGCGATCGTCTTCCCTCTCTCTTTAGTGGAGGCCCATTTGGCTCCGGCCCAAACAAGATTACACCACCACAGTAATATAAGGTGTTTCTCGGAAGTGACGTTGTATAAGGAAGGATTTGGACGTCTTGGGGTTAAATGTGAATATAACACTAGATAGAAATTTCTGACGGAAAATGATTCATGTAGTCGAACCCGATTAATGGGATGAGGTTCTGATGATGATGATTATAATTAAGAGGGTTTGATAACTAATATCTGAATTAATTTATTATTTGATAAGAATACTCTTATATGCTTAAAAATACATAAATTTATAAATTACATAGATAATTAAATCTGTAACACAAATCACATTCATAGATCATGTAAATTACAGGGATAATTTTTATATATTACGTAAAAAAACCATATATCCTAAAAAATTCACAATCGATAATTATAAGAACATGATTAACTCCATGTGGCAACAAAGTAAATATGCCGTCGAAAATCAAGCCCTTTAGGATCCTCCAAAATAATGAACTTATTTACATATTTTCATCCAAATATGGATCCACAATCCACGTAGTATCAAACATATAATATCCAAATACACAATATCTAAAAACGGAACACCTAAATATAGTATCCAAATACTTTAATACCTTAAAAGTCAAATATCAGTCTTTAAACATATAACATCTAACATAACTCAAATGACGTAGTTCATTTTCAACATGCTCTTCAACCAGTTCATCCTAGCAATCAAATCTTCAGTAATTCAGTATCATGGATCCAACGCTCTCTCATCTTCTTATCTAAAAGAGGACAACCGCTTGTGCCTAAAGTATATCGGTCGGGTTCAATGACATCTCATCCAACTTATTGCAACAATCATTAAGATAGATTCACAAATGATGCTAGGCCCACCCTTCTTTACATTCACTCCATCTATCATGAATAAGTCAAATAATTTATCGAATTTTCTTTCAATATCATCAACTTTTTTCTTTTTCTTTGAAGCCTACACATCTATGGTGTCAAGCACTGAAGGATTTGAAGCAAGCGTAAGATTAAATGAATTCTTCTCAACCTCAATTTGATCTTCTATTTCATTAGATTAGAAGATGACATACAAGAGGGTCTAGGACAATAGTTTGTTTGGACCCCATCCTATGCTTAATGTAGCTAAAATATTTTCAAATAGGGCTTTACCATCATCTTCCCACCTAAAGCCACTCACCCTAAATGTCAATACTTTTGGATGTCTTTATAAGAATTTTTAAAAAAATATTTTTAATATAGGATCTATAAAGAGATATAATTGATAAATTGCTCACCTTCAAATACTCCTCCCATTTTTCAGTTGTCCAATCCATTATTTTAGTGATAGAATTATAACCATGTTCTATATTCTTGTTCACAAGATTAGGCGACTCCACATACATGCTCCTTATATAATCAAATTGATTTTTCATTTGCTTTTGTGTAACCTCCATATTATACTTCTCTTTTAGTTGTTTTTGCAACTTTTTCTCATGATTCCTTTCTTAGAGATGTTTCTGCTCTTCTAACCCTTGCCACCTCATTAGTGCAGAAGTCTAAGAAGAACTTGATTCTTACACTATCCTTCCAACTAGTTCTAATTGTGTTGCTCTTCGTATTACTTGTTTCTTCTGATTGCAACATCCTATTATCTAAAAAGTTTAAACACAGTTTTCTTATAATAATATTAACCAGTTGCATAATTTGAAAGTAAAGAAGGAATGAAAATATGTCACAGATTTTCAAGATATAAAAAACCTAATCAACAAAACTGGTTGACTATGATATTGTGCTCTTACATCGTACATAGTAAATTGGTTTTTTCTTATAGTCTAGCGAACATGAGGTGATTTTCAACAAAAGCTATATTATGAAGTTTTCTTTTATACAACATATGCTTAGTTTTTACTTCTCTACCTAGTATGAGAAGGATAATAAACTCTTTTGTTTTTTCTATCTATTTTTCTTCAAAGAGATACAATAGACTTGTCTACAAAAAATGTGGGCTTAAGTTGTAGTTACAAACAATTGAACAACAAGTTCAATTGAGTGATGGTAATTTCACAGCCTCATATGTGAATGTAGAGAGAGAGAGAGAGAGAGAGAGAGAGAGATCTATTACCTGGCTGACTTGTAGAGAGAAGGGGAGAAGCACCGCGAGGAAATGGGGAGGTGGGAGAGGGCAGGTCATGCGACTTAGGGTTTGAGAATTTGAGGATCTGAAAAAGAAAGTGATTTTCTCTGACTTAAGAGATTTTTCAAATTTAAGTGATTATTATATATTTTATCAAATAATTTGAAATCTTAAATACTGATTAGTTTAGATATTAGATGCTCATTAAGAGTTATCAAACAAGTCCTAAAACTTAATTACAAAGAAGTCATACATATCAAAGTATAATCTTACATACTCTTTATCATTCTACAATGATTTCGAAAATTGTCACAAGGATTAACGTACTCTTGTAATCATTAAATTTAATTAGATGATTTTAGAATTTAATCGATTGACTAGTATTTGTGGTTGACTGAAACTTGGGATAAAAGAAGAGATGGTCTATCTCACTCCTTCGACGGCAACCCAATGTTGATTTAAGTTTAGTTCTACTACTCTGATTATGCTAAAGTGACAACACCTAACCACAATATTTATTTTAGAATTATTATAAAATACTGATCTGTATGATTGTAGTCAAGTATGATTTCTTTGTAATCAGGAACATATATATATATATATATATATTATGTGGCATCTAATATATTTTTCTTTGTGGGTGGGGGGCATTAACGGGAGCAGCTCTGAGATCAGAGTTGTCTGATCACATATTGATATTTTTCAGTAAGTGAGACAATAAAAATAAAATTGTGGCAATGGTAGCATCTCTTGCATAATATAATGAGAATTATGATTCAAAAAGTTCTTGCTCATAAAATACTGGCCTTCCCCTTGGGTCTCCTCCTTTTGAAGCAAAACAACTTTAGGGGGAGATTGGTTCCTCTTTCTGAGTTTGGTGTGATGGAGCTGAGACTACATTTGACCTCAATGGAATCTCATCTAAGGCATTGATCTAAAGGTTTGGTTTGCATGGAAAGTTAGATACATAATTGTGAATATTGTGTATGGGTCATGCAACTAATAGAGCGGCATTTGTCAAGACTGAAATTGGATATCTTCAGTTGAGAAAAGAGCTTGGCATAATAAAGATTGGACAAATCAATCACTGGGATATGGTAGCTTATTGGGCATTCTCCTATCCTCTACCACAAGAATCCAACTAGTTCCAATGGAAACCAAACCGACTTTTTACATAACAGTAGCCAAGTTGGGTTGTACTTGGGGCTGAAAACAAAATCTGAAGATCTGATGTTCCAACTTGATTCCGATAAGAATTATCGGATTTGGAATTGAAAAATAATAGTTGTAGTTTATCTGAGTCGATATCGATTATTCTGATAAGTTATCAAAATTAGAATCGGAATCAGATATCCTCATTCTGAATCTGATTATCCATTCCAATTAAATTGAATATTTAAAAGATAACAACTTAAAATGTTAAATCTTAAGGTCTCATAGTGTAGCATCCGGACATTTTGGTTTCTCATTGTCGAATTTTAGTTGATTGTTGGGCCAATGTGAGGCCAATGGATTGCATTTTAGGGTTTTCATGGTTTGAGAAAGTGTTGTGGGTCAAAGATTTTGGCCCATTGTGCACTATAGTTCTCCACTTGAGGATGCAGCGGGGTTGGGTGGTGCTTTTAGAATGTGTCCGCCACCTTAGACGTGTTCTCAGAACCGTCATTTCTTATCTTTTGATGCATGCGTGACTTGTGGCACGCCCTAGTGCGACACATGTCCCCACTTGTCATAACACAATTGCCCGATAAGATACGTTCTGAACGTGACATTGACTTAGACATGTTCTAGATTTTTGGGGCTTTTAAGTCCCTGCTCATTGACTAAGCACGGCAAACGCCCTAGCGCAACCAAGAGAGTGCGGCTCCAACGATTGGTGCTCTGTTTGACAAGGTTTTGGCATGAGAGGAGTGATTAGATCGCGAGAAAGCCTCCCCGAGCATTGTTTTTTAGGAAGATAGGGAGATTTCCTTGATTCCTCATGTTTCCTTCTCGTTCTTTAGTTAGTAGTGGCTTAATTAGTTTAAGTGGACTGTTTGGCCCTTTTATATGCCATCAAATTTCTGATTTAAAATTGGAAATTATGTTTGAATGTGGTTTTATGGGTGTGAGACCATTTTAATGTGCTTAGATGAGATGGGAATCATGGTTTTGTGATTTTAGATTGTCTTTTACTCGTACGGTAGGTTACAGTGAATTGAATTTGTTGGAAATGAGGTTCTTTTGGAGTTTTTTTTGGGTGAAACTCATGAAGTGGGCATTCTATCTGAGAACGCAATTTGTGGGGTAGCCGCATTCTCCTTGGAGGTAGGGTTGTTCATATTTCGGGTCAACCTAAAAAATCAAACTAGATCGACCGATTCAGGTCGGTTCGATTAGGTTTGAGGACCTCTTCGGTTCAGTTCAATTTTCTATTGTGAAACCGAGTTGAACCATATATATATATATATATAATTAATGTTGTATAATTGCATAAAAGGTCTTGTGGCACAGTTGGTTAATGCATTGGACTTTCTTTGGTAGGTCATGAGTTTGAAACCCACAAGTGCCTTAAAATTCTATATTTTGTCTTTTCACTTCAAACCGGTTTGGTTTGCTGAGAGGCTAAGGTTGGTTTCAATTTGGCAAAAAAATGAGGTGAATCGAGATGATTCGACACGTGTTCAACCCTACTTGGAGACGTGTTCTGGTTTTCACAGGATTCTCTCTTTAGCAGTGTTCTAAGGTTGACCTTTGGGTCAACTGAGGTTTAGATTAGGTTATTTAATGGTCTTATAGTAGTATATTAACAAGATTTGACATTGTTAAGTGGTTTCTTGTGAATTGATTTTCACTCTTGAACATGGGGATTGACCCATTGGTCAATTGAACCCTAGTTCAAGGATCTGATGGTCTAGTTGTGACGTGTTAAGTAGGATTGATGATGGAAAGAAGGTTTTATGGTGTGACAATTAAGTAATGATGATTTAAATATGATTTTAATAATATGATCATAGTTTACCGAGCTCGGTGGTCCGACACTTATTCCAGATTGCTTCTCTAGTTAGGTACCCCAAGTTTCGTATGAGCTGAACACATGTGTGTTCAAAGTTAGTCCTAGTATAATGGTACCGTCAAGGTCTTATCGTCTTACTAGACTCTCTTACTTTTTTGTGGTGAGTTGTTATCCGGCTAAGAGAAAGATGACGGTGATGCAGCAATTTATGGTGTGTAATTGTTCTTATTTTTAGTTGCTTATAGTGCACTCATGACTGGGGGAGTGGACACTAACAGACGTGCTAAGCCCCAACTAGTCCTTTATTTCTGCAAACTCATTCTACATGTCCCGGAACTCTTAGAGGTGTAACAAACTTGGGTCTGTAGCCCAGTCAAATTGTAGGTGGTGTTGGTTGATCTTCGCAGTTTCTTGTTCTTGTAGAGGTAGAGCTGCAGTTGAACCTATCATCCATGGTTGCGAGATTGAGAGATTTTTCTTATGTTGTTTGTCCAGGTATAGATTCTGGCATTATGAACCGGTCTTCGTGACCCAAGTGGTAGCGTTGTGTCTTTCTAACTCAGATTCTAGCAATTGTAGTTGTGTGTTGATTCGGAGTTTAATTAGTCATTTTCCGTTTACAACATTTCCTATCCGCCTTTCAATATATTACTTTTAATTTCTGCTTAATAATTGTTTTAGCTCCTTATGTGATTACAGTTACTCTGTGGTTTATAAACATATATGGATGGAATAAAGGAATGGTCGATTTACTTTCTATTTACTTTGTTTTATTTTCTGTTAGACGTGAATTACATTTAATTATTACACATTAGTTAATCAGTGAGATTGTATATATTACTTGTCTTCTTTATGTTATTCTTTGGTTGTGTGTTTGAGAGTTTCTCTATTGAGTTGGTGAACTTGTGAGACTCACATCTTTGCATCTCTTTTAGGTGATTGATAGCAGACGAGTTATTATTCTCCATTGAGATCAACTTTTGTTGTAGTGAAGGCGAACCTGTACCACCAACAATGTGAACCTTTGCTCCAGTTGTACACCTCAGTATGTCTAAGGTTGTGTATTTTTCTTTTTAGACATGAGTTATTGTATTGGGTCAATGTAACTTCATATAAATATATATAAGATCATATATCTTTATACATGTTTAATTGTTCTTTCTATATTCTCATTGGATGCGTGTGTAGATATCCCTTGCGGGCCTTAATTCGCGGGTGGTAGAGTCGGGTTGGGTTCCATTTAGAAATCGGACGACGAGGACCACCACACATAACATTTTTAATATTAAATATTAAATAAAAGTTTTAAATTTTGGAAAGAAAAATGGTACCGATTCCAATTTCAATTTTGATAACATAATCAGAATCAGATTGGTATCAAAATAATTATTTCGATTATATCAGAATCAGAATCGAAAGTGGTATACAATTATTAGAATCGACATTGGAAGATCATGTTTCCAGTACCGAACCAATCTTGTTGCACCCCTAGTTGTAATACGTCTCTATATATATATATACACACACAAATGGAAGAATAAACATTAAAGATACACATCATCAATAAGTGAAAAAGAGATATTTAGATGGGTGGGCTTTAGAGTAGAAAAGAGTTGTCTCGATAATTTTCTCAAGCCCTAAAATCTTTTCACTATTTTCGTTTTTTTTGTGTGTATCTACTTGTTTGTAAATGCATGAGATTTCTCAATCTTCAGAATTACTTCGCTTTTGTAGTGATGGGTGAACTTTTACTTCTTTATTTCTTTGACATTAAGTATTAATACTAGTTAAGAAAGTTTGGTCAAGAAAAAGCTCCTGACGTATGGTTCTGCAATTTACATTTGTATATAACCAAGTAAGGATAACAAAAACACTTGATCCAAAACATTTCAGCATGTTCTGAAAGTAGATGCTAAAACCATGTTCAGTAGAACAAAACTGACTACATTCAATCCTCTTAAACTAAACCCTAAACGAAAATCAAGCCAAGGTACATGAGTGGCAACACATCTATGCCCCTTCCTAAGGAAGGTCATCATCCCACTCATATCCAATGAGTGACCTAAATTGATTAGATTTTTTTTGGTTAGGTCATGTCTACATGGATGTGATGAGGAGTGTCTCTCTGCTAGTATCCGTCGATTGTCATCATGTGACCACTATTTATGCCATGTTATGTCCATGTGGATGTGACATAGTACAATCTAATTGAAGAGGACTTACTGCACTTTCTGTAAGTGCAGAAAGTGCAGGCCACATGGACTCCACCTATTTTTTTGGTGCCACATGGGATGGAACCCATGTGACATCCCATGTGGCACTTGTCACATGGGATCTTTCTGCACTTGCAGAAAGTGCAGAAAGACTTTCTCCTAATTGAACGTGATCAATCTTATAAACATGTGCAAAACCCATCAAAATGGAGTGAATTACCTACTAACCTGGTCTTAAAAAGGAGAAAAGAAATGATAGGAGTATCTGTCATTCACAAAAGACAAGTGTCATTTGAGTTTATTAATATGGTCTCTGTGCGAGGATAACATTAGGAGGATATGATACATCACTTATCTTTTGTAAGTGGCAAACTAGGCATGTCAGAAAAATAATGCACGGGCATTCCAAAGTGCAGGGCCTCAGCACTAGAAAAATTTGATAGTGTGCAATATTGACATCAGAATTCATATGGAAAGAGATGTTACGACATAGCAAACAAACACCCCCCAAGCAGTGAATAAATTTCATGCATAGTGTTCAGAACTGAGGGCAATGTTTGCATGGCAACCATTCTACTTCCATGATCCCATCATGCCCAATTCTCAGTGAATTCACTCGGCATCTCAAACTGAAAAATGGTTAAATTTCAACATCCCATCATCATCATCATCATCATCCCTGTGATGAAACCCAAAAGGATAATAACCATTTAATGCATTATGCCAAATGATGTCAATAGGACAAATGGTTCCTGCCATGGTTTCCATTTTTCAAAGAAAATCATAGCTGCAATTGTTTTGTGGTTATTAGACCTTTTTAACTTGCAATATTGTTGATTTACAAAGGGAACTAACTAAGGAACTACGAGCAGAGGCCTTATCAAAAAGATTTTTGTCATTTTTTTTTCGAGTCTTGTCACTAAGTAATATATTTAACAACAGCCAACAACTGAGCCAAAAGCTCCAACACATTTTTGTCTTCACAGGGTGGTAAAAGAGGCATGCACAAGAGGATAATGCATCCCTAGTGAGCTGAATCGATATATTTACTGACAAAGGGTTTCTAGTCCAATGCATGAGCTACAGCGGTGAAGGAATAGTATTTGAAGGCAATTATTTGTCAGAGACCAAACACACGACGTGTGAATCAGGTATGCACAGACCTAGGTGTATGTACTTTCCTAACTTTGATGGCTGGTGCTAATATCATGGGGCAGCCTGGGACAGGTACTGCAGCCATTCCTCAGGCACACCTTTTCTTGACTTCAGCATCTTCAGAGCTGCAGTTGTCAAGGGTATGGCCAGAATGTCATAGTCCTTGGAGGCCTGTGACATCAATCAGTAAATGGCTTGTCCAGTTAGTGAAGATACTTATGGCAGTTCAGCTTCTAAATCAAGTTACTGAGAAATAAATTTCAGAACCTTTGGGACTTTGAGCAGCTTCATATTTGCTTGCTCTAATGTTTTCTGTCCTTTCCTTGAGTTGCATTTTGCACAAGCTGTGACCTGCAAGAGATAGGATGGATGCTGAACCATGCAAAACGCATAGAAGGATCTTTCTCAGATAGAAGAGAGATAAATATTTTTCAAATTATCAAATGACTGGAAGTGTTGCACAAAGCAGATTTATGAACTGAGGAATTAACTCATTTGTTACTGGAAAATAGCTCGAGTTTTGGTAGCAAGTAGTAACCTGTCTACAAAAATGCCCTAACTGAAATGACCAGCCAACCCAAAGGCCCATGTCAGAGGGCGGGCCTGAAACTTAGGTTAGTCTGTGGGGAAACCAGATTAAGATAGACATGAAGTGGCTCATGAATTCCTTGTATGCATGGAAGGTAGAATCAGCCGATCCGGATCAAGATCAGCCGATTCTACATCAGATCGGAGAGAACCCTTTACTTAGGTAAAATTCCGGCCGAATCGGGCTGAATCGTCCCGGATCATTTTGGATTGACCGATTCTAGGCCAATTCTGCCACACAACTTTTTTATTCATCATCATCATCATCAGAGCCTTATCCCATTGTTTGGGGTCGGCTACATGAATTCTCTTCCGTCAAAGATTTCTATCAAGTGCTATATTCATATTTAAACTCAAGAAGTCCAAGTCTTTCCTAATAACATCGCACCATCTCATTGTAGGCCTTCCCCTAGCTCTTTTACTCACAACTTTTAATTATATATGTTAATTAATACATGGATTAAATGTACATTAACTTACATATTTATGTATATATTCATGCATTAACTATATGCACATATGTATACATTAACTATATATATGTGTTTGTTATTATATTTACTTTAATATATGATTGTATGTACACTAACACACATACACATTAATATATGATTGATATACATATTAATCATGTTTATACATTAATATATGAACATTAACTATATATATGTGTGTGCTTTGCATTAATATATTTACATTAATATATGATTGTATGTACATTAACACACACCCATTAATATGTGATTGATAATTGATATACATATTAATTATGTTTATACATTAGTATATAAGTGCATATGTACATTAATATATCATTCTATGTACATCAACACACACAAACACATTCATATATGATTGATATACATACTAAATATGTTTATACATTAATATATGTAAATATTGAAGACATTTTCCCCTTATTTTTTCTGATTTTCCATGATTTTTTTTCAAATAAAACTTTTTTTTTAATATGGCCAATCCGGATTGGCCAGAATTCATGAGGATCGGCCGGATCGCCGATCGATCGGGATCAGCCCAGGCTGCTTCCTAGACCGATCCGATTCTGCCTTCCATGCTTGTATGGGACTAAACCAGCTTACTACAGAAGTGAACTGCAGATCCAAAACTCAGGTCAAGTGTGTGAACCCAGTACTACTTAACACTGGTAGGCAATGGCTGTGACATCCAATTTGAAGCAATTTGGAACCAGATGGTTTTCATCGACCCCTCCCATTAGGACAAACCTGGGTAGAGTCATAAGCAAGTGATACTTCAGATTGGCAAGGCCAAAAAAACCAGCTCTGGTAATGTTATTGAATCAGATCATCAACTCAAAATTGATGGGGTAGAGTCTATCAGATATTGGCTGAAGGATTTTTGCAATAACTTGAGAAAATACTGGACTATGGTGTTTAGTATTCGACAGCAACATAATCACGGGCGTAAGCCATGTTCATGGGTCAAGCCTGCATTGGTAACCTGATCCTGCTGAAATTCCCCAGCTTGGCATGTGTGGGACCTCAACAACAGCAGTGAAACAGTAGTGATCTCCTCCTTAGACTTCAGTTCCAGACTTCCAGTAGCTGCAAGAATCAGTGGGTCTAGGACACAGAAAAGGCAGTGAAGATACACCAAACTTGGGCTGAAAAAGGAAGAGGAAACCTACAGCTTGAGGTCATTCCTTGGAGGATTTCAGCAATAAATAATAGAACTCCTCTGCATGTTGCTAAGCATCTCCGTAACCATCCAAACTGTAATTCTCGCTTCATCATGCCAAGAATGTATTCAATGGCATAGAATCTTTTCCAATTCCACAAAGGCACATTCTGCGGGCTATACGGAGAAGATAATGGGGAAGAGGAAGGATGTGGCTTCACACAAGATCTGCAGATGGACAGTGAGCAGATTGTTCTAATCCAGATAGGGTCAGGAGTGGCTCAAAATCAGAAATGTCTTAGGAACAAATCCTGTTGGTCTAACCCTTATAATTCAAATTCCTGTAGGTGGAAACAGTAAGCAACCTCCAAGTCAACAATTGCCCAGAACTCACAAATTTGACAAAACTTCACCCATCCAACTGGCGACAATTTTTTGTAAGTGATAGCCTATTTCTAATGATAAAGAACACAGAGAGGTACAGGGAGGGAAACAAGAAACAAGAAATATGACACAGCCAAATACGCAAGCATATATGTATATCTTGCTCACCAGATTTTCCCATTTCCATTCACCACCTTTTGACATTGGAATAACGTGGTCAATGGTCAAATTCTCATGTGAACAACAGTACCTGTTTATAACAAATTTGTGTCAACATGACTGTCTAGGAAAACAAAAATAAACCAATCAAGACTGCATAATTAGAAATGGTATAAAACCTAGGAAGTGAATCAGTAGATCCCTAGCTTGAATTCATCAATACTCAATTAACAAGTAAATGTTCCAAAAAAAAACATAACAAAATCCAATGTTCAAATGAAAAAGAATAAAACTGATGCAGGGGCATGTTGCCATGTTGGCCACCCTAGGGTATTTGGGCCGTATGATTTTAGATTTTTGGTGTCTTTTGGGCTAGACATGTATAACAGCTTTATTTGAGCCCATTAGTAGCCAGGGTTATTTAGAGTTTCGGTGGATTAGAGCATTAAGAGATCTTGGAGTACCCCTACCCATTATAAAAGGGGTTGTGTTAGGGTTTCTCAAGACAATGATGAATTGAAAGAATTTTTGGAAAGAAGTTTGGCCACCGCCCTCTCTCTTGCTCTTTCTCAGTCCTCTGAGAAGGAGGCCAATCTGACCAGGGCAGGGTGGGAAGCCCCAGTCCGATCAGACCTGGCCAAGAGGTGCGACACCCCTGGCAGGCACCGTCACCGCATGCTCTCCCTGTGGTGGGGAGACTCACGTCGCGCCACTGACCCACCCCGCTCCCCTGGTGCTACTGCTGCTGTTCTCCCTACAAAGGGGAATCAATCACCACCATCCCGGCCCTCCGCCACTGCAAACCTGCCATCATCATGACCCCCCCCCCCCCTTCTCCTTCTTCCTCCCTCGATCTGGCTCTATCTCTCGTCGGCTTCCTCTCTTTCCCCTCGGAATCACTCTCCTTTCTCTTCTTCCCGCACTATTGTTGCTCGCCTGGCTGCTTGGAGTTCTCTGCCACCTGCTCAACCTCCGATGGTCCCCTTTCTCTTCTGCCTCCCTCCACCCTCCATGCTACAGTGCTGCCACCACTACCTGCCAGCACCGCCCATTGCCGCCGCCTGCTACACCGCCAACCCCCAACTAGCTGGGCCCCCACCCTCCAAGGTTGCACCGGGAGGCGGGAGCAACCCAGCCCCAGCCGGGTCTCCACCAAGTCAACCGTGGGCTGGGAGGCCTGGGCTCACACGACCAAGAATTGGATCCCCGTAGTTGGGCCGGCCCACCCATGGAAGGCAGGATCAGATCAGACCCCTGAATCGGCTAGGGCCAATCCCGATCCGATCCGGCTGATTCCCCATCAGAATCGGCCAGAATCAGAGGAATCGGGCTAGATTCTGCCTTCCATGGGCCCACCAGTCTGCTTGGGCCATTATCTGGTCGGTCCCATTTGAGCCAGCACCAGGTCAGCGTTCCCTGCTGGTCAATCCAGCCCGACTCCAGCCTGATCTCAGCCCGGCCCGGCTCAGTTCTGCAGTGGGCCATCAAAAGCACCCTCCTAGGCCAGCTTGCCATGGCCCAGGCCTGGTTTTCTCCTGCATCAAAGGCTCTTCTTACATTGAAAACAAATTGCAGAACAAAAAGGGAGGTTAATGTTGTCATACATATGCTTTGAGAAAGGACAAACAGATGAGCATCTGCGTTTACTCAAAGCAGTAATTGTTATTGCCTCTAAATACGACCTACTCATTAGGTGCTACATCATTGTTTAAAGTATCATGCATATAAGTCAAAAAAAGTTAAGGTCATGGAATGTGTACATTGAGCGGGATAGTTTTAGTAATGTTTCTTAGCTGTATCAAATATCTCTGGCCTTTCCTGTTTCGGTTTACTGTTATGCAGCAGTATTAAACCATCCAACTTTCTTTAACCACCGAAGTGATAGTTGATTGATACAGAAAACACAATCTAAAACAACAGCACATGTTGGAGGAGGATTTATGATGAAGCCAAACCAAAACAACCACAATGCTCGAGCTTCACCCAGCAAAGCAACTTTCAAGCTCAGATTTGAGTAGTTGTTTTCACCATCATCAGCACCTTCTTTCAAGTGTGGACTAAGCAATTTTTTTATGACAACAGGAAATAGTTGCTATCCATGTTCATTACAAATCACAAAAGCTGTTTTGCAGGTTCCTGTTTCCTACTGTCTGATGCAAAGATAGTTTATGTGGCAACCTAATTTCCTCGGTCGAACCTTACCTGTTTCAAGAACTAGATATCCTGTCTACTGTAGTATTATGCATTTATGTTTACAGTATGTGAACTCCTAGAATGGAGGCATTCTCATGCAAGCACCAAGAGATTATTTCTATCCCATCAACTTTCTCCTAGCTCGTCAATGGAGATGACAATAAAGACATATACCATACGTGTATATATATCCCTCTACTGCACGTAAACAAGTATATTAGGAAATTGATACATTGGACATAAGTCTTCCTCACTTTTTGTCAACTTTTTTAATCTGTCCAAATACAAAAACTACAACATTTCAATACCAACTACTATTAGTCTGTTACCATTTTTTAATTCCTTCATTGTGACTTTGGCAAATACCAAATATTACAGAAAGACTGACTATATATGTTTTTGAGTTGCAAAGCCCATACAGTAGTTTCCAACATTAATTACAGCACTATGTGGGGGAGTAAAATCTATCAACAGCATTTGTCTGGTGCTGCTGGATAAAGCAATACTAGAATGACCTTCTGGATAATGCAAATGATTAAAGAGCAAGTGTGTGCAGAGCCCAAACATTTCCAGATTCTCATGATCCAGTACTGTTTATAATAATAGTGGAGCTCTCTCCACTCATCGCCTTAATTTATAAAATTGTTCAACTCTTTGTACCACACTCATTACTAAAACAGGCATAGAGATCCAGTTCCACCCCCTTTGGTTTCATGCCAAATCAACAGGGGGACTATTGGGCCAACTAACCTGTTTCAGATCAAATTAATTGCCATGCCTATATTTGCAGATCAAAATATGTAACATCAATATCCATAACTAGCAAAGTTAGTTTGTCTCAAAAAAGCACTTACTGGCAAGTGTAAGAATCACGATGGAATATACTTTTACGACTAAGGCTGTATTTGACCCTCCGTCTCTTGACAACCTGTAGCAAATGAGGTATCTGGAATTGGAGAGATAACAGTCACTAGATCAACCAAAAAAGAGGTCCTAAATAGACAAACCACCACTGTGAGGTCCAAACATTGGCACTTGATAAATTCAACTGAAATGACAGCATCAAGATAATCCTATTATCCCTGACAAGTCTTTCTCTGACTACTGAATCATATTCAAGCATGAGAACCAATAATAGTTGGCAAGAAATAGACATACCCCAACCAGAAAAGAGCTGTCATTCTGTCAAAGAACTTGGTAATAAAGTTAATCTGCTCACCCTTAGGACTGCAGGGATGTAGAATGGTCCTCGAGGTGATGATACCGTTTGATCGTAGTATTCTAGAACATCAGCCTACCAAAAGAAGTCAGATAACGACTCATAAATTGAGATGTGTGATCATGAAACTTGCACCATGAGGTATGGAGAAAGGAGATATTTACTTTCCAAGCATTAAATTTAAACAAAAAGGCAATGAATTAAATGTCACCTTTCTGTGACCAAACTTGGTGACTAAGATGATAGCACTTGTATTACACAAACTCACCTTCTCCATAAATTCCAAACAAATGGCACGCCTCCAACAAACAACATTAACAGGCCTGAGAAGGATCAGACATACATGCAGAGTATTTTCCTTAAGTTAGAATCATTTGCACGCTCTAAAATGTAAATCTATGAGAACAATCAGGGCAATAATACATGTTCAACATGAGACATGATCTAATCCTTTCCTTAAGTAGAGAAAAGTTCCACCTTTTTAGCATAAATACTTGAAAACAGTTATAAATAGTGAATGGCCCATGTCACTATGCAAAAACTCTGAGAAAGAAGTAGAAGCTAACATGCATAAGAACAATTATGTAGTAACCACATTTGACAGATGCCCCTTGAATGGAAGATGCAGTTTTCAGACAGGTTCTGCATATGTAGGTTGCACAAAATTGCAGATGTAAACATGAAAGCACGTGCTCATTTACATTTTTGAGTGAGTTACAACAGAAGGCTGAAGAACACTACTGCTAAAGAATGTAAAGGCAAGAATATTATGCCTGTAATCCACATTCTTTATGCCGTGAAATGTTGTAAAGTAAACTACCAAAGCTTCTGACACATTGTGTTTTATTTTTTTTTCTTTGTTTTAAGTGGACAGTGGACCTAGAATAGAGAAGGGAAAACGGGCCCCACCCAAGAAATCCACCAATACAAGAAAGAATTCAGCCCCAGAAAGCTCCACTAACAAAAAAGCATCAAAGAAAAAGGAAATACATACTTCAAAAGCACCCTATCTTTCATTTTCCTTAGGTTTTACAAATTAGAATACCCACAGAAGGTAAAAGAACAAATACACTGCGACCTTCCTGCATCATGGAATATATAGCCTTTTGTAGGTTTATCGACCTTCTAGTAAAGTATTTCTAGCTTCTACAACCATAATCACTATTTTCTGCAGATCAGTGCAAATTACACATAATCCTTGTTAAAGAGGTGTTTCTATGACCCACAAGAGAAACATTCTGGAATCACCCAAAGTAATACTGGACGTTACAGGGCAGAAATAGATGGACAAAGAACAGATATAGGTAAAAAAGTTGCAGCCTGTTTAGACAGCGACAATAAATTGTTTATGTGCTCCAGAGAGACTGCTGCTTACAAGTAAAACGCATCCATGCAAAATAGTAGATCATACTTGCTGTCAAGCAGATCACACGTTTAAATGAATGTTGTTGACTGCCACCACTCGCAAAAGTCGATTATCTCAGCCAAAATAATAAGATAAACCAGAAATAGAGAGATGAATACAAGTTTTATGAGAAAAAGCAACGGCCCCATCACCATACATGCACACAGATCAAAACTATTGACACCCCAAATAATTAAATGTTCATAGACTTTGAACCATTTTTTAATGGAGATCTATTAACAAGATGAAACCACTTATAACACCCTTCCACCTCCCTCCCCAACGAAAGAAAAAGAAGAAGAAGATCAAACACATAGGGACCCGGGTGATCACTAACCTGTAAGAGATGTCTAAGACGAGCCCTCTGAAGCAGGACAATTCATCCCTCTCCAACTCCTCGAACTCATCGTCCTCGTCAACGTCATCCTTCACGCTCTCCTCCTCCTCCTCCTCCTCACTAAACCTTCTGCCTCTCCTGCCAACAGAAGATGCTCTGCAAGACCATCTAGCAAGCCTGTGCCTACTGTTACCGGGCCTGTGGACGTCAAATGGGCTCCCAAACAGCGAGACTCCAGCACCGCCGCCGCCACCAAGCCTACACTGAAACGATTCTCTGAGATCACAAGCCCTCTCGCTGAAAGGCAGCCTGAACCCACCCTGGGCTGCGAATTTGGCCATGGGGGAAGCTGCCGATCTGCAAGGACCGCCGGTGACACCTCCTGCCGTCTCCACAGTGAAAACTGAGGAGGCAGCCTGCGGCGCTTTGCCTGGTCAGTTCGTGGAGGTCATGGGTATCTGGGTTCTTTAAAAGATCCCTCCTTTTTTCACTTCCCTTCACCTCCTCGTCCTTTTTCCAGCTCCTTCCGAAGTCCAAACCAGTCACACAGACCAAAAGATCGTCATTACCGCAATGAAAGATGTTCTTTTGCCCGGTGGAATGCGAGTTTCATGTCGGGACTCTGGTGGTTTAGAAGCCTTGGACCGATAAAAACGTGATATTTGCTGTGGGTGTTACGGTCGCTGCCCAGGAAGGTGCAAGGTGGGGCGAGCGGGGGAGAGCAAACATGGGGGAATGAAGAGAGCGGCGAGGGCAGGAATCACAGTTGAGTACAAGAAAAAGGTGTTCTGGCAAGATGGAGAAATCCTGAGAGCCACAAGTTCTTCTGCCTGGTTTATGCCATCCTGTGGAGGGAATATCTCTCCATTTTTCATGGTGGAAATGGTCTTCCCAAGCTCCTCCAACTTCCAACTATCAGCAAGAAAAAAATGACAACTTGAAATTTGGTCACTGATACTTGTTGGGTATTTTTTTTCACATATGGCTTTCTGCATTCAAACTCCTAAGATTCTTTACAAATTACATAAAAATTCTTCGAATATCACTTGTCACAGCTTTGAAAAGTCCGAATTCACAAAATTAATCCTTTTTAAAAAGTATTGCACAAATAATATCTAAAGGTTAACAAAAGTCCATTGCTTTTGTTAGATTTAAAATTTCTCTTTTTTTTCTTCTGAAGACATACACCTTAAATATAAATTTTTACAAAAGAAACACTTCTCGATTAAGCCATCCGCCGAAGGATGACAACGGAATAATATTTGGTCGAGTATTAAATATTTCTCTTTATACAAAGTCACCATTTCTTATGAGCAATTTTCCAAGAGGCCAACTCAAGTGGGCCTTTCTAGGCCATTGTATCCTAAGTGCGGGGTTAGGGGAGTTAAATGGGCCGAGCCCATATAGGCCACGGCCCAGTTTGGTCGGTTATTATGATGCTGGGGGACCCTGGTTCAGCTCGAGGTAGTTCGATTGGATTTGGAGCTCGAGGTATATTACTCCAGTTATAAAATATTTCTGATAACTTTCGATAATATATGTGTTTGATAATTTTGGATGACGTACAACATGGCAAGTTCATCACGCCGCACCTTATTTGCTGGTTTCATTCCTTACTTATCCACCGGTAAAGTCTCAAGGATGAGAAATGTTTACTGCACTTGAGGAAGTGCATTAAGTATAATTTACGTAGGATTGCAGTTCACGTGGCGTGTTGTTCGGCGTCACATGATTTTTTTATTTTTTATTTAATTTAATATTTCTATTTTAGAGTCCAACCTCTTTATTTTAGAGCCCAATTTTTTTATTTTAGAGCATAACTTTTTATTTTGGAGTCTAATTTACCTTCTGTTTTGGAGCCCAACTATTTTTAGGCTTCAAAATAAAAAAGTTAAGTTCTAAAATAAAAAAATTAGGTTCTAAAATAGAGGGGTTGAGCTCTAAAATAGAAAGATTAAATTAAAAAAAAATTTACGTGGCACTCAACAAGACGCTACATCAATCTTACGTAAATTGCACTTACTGCACTTCCTCAAATACAGTAAATCTTTCTCTAACTATTATTGCCATCACCTTCTTGCACCCATTTTTCCATTCTCGTTCGCCGGTGGAGGCTACATCTTTCTGCCAATGCATGCCTGCATTTGCCGTCTTTTGGAGGTAAAATATCTCTTGTTTTCTCTGAATTTGAGGAATATGGTGTTTCCTCGTGCACTTAGTAGTATCAAAAAATTTAATCTCTTGCATAGACAAAGATACACAAGATTGAAGATATATACAAAGTTTGATCTATCTGGGATGGACGAGTACTATCAGCTCTCACTGTAGACACAAATGCAAGGTAGTTGATGGGTCACCATCTTGGCCTCAAGAATATCGGCCCATTAAACCTGGGCGGCCCAAAACAAAGGTTCAGCGGCGCGTATTCGACACGAACCAAGGTCTGATTAGGAAGCCCAAGGTTCGGCTACGACCTCGATGACTCCGAGCTCGCGATTGTCTTGCCCCCTATGGCAATCCAGTTGTAGCTTTCCTTCGAAGGTCCTATGCTCCAAAAGAGCCTCCAACTTAGGCATTCCAATAGATCTATGGAGGGCCCTCCACCTATAAAAAGGTCCCCTCGCCGCAAACAAAAGGGTAAGAGATTTTAAATCTCCATAAAAGATCTTAGCACACCTCGACAATTACTCTCACCTTTTCTCTCCCTTCATATTTTAGTGCGAGCGTTTTGATTTGAGCACCAGAGAGTTGATTTTGGAATCCCTTTTCCCGAGTTGACTTCTTGTAGGACGAATGACGTCGATCATCACTACAGGCGACTTTGACAATTTCGTCTTCCCTCTCCGTCAACAGATCTGAGATCTCAATCTCAAATCCTTCCAAGATCAACCGGATGAGATCTTCGGTGATTCGAACCGATCCAATGTGGATTTAAGTCGATCACTTATAAATATTCTGGAACATGAGCTCTGGGTTCTATGCATGGAGCATAGATACACGTTTGAGAACTTCGCAAATTAGAGGAATTACTTGAATATTATGCAGAAGCTGCACATGTAGAATACATATCAAGCCATGTGCTTATTGAGGCCTCTTCCTATGTCCTCCCCCTTCGTTACCGAAACTTGTCTTCCTAACTCATGACCTACTACATTGTGCGATCATTAGCACTAGGTACACTTACTAATTACAAATAGTTATATGTAATATAATAATGGTAACATAACTAAGTTCACTATTATATTAATTATTATAGTAATGTAGTAACATTATCATGTTAATATGTTATTGCATTAAGTCTAATCATAATTTAGTGTGACAATGTTATGACTAATTTGACCATATTTGTAGTGACCATGGATATTTATGTCCGAAAGATTCCATATCCAGATTCGTCTCCCGCGATCAGACAGAAGTCTTGCAATAGATATCTCACACACGTGTTCAATAAGAATGTAAAAGGTAACCACATTGTATAAAGATTCATGATAAAATACATGATCTCATATACATTCATAAAATTACATTGTCCAACTATATTATTATATGTCTAAAAAAAAAGTACAGAAGCCTAGAACATACCCCCGAGGTGTACAATAAGAACCAAAACTCACACTACTATTGGTGATACAAGTTCGCCTCCATGAAACCATGCTCTCTAAATACCTGAAAGAGGAGTGTAGGAGTGTGAGCCTCACAAAGTTACCGACTCAGTAGGGAACTCCTCAAAACAACAACATACATAATCCACGTGTAACAAAAGAAAGCACCAACTAACACAAGTCCACCAGTCAGTTCAGATGTAACAATTAAGAGAAAACACATCGAAAGTTGGAACCTAAATATGCTTTCCAATGAACATCAATAAATAACATGATTTCCACGGGTAAACAACTAATTAACAATACATATATACAATTAATAGGCACCCCTATAAATCACGATTAACCAGAAACACACTGCTAACTAGGAGCCACTAAACTCAATAAGCAATGGAGATAAACCATCAGAAGAACATTAAAGAAACTGCAAAAACAACCATAGAACTAAGCGGTACTAAGCCAACGGTACCACACAGACCTGACTATGGAGTAAACCACAAGCAGAGTCGGAAGAAATGAAACTACCACATGGGTCACGACTACTGGTTCATGACGCCAATATTCGACGCAAACAAATCAACACAGAAAACACCTCTCAATCTCGCAGTCGGGGACGTAAGGTGCAACTGCGGCTCCACCACAACACTACGTAAGTCAAAGAACTATGGAGACCAACCAACACCACTCTACGGAGACACATACTGCAGACCCACTCCTGACACAACTCTATGGGTTCCGGGGCCTGCAGAGTGAAACAAGTTGAAACACGGGATTAGTTGGGGACCAGTACGTCTATTGGTGTTCGTCCCCCAACTACGAGCGCGCTACAAGCGACTAAACAAAAAGCCAACCACAACACAAGTCGCTGCCCCAACACAGTCGTGCTTCCCTTAGTCGGACGGGCTACTCGACAAACGAGTGAGGGTGTCTATGAAGACGACAATGACCTCTACGGCATACACAGTATCGGGACAACCCCGAGCACAACATGTCTGGCTCACAGAGAACCTGGGGTACCTAACAAGAGAGGTATTCCGGAGTAAGAACCAGACCACCAAACTCGGCAAACCGTACAAGTCACAACTAATCACCGAATCACACCTTTAGAGCCTTTCGTTCATAAACCATAACAATCTTTACACATTATAGGCTACCACATTATCTTTAACTCATGCATTCCAAAATCTGTAAACCTTATAAGCTATATTCCTCTTACCTACACAACATAACTAACATGATGAACATTAACCACTACTAACCATAAATCGGTCCATTAAAACTAAATTCATGCTTTACTAATATTAACTTGGCTTAAACATCTTAAACCAACATAAAATAACCAAACTAGGCCCATACTGCCAAGCACCAAGTAAAACACTTTGAGAAGTAAAACGCAAAACTCGACAGCCCGATAAGTTGCATTCACAACAAGAACGTGTCGGCCCAGTCGACCGCATTAAGAACGCGATGGCCCGACACACCGCATTCACAGTGAGAACGTGTCAGGGCAGAAGGTCGCAACTTGAACGTGATTGTCCGACCCATCGCGTTCTTAGATAGAACGCCAAAACCCTCAGCTCTCAGCTAGAAACCCTAATAAAACCTCATATCCAATCATTCCAAACTCAAACAAATCGATTAACTCATATAGAAATCACATCCACACACTAACTCATGATTTTCATGCTTTAAACCGATTAGACAACGTTAATAAACGAGAAAGTCTCCCTACCAACGTGAACAACGTGAAGAGCGATGCTCGATTGGCGTTTTCCACTCTCCAGATAACCTCCTTGAGTGGAAATCGCGCCAAACTGCAGCTCCTGAGCCAAAATTGCCAAAGCCACCACCAGCACAGCTCCCCTAGTTGAACAGAGCTCCATGCTCTGTTTGGCCGACCAACCACACTTAAACAAATCAGAATCCAAAACTCATCGTGTGAACCGTCGCATTCAGAATGTGACATACCCAGAGGATGCATTCACAAAGATGGTGCCACGCGTCAGCTCCACACGCGTCACGTGTCGCACAAGCGAACAAAGCCCCTAGAAAAAGCGGCAACGAGATAGTGACGTAGGGGACGGTTGTGTTCAAAATGCGTCGCCCACCCCCGTCATGTTCTCAAATAGAGAACCAGTGGGCTATTTTGGGTAAAACTTTCGGCCCACAACACCCACACAACTCACCGAAGCCACAACCAAGGTCCAATGGCCACACATTGGCCTAAAACACCACACTAAAATCATTAAACTCGTATCTGAACAATCATGACACTACATTACTATCACCTAAAAAGAAATGTCGTCCTCGACATTAGGACGAAACACGAAACAAAATACATTACACAATTAAATAAATAACTAAAATTAAATTTGAATTCAAACAAGTATGTATACACTTCTTCTCTGCCTTTCTTCGATAATTCTCTCTTGCTTTTGTTTCTTTTTTAACTTGCTTCATAGACCTTCTATTCTAGTTGATTCAATATGCTCTTTCCTTTATCTGCTTCAACCCTCTGCCATATCTTTCTATTAATTACCCATCTTAACTCAAGCAGTTCTATCCTGCCCTAGGCGTTTTATCTTCTTGGACTCAACCTGCTTTCACATTTTCTTAGATGTGTTTGCAACATTTTCTGTGCCATTATTTCTGCTTAAGACCTTTGGCAATAAACCTCTGCCCTTGAATATTCTGCTACATTAATTCATTTCCTAAACCAATTACCTCTCTATGCTTGTTTACCTTGTTGGCCCACTAACGACAGCAAGGATAAACCTAGAGGGGGGTGAATAGGTTATTTGAAAATACAAATAAAAATCACCACTTGAAAACTTTGGTTAGTGAATGTAGTTGTGTGCTGTAGATAAAGTAGCAGTGCGGAAGCAATTTAAACAAACAATCACACAAATGAACACAAAGAATTTTATCCTAATTCGGTACTTCTCAAATGGAAGACCTACGTCTAGTCTCCAACAAATCTTGAGATTTCACTAATCAGGGTATAATCCCCCCAAGGATATATAAACCCCTAGTTCCCCCCTGGTCCTCTTCCTTTTTGAGTAGGAAGGAAACTCACTTCTATTATAGGTCAAGAAGTCACCCTTTTAGAACAAACTCCAGTGCAGTTCTGCTAGACTTAAACCCCCAGCTGGGTTCTGCTGACACCAACCCCAGCTAGGTTCTTCCCTTAACCTAAGGAGAACACTGTGTACAGTCTCACAGTCAGACATAATCCACCAGCACCCCGCTGGCCTTCTCTTCACACTAGAAGAGGAACATTGTATACAGTCCTACAGCTGGACACAAGTCTTTCTTAGAAAAGAAAAAACAGACTGAGAGCTATACAAGATGATCACTAAGAAACTCAAACTCTCAGCTCACAGACTCTCCCCCAGATTTACAATGATGCACAGAGAGTGGGAAGAGAGGAATGCTTGGAGCTTCAAAAACTTCAGTTTTGAAAGCTTCTCTTGAATAGGCTTGAGCTCTTCTCTCTTGCTTGAGTGTATGTGGCGTTGAGGCTTCTCACTAGATGCATATTCTTTCAGAAGGATTTTCAAGAAGGCTCTCTTGTCTTCTGCTTCAAACACTTCATCCTTTATATGGAGCATTGAAGAGATCCGTTGATAGATGGTCGTTGGAGTCCTTGGCTCTCTTCTTCTTCTGCTCTCCTTTTTCTTCTTCTTCTATCTTTGTGTCTAGGATGCTTGCTTGAGTCTTAACGGATTCCTCATGTTAAAATTGGACTCCTGCAAACATTTAATGCATAGAAGAGAATGTTAGACTTCAGAAATCTTTTGACAGATAGCCCATACTTCTTTTTCCTTTACTTCCATATTTTCTACTGACATCCAGACATGTTAGGTAAGACCCTTTTTGTCAGGCATGAAGGAAGGAGTTCTTTTAGTCCTTATTTTCTGCTGATAATATCTTACATACCCTGAAGGATAGATAGTAGAAAGATCTTCAGTCAGACAGAGAAATAATAAGTTAAACATATGAAGTACATTTGAACTTTCATTTGGGCGCCACAGACATTTTGAAACATTTGAAATATGGAGGCAAACGATGTTTAAGTATAATAGTAATCGATGTGTGAAAGACTATAGACATCGAAAGACTATAGAGACTTCGACTGTAGATAAGTCACAGTGAGACTAATCAAACTTCGACTTTCCAGGAGTCGGAGTAGGACTTCATTTGTTCAACTGTCAATATCACACTTTGACTTTCCAAGAGTCGAACTCAGTATGATATATATATATATACTAGTTGTGGACTTTGAAATTTTTGAGCAAGCAGAAGAACATATGTGCCATCCAAACATAGTGTTTATAAAATGTATTCTTCTGTGATATTATTATAGTGCATTTGAAGATTATTTATGCAAATGGTTATGCACTCATTTATTAAGCAATTGTATTAATCAAAACAATGCAGTCGATCGAAGTAAAGCTTCGAATATGACGAAGTGTATGACGAAGTTAACTTCGGATATAACGAAGTGTAACTTCGGATGAACAGAAAATAGTGTTATCGGTCGAAGTGAAACTTTGGATATACTTCGTATATGACGAAATGTAACTTCGGATGAACAGAAAATAACATTGTTGGTCGAAGTGAAACTACAGATATAGATTCAGAGATGACGAAGTTAACTTCGTATATGACGAAGTGAACTTCAGATGAACAGAAATCAATGTTGTCAGTCGAAGTGGAACTTCAGATATGACAAAGTTAACTTCGTATATGACAAAGTTGAAGTTCGACTGATCACGACCAAAAACATGCATGACGAAGTGTACCTTCGTATATGACGAACTGGACTTCGGATATAACGAAGCTAATTTCGTATATGACGAAGTAAGCTTCGACTGAATATGATCAAAACATTCATGACGAAGTTGAAACTCAGTGTAAATCTATAATGATAATGCAAAAATATGTTGTATTCATGGGAGAAACATGATATAAAATATATCAATGATATTTTAAGTTAAACATGGGTTTTGTTATCACCAAAATAAAAGGATAAAATATAGGAGTGGTTCAACATACCTTTGCCATTCCATTATCTGGCTACTAACTAAAATTATATCTTGATTCTGCACATACCTTAAATTGATAAATTCTTCGAAGAAAATCAAAACACATAACTCAATTTTCTACGTCTACATACCAATTTGCTTTTCACTTCAACAATGCTTACATACTTCCATTGTAATCTCATGTTATTCCTCTGTTGCCACTACTTCATGCCTGCACTTATTGCCTTGCTCTTCACTGCTCTGCTCTGCTAATACTTTTACCTTCACTTACTAACTTATCTAGCTGAAATATCTACCATCATTCTATACAATTCTCATTTCACAATCAATATCTGACTTAAAATGTTCCTCTGCTCTGCGCATTAACAATAACTAATATGCCAATCTAAAATCATGCTTTCTCAAACATTCTATCTACTTGTGCTGCTCTAAACTCAGATCTTCCTGGAAACCATTGTCTCCTCAATTAATTATGCAAAGACCTTAAATTCTTCTCTGACTAATCAAATCTATAATACTGCAATCCTGTGAGATCCTGGGACCTGTGGGTTATGGGCTCACCATGCTTCCGCTGCGCACTCTGATTAAGTCTAATTTCTTCTGTAATATCTATAGATCTCGCTTTTTCGTTCTTTCAAACTACGAAGCGCTACAAAGAAAATAAGAGGAAATAGAAAGAAAAATAATAAAAATGGGAGCACAACTTCTTGTGTGTGGATGAATCGTGATCGCCAGGTACGCGAGGGTACCAAAGGAGGTGCACACGATGGGTGCAAATGAAGGTTGATCGCGAAGTACCTTTTGCGTGGGAGATTGTGCGGGAGAGACGTGGGTCCTTTTCTTCTTCTACGAGCACGACCGGCCGTGGTAAAAGGCGCTCTTCAAATGATTACCCTAAAAAATACACAATTAAAAATAGGGAATTAGCCAAGTGTGCGTATAACATCAATTTTCAAATAAATAGAGCAATATGAAGAGATGGAGAATGACACACCTTTTGGATGGCTTTTAAACCCCTAGAAAAATTAGGGGTGTGTGTGTAATGCATGCATGTGTGTGTTTTAAAAAAAAAGGGGGATAAAAAGAATAAAAATAGCCACGTGGGGCTTGGAGGGAAGGATTGATATGGACAAAGGAGAGTGGGAGAGGGAGATGCTTCCCCAAGGAGTGATGGCGTTGTTGGAGCTTGTAACAAATAGATTGAAGAAGGCGTCGTTGGAGGTCGAGGCAGTAGTCCGGCAGGGCTTCGCCTTAGGATCATCTCCTCCAACTCGAACACGGAGGTACTCCCGCTTGTCTCCAACTGGTCTCCAATGTATGTCTCCAACCCTGGGATCGATGGGACATGGTCTGTATTTATAGTGGACATCAGTTGAAAATCGTGTCCGAGGAAGTGGTCGCCTTTCTGTTTGAAACGCGACGGCATAGATGGACACGTTCAAGAATTTCCATTTTATGGCCACAGTACGACCCTTAATCGCGACGGTACGACACGTTGCGTTAATGAATTTCCGAATTTTGTTTATGGAAACATGCCAAAAGTCAAATATGGAAATTATAATCGCGGCGGGGAAACCCGACGCGTTTATGAACTTCCGTATTTTCTTTAAGGAAACTTTCCATTATTAAATATGGAAAGTGTAATCGCGGCAGGGATGGCCGACGTGTTTCATAAAATGGCAATAGGCATTTCCGTAAATAAAAAAAGGAAACCGCTGAAGAATATGGAAGTTCAAAATCGCGACGTACATGACCGACGCGTTAAGGACCAATCAGTTTTAAGTCCCAACGTGCTAAAGACCAATCGATATTGAATCACGGCGGAAATACCCGACGCGTCTATGGGGAATCGATGTGCCTCCGAATCGTGCCTGCTAAACCCGACACGTTCCCATTAATAAACGCGACCACCTGGTCTGTCGTGATTTTCAATATCTGTCCACAATATCTAGCAAGCCTTGGAGATGAAGGGGAAGCACCGGGGGGGACGAATTGGGTGATCCAAGATAATGAGGAAAACTACTCTTGCAAGGCAAAAAAAAAAGGGCCATTCGTGGCATTACGGCGCAACTTGAAATTTGCCCGCGATGGTGTCAAATTCGCGTGTCTACAATATCCTATTAGCTATGCTCTCTATTATTACCTTCAACTCTTTGCATTTCAATGCTACTATTGCTTTGGCTACATCTAATTCTTGCTTCATTCAATTATCAGAACCACTCAATGTAAACTTGAAATATACACTCAATCAATTACTGCTAGAAGAAAATACCTGAATTCCAGAACTATTTTCTCTAACACCTTTATTCTTCTTTAATTCTAGCTGGGCCCATACTCTGATTCTGACATACTGCTATTATCATATTTTTCTATTTTCTATCCACTGAATATCATAATTCCTTTTCTAGTCAAATGCATCTTACTATCACTTCAATTTTCTAGCTGACAAACCAAACTGAAAACATAATTTTCTAGAATAACCCATCCATCTATATTAATTTTAATTCAATTTCCTTATTACTCATTCTAAATCATACACTGAATTGACATATACTGCTATTTATCATACTTTCATGATATTGTACCTTCTTACTGGGGATAAGACTGCTCAGGTAACACTGCACATACTCTGCCATTAACTCTGCCCAGTTCTTCTAATTATCTGCTAACTGACCCAAATCTTTCTCTGCCTAACTGACCATATATTTCTTTTTATATACAACATTTCACTGAATTCAGAAAATCTGAACTCTATATATTGCCCACTCTTCCTATTCCATTACTGCCACAATCTAATCTAACTTATTACATTTCTGGCTACTATATAACTGAAAAACAATGTTGGGCTTAATATATCAATATCCTCTTTTTCCATACCCTCTACTTACTATTTCTCAACTGATTTATTCCTGCTCTTACATCAAACCCTGAAAATGCTCTTACTGAAGAATACTTATACTAAAATGAGTTATCTGTTCTACACCACCACATAAACTCTTACTAAGCACTGCCTTAATTATTTAACTACAATCACCATATAAAATGTCACATTCATCCTGTCTTCTAATCAATAATCCTCAGACTTTAAATTCATGATTAACTGGATGAAACAAAATACTATCCCTATGTTCATGAAGTGATCCCTTTGACTATTCCTTTACCTGATTAATTCCATTGCACCAATCAAACTTTCTAATTCATAACTATAACTCTCCTTTAATATATAACTATATTTCACTAAAACACTACCAATCTTGGAATTCAAATACCCATTTTCTTAAACACAATGATCTGCCCTTCCTTTTTCCTATATTCTACACCACTACTTTATAATATGCACTGATCAACTGCTACTCAACCTTCGTTAAAATTAAATAATTTCTGCAAAATCTAAAATCTCTATTTGTATGCAACTAAGCTCAACATCTGCCTTTTCACTTACTATGCTACAACTATTCCATCCTCAATCACTTGAAACACTACCACTATGGTGTACTCACCAACACTAATATTCGCATGAACAAATACAAATTCCATTCAAACCTTCTAATTACCTCAACGAAAGCTCTTATTCTCTCACAATCTATCTCTTCGCTTTGCTCAGACTGACATTTCTTATATGCTTCTCAACTGACTTACCATTTTTCTGTCTGATCCTTTCGGTTAGAAAACCATAATTTCAAATTCTTGAAATCATAACACTTCTCATCATACTCTATCTTATCTGCTCTTACTCAAACAACTTTATCTTGCTCTTGACATTAATGGCTTCAATTTTTCTCTAATACATACTTTACCTTCATTGCCATACACTGCGCACAACTGCTAAACATCATTAACCATATTTTTAATACCACAATCTCTAACAAACCTTTCTATTGAATAACCACAAATTACCACTAGCCAGCTAAATAACTTATCCTCAGAACTCTTAGAAAACTTAACTCAATAATCATCTTTATCTACTCTTTCTGTAACAAATTGCTCATATATGCACACACTTTTACCAATCTTATACAAAACTTTCTGACACTATTACCTCTTCTAATAACAACACCATAAGTATGCTGCCACAAACTATTACTTCTCTATTTACTTATACATTATCTGAAATCAACTCCAATCATACATTCACCTGAATCCTTCAGAAATTGTAATAATCAATTACTATTTGAACTATCTTCCTGCATTTACTAGTATGATCTAAATTACCTTAAATATCTCTATTATAATCCCTTCAGTCTTCCATAACCAATAACTTTCAAACAATAATACATTTCTGCAATAAAACTAACACACTGACATACCTTCATTAACTGCCTCTCTTTATATCTGAATACTTGACATTATACCATTAATCCTATTAAATTGTTGATTACTCAATAACATCATCACTTTCTATCACATTTTTCTCAAAGAACCATCTCATTTCCGTGGATTACCATGCCAAACCAAATTATTTCTCAACTGCACTATTTTTTATACTAATTCCATAACACACCAACAATAACACATGTTATAATATAACACATCTATACATGAAAACTCATACAAAAACCTGTGGACCTACTACCAGTAGTTGACATTAAATCATATTTTGGGACATTATAATCTTAATGTCTTTTCATATTCTAACTGGACTCCGCTTTGATACCAATTGTAGCAACCCTAGATACTTATGCCAGAAAAGGCTCCATATCTAGATCCATATCTAGTGATCAGACTGGAGTCTCGCAAGGGATATCTCACATACGCGTCTAGTAAAAATATAAAAGGCAACCACACTGTATAAAGATTCATGATAAAGTACATGATCTCATATACATTCATAAAATTACATTGTCTCCCACTATATTATTACATGTCCAAAAGAAAAGTACAGAAGCATAGGGCATACCTCAAGGTGTACAACAAGAGCCAAAGCTTACACTAATGCTGGTGATACAAGTCCGCCTTCACGAAACCACGCTCGCTAAATACCTAAAAAGGGGGTGTAGGGGTGTGAGTCTCACAAAGTCACTAGCTCAATAGGAAAACTCCTCAAAACAACAGCATACATAATCCATGTGTAATAAAAGAACGTACTAACTAACACAAGTCCATCGGTCAGCTTAAATATAACAATTAAAAGAAAACACACCGAAGCTGGAACCTAAATATGCTTTCTAATGAACATAAATAACTAACATGATTTCCACAGGTAAACAACTAACTAACAATACAATATATACAATTAATAGGCACCACTATAACATTATGATTAACCAGAAACACACTGGCAACTAGAAGCCACTAAACTCAATAAGCAATGGAGATAAACCATCAGAAGAACATTAAAGAAACTGCAAGAACAACTGTAGAACTAAGTGGTACTAAGCCAATGGTACCACACAGACCTGACTATGGAGTAAACCACAAGCAGAGTCGGAAGGAATGACGCTACCACATGGGTCACCACTATGGTTCACGATGCCAGTATCTGACCCAGACAAACCAACACAGGAAACACATCTCAGTCTCGCAGTCGCGGATGTAAGGTCCAATTGCAACTCCACCACAACACTACATAAGTTAAAGAACTGTGGAGGCCAACCAACACCACTCTATGGCGACACACACTGTAGACCCACATCCAACACACCTCTATGGGTTCCGGGGCCCGCAGAGTGAGGCAAGTGGAAACACAGGACTAGCTGGACACCAGTACGTCTATTGGTGTCCGTCCCCCAACCACGAGCGCGCTACAAGAGACTGAACAGAAAAGCCAACCACAACACAAGTCACTGCCCCAACACAATCGTCTTTCCCTCAGCCGGACGGGCTACTTGACAAACAAGTGAGGGTGTCTAGGAAGATGACAATGACCTCTACGGTACACATAGTACCGGGACAACTCCGAGCACAACGTGTCTGGCTTACAGAGAACCTAAGATATCTGACTGGAGAGGTATTTCAGAGTAAGCACTAGACCACCAAACTCGGTAAACCACACAAGTCACAACTAATCACTGAATCACACCTTTAGAGCTTTTCATTCATAGACCATAATAATCTTTACACATTAACGGCTTGCACATTATCTTTAACTCATGCATTCAAATATCTATAAACCTTATACTCATACACTATATTTTTCTTACTTACACAACATAACTAACATGATGAACATTAACCACTACTAACCATAAACCGGTCCATTAACACTAAATTCATGCTTTACTAACATTAACATGGCTTAAACATCTTAAACTAACATAAAATAACCAAAACCAGGTCCACACAGGACTCACACCGCCGAGCACCAAGTAAAACACTTTGGGACCCGATAGGTCACGTTCACAACGAGAACGCGTCGGCCCAGTCGACCGTGTTAAGAATGCAACGGTCAGACATACTGCGTTAACAATGAGAACACGTTAGGGCAGAAGATCACAACCTGAACGCGACTGCCCGACCTGTCGCGTTCTCAGACAAAATGCCAAAACCCTCGACTCTCAACCAAAAACCCTAAGAAAACCTCATTTTCAATCATTCCAAACTTATACAAATTGATTAACTCATCTAGAAATCACATGCACATACTACCTCATGATTTTCATCCTTTAAACCGATCAAACAACGTAAATAAATGAGAAAGCCTTCCTACCAACGCGAAGAACGACCCTCGATTGGCGTTTCCCACACTCTGGACAACTTCATCGCGTGGAAATCGCACCAAAATCCCAGCTTCTGAGCCGAAATCACCAAAGTCACCATCAGCACAGCTCCCCTCGGTCGAATGGAGCTCCCTGCTCTATTTGGCCAACAAACCATACTTAAACTAATCGGAATCTAGAATGCGTTGGGGTGGACCGTCGCGTTCAGAATGTGACGTACCCGGAGGACGCATTCACAAAGACGGTAACACGCGTTAGCTCCACACGCGCCATGCGTCACACAAGCAGACAAAGCCCCAGAAAAGGCGACAATGAGATCGCGAAGTAGGGGACGGTCGTGTTCAGAACGCGTCACCCACTCCCATCGCGTTCTCAAATAGAGAACCAGTGAGTTGTTTGGGCTAAAACTTACGACCCACAACACCCACATAACATACCAAAGCCACAACCAAGACCCAATGGCCATACATTGGCCCAAACACCACACCAAAATTATTAAACTTGGATCCGAACAATCACGACGCTACAATATTATTATGTTAATTATATGTAATATAACAATATAGTAATTATACTAGTTGATTACTATGTTAATTGCTATAATAATGTAAAAATACCATTGTGTTAATATGTTCTTACATTTAAGACTAATAATAATTGATTGAGATGTTAATCATACTTTGACTCTAATGCTATTGCTAATTACTATAGTAATATGTTAATTACCAAAGTAATATAATGATAACAATACATTATTATATTTACTTTAATCATAATATATTATAATATCATTAATAATTGACCAAGTTACTATGTTAATTACTATATTAAAATTGTTATGTTCAGTGTTGTGATAATTACTAAAGTAATGCAGTAATATTTACGTTAATATATTATTATATTAACTCTAAACATAATTTAGGGAGGAGTCATCATTATTTAATTACCGTAGATATATATAATATAGTAACATATTAATGTTACTATATTCATTATTGTGTTAATTACTATAATAATTTAGTAATTAACTATGTTATTACTATAATGTTGTGGTAATACTATTGTGTTGATATTTTATTGTCTTAAATGGGATTGGATATAATATATGTTAAATAGGTAATGACATTAATAGGAAAATGTTGTCTTAAAATGTGTGAAATGAGGATAGAAAAAGTGGGGATAACTCATTCCAGGAACCTTTGGAATGAGTTATCCCCACTGCTATCCCCATTTCTTGGTTATCCATTTAATCCATCTTATTCATGTGAACAGTAAGCATACCAAATAGAGAATTAAGACAATTTATCCCTATTCTCACTTTATCCTGAGACCCAATAGGCTCTTTAAAAAATAACATTTTTGATAATAATGCAAAGAATAGTAAAGATTAAAATATGGGAGGTTGTAGGGTATAGATGTAACTAATTCTACTTTTATTAAGATTGGTCGTATCGTACGGATCGATTGTGCTGCATTATCTGTGGCACGATATGGTACGATCTATACCATACCAATCGGTCAACCAAAAATGTTAAGTCAATTGATCGATTTTTGTCTCTCTTGAATATTAAATAGATCATGAGATTTGAATGTTATCCTGTCAAAAATTCGGTTGATCAATTAAAAAAAAATCGATCGATCGATTTTAAATTTTGATCTATTGGATGTCTAAGGGTGCTCACTGTAAAAATCGACGGATAAGAAGAAATCAATCGGCTGATTTTACTATACCGTGCCGACCATGCGGGGCTCGCAAATGTCCAAATATGATACGGTACGACCGTGCCGCTGTAATACACAACGACACGACAAACCCTTTATAAAAACTACTTTATTTTTTTAGAGCTACTATTGATACATTAGATAGCCCAAAATTAGTTATTAAAATTGGGGCAAATTAATTAACAGTCTCTGACTGTAATAGGAGAAGTAGTTACTGTAATAGAGTTTAACATATATTGTAATAAGGGATAACACTTACTATAATAAATTACAGCTTTGTTAATGATTAAAAAATAAGTCAAATATCTGATAGGGACTTCTAATTAATTTGCCCTTAAAATTGTAATATTCTTTACAATACAACATTCAAGGTCATATATCGTAACTATTTTATAGACTAAGGGACTAGTGTTGTGTACACATATTATCTTCAACAATTATTGCAATCATATTATTTTTAATATTAAGGTTCTTACAAATATATTATTGATGGAAGTAAATTTGTAAAAAAAACCATTTCTAAAAAATTGTATTAACTGACATACCCTTATCTAAAATCAAATAACACAAATATGTCGTTATAATAGTCACACAATGACATATTTGCAAAAGACCTTTCAGTGCAAATATGCCATTTGATGAAATATTTGCACTATTTGATTTCAAATAAGGGTATGTGTGTTAATACATTTGTATGAATATTTTTTTATAAATTCCTTTTTAATAATAGTTTATTTACAAAAATCCCTTTAATATTCTAAAGAAAATTTTAAGATAGATAATTCACACTCAAAAGAAACATAAATTAAGCCTTTAAAAAGTAATTTTATCGAGGGTCATATTTAAACTTTTAAGGGATAGTAATTATTATTTTTTGAGATCACCAAAAACACTTAAATTTATGCCACTGTGGCACTGTCCTCATTGTTCCCATTCCCACCCTATATAAACCACGCTAGGGTTTTCCGCCGCCGCCGTCTGTCCGCCTTCCTCCGGGCCTGGGACGACGCTGTGGCAGCTGAGCTGCCCACCTCCTCCGCATCGCCCAGGTTTGGGATTCTCCACTTCAGACCTCTCCAACCCAGCTCCTCGACTTCCTTCCTCTCGATCATGGCGAAGAGCAATTTGCACTATCGGGTCATCTCCTTGGTAGCAGCCAGGGAGGGAGCCCGGATGCCTGCCTGCCTGCCGCCGCCACCTCCGGCCTCTGCGCCTTGTGTCCCTTCCGTCTCGGTCTTCCTCGTTTTTCCTCCACAGTTCGCGGGTCTGTCTAGATGCTGTGGAATGGTGTGGGTGGGCGGTGTTTACCTGTTTTACGTGGCTCATATGTTTGGTGGACAGTGGGTTAGTTTGCGCCGTTTTTGGTTCTTGTTGGGATCGAGGAAGCGCTGGGTTTACCCAGACAAATGCGCCTCCTTTCTCGACGTTCTTTTGTTTTTTTCCACCAATTTCTTTTTTGTGTATTCTCTTGATAAAATTTGATTAGCATGTGGCATTTACTGCTTGATGGTTTTCTCAGGAGAGGAAAAGAACATCTTTTGGTGGATGGGGTCATGTTGAAAGTTTGAAAGGGTTCTAGTTCTATATTGGTTATGTTTCTTTTTTGGTTTTTGAAGCCTTTTTGTGCTTGTGTGACAGGGTAGACGTCCGGGTAAAGGATGTCTCACCGGAAGTTTGAGCACCCCAGGCATGGGTCCCTCGGGTTCCTGCCCAGGAAGCGGGCGTCCCGCCACAGGGGGAAAGGTAAACGAGTTCTTTTCATATATCTTTTGCCCTTCGATTATTTGCTTATCCATCTGGATTATAGTAGAGTTGAATGGTTGTTGACATGCCTACCAAGATGTGCAATACATATGACAATGTTTCTTTCGAAACTCATGGCGTTGAGTTCAATCGTTGTACTTTTCTTTTTCGGCAGCATTGGCTCTATTGTTATCCAAGAGCATTTGAGAGGTTTCTGCCGGATTCTATGAAGAATCTTACACATTATTCTTATGTAACTTGTAAATACAGTGAAGGCGTTTCCCAAGGATGATTCAAGCAAGCCACCTAAGCTTACTGCTTTCCTCGGATACAAAGCAGGCATGACACACATAGTACGTGAGGTTGACAAACCTGGGTCAAGTAAGTTCTTCATGCCATGTATATTCACTAATACTATCGGTTCCAATGTACTATTATTATTAGTTGCTCAAATGCTAATGCTTTGGGAAGAATTATCATGGTTTTTGAATTGAATTTTTGCAATCATGCTTTACCCTATATTTTCATCTTGCATGAATATATTCGCTAAATCTTGGGTTTGTATACTATTACAGTGTTACTAATTAGGATCCTTAAAGTTTTAACATTTTTTCTGGTTCACTACTCTTTCAATTCAACTCAGATATACGTATATTATCATTTCCTTTGTTGTCTTCAACCCCTATTTATGTTCTATATCTTCTCAAAGCATCAACCTTGTTATTTCTGGAGATATTATAGACGATACAAGTGGTAATCTATGCAAACCTTTTATGCAGAGCTTCACAAGAAGGAAACATGTGAGGCTGTCACAATTGTTGAGACTCCTCCCATGGTTGTTGTTGGAGTAGTTGGTTACATTAAGACACCTCGTGGACTTAGGACATTGAACACCGTCTGGGCCCAGCATCTGAGTGAGGAGTTGAGAAGGAGGTTCTATAAGAATTGGTACAGAGCAAAGAAGAAGGCATTTACAAAGTATGCCAAGAAATATGAATCTGCAGATGGAAAGAAGGAGATTGAAGCTCAGCTTGAGAAAATGAAAAAATATGCATCTGTTATTCGTGTTCTTGCTCACACACAGGTACAAATAGTTTATGATCTGTTGATCACTCTTTTTATGATGCTTATCCTTCAGAGGTTTACACTGGGGTTGTTTAACTCATTTGTTGTTACGGTGCATGTCTCTTTGATTTCCAGCTTGGCATTCCTGTTCTGTGGTAGTCTGACATAGTTGCAGCTACTGTTTTGCTTTCCCGGACATCTTTGCAAAGGATTGGGGATATTTCAACCATTATGTTGTAGGAAATTTTAAAGAAAAGATCATGAAAATCATCGTGTCCACTTTAACACCTTCTAATTTGAGTCATATCACATTGATCAGTGCTAAATTTCAACATCTATTTTTCTATAGAGCTATTGTGATCTTTGTGTTCCTTACTGTCTCATCTGATTTACCTTGTATTTACTTTTATGGTTGTTTATAATTTGGAAAAATTGACGAACTTATCCAAACAATGAGCACAAATATAGCTTCTTTATTTTTTTTAACATTCAGTGACAGTACAAGAATGATGGATTTTGTTAGTTTAATTGTTATTTTGATTGTTCTCTAGTAAATCCCTTTGGTGTTGGTTTTTATAGGAGTAGTGTGTTTCAAGTATTTACCTTTATCAAAAATCAACCTTCAATATGTCAATGCATACTTGCTTTTTGCACAGTATTTTATTTTTCCTTTTGAAGTTTTATGTTTCTTCAGGTTTCATCCATTCTAGAGATGAATTGTTTGATAATTTAGCTACTACAAACTTTGTGCTTAACTATGCCGTTTGGTAGTTGTAGCAATGTCACTGAGACCCAGCCTTCCATCCCTTAGTGGAAAAACAATCTGGTATTGTCCTCCAGACATTCTTGCCACCCTTTGCTTAAGATCATTAGAATTTTTACAATCAAGATGCTGCACTGTTCTACTACTTTTCCTTCTTTGAGGGGGGAAATGGGTTAATGTTGGTCTCTTCCAATGACAACCATATAAATATTCATCTTGGATCATGCAAAACATGAACATCTTATGAGTTGAATGATACAACTGACATTGATGCAGTGTGTATCCTTTTTGCTCTTTAGTTTTATGTTTAAAGGTGGTAATCCCCATTTTGACATGTTACTTTGTCTGACATTCCCCAGATAAGGAAGATGAAGGGTTTGAAACAGAAGAAAGCTCATTTGATGGAGATACAAGTGAATGGGGGAACTGTTGCTGAGAAGGTGGACTATGCGTATGGTTTCTTTGAGAAGCAGGTTCCAATAGATGCTATCTTCCAGAAGGATGAGATGATCGATATCATTGGTGTCACCAAGGGTAAGGGATATGAAGGTGTTGTCACTCGTTGGGGTGTTACACGCCTTCCTCGTAAGACCCACAGGGGTCTCCGTAAGGTTGCTTGTATTGGTGCATGGCATCCTGCTAGGGTCTCCTTCACAGTTGCTCGTGCTGGGCAGAATGGTTACCATCATCGTACTGAGATGAATAAGAAGGTCTATAAGATTGGGAAGGCTGGTGATGAATCCCATGCTGCTGCCACCGAGTTTGACAGGTCAACCATCTCTACCCACTTTCCTTTTTGGCTGCTGATAATGGTTTTTTGACTGAACTTTCTACAACGAGAAATGCTTGTTGCCAGTCCGAGCTGGCAAGAGGCATTTCTACAACTATGAGTGCTCTCAACCTTGGCAATCCATTCACAGTTTGGAGAAAAGAAGCTTGGTCATTTATTTTGATATTCCAATGTTCTCAGATTGCTTGTATTTTGATTATGTCAAGATCTGCAGACTCTATGCTGTGGCACTAACTTTTGTGCAATTATTAGTTAACGATTTTAGTTTACTTCTTCTCAATTATTCATACATCATTTTTGCCCCCCTCATTTTAATCCCATCATTTGACTTGCCTTTTCTCAGGACTGAGAAGGACATCACACCAATGGGTGGTTTCCCCCACTATGGTGTGGTGAAGGATGATTACCTTCTTATAAAGGGATGCTGTGTTGGCCCCAAGAAGAGGGTGGTCACCCTTCGGCAATCCCTGCTGAAGCAAACTTCTCGCGTGGCTCTTGAGGAAATCAAGCTGAAGTTCATTGATACATCATCCAAGTTCGGCCACGGACGTTTCCAGACAACCCAGGAGAAGCAGAAATTCTATGGAAGGCTGAAGGCTTAACACGAAAGATACAGTGAATCGGATTAAATCTGTGGGAGCTTTCTGTGCGCAGCCGGCCTCTTCATCGGTTGTTTCCTCTGCGCCTCATCGTTTCTCGTAGGAAATGGAAAGAAGACTGGTTCGTCCTTTTTTTTTCCTAAGCAATGCACAATTTCGAATTGTTACATTCTTAGCTGGAGGCATTAAATGTCAGTAAGAGTTTTTGAACTGAGGGTTCTGGGAGACTTGGAATTTTGTGTTAATGAGATCATGCTTGAGACGGATGGGATCATTTGTGATCCTGCAACTTTTGGTGGATTTCTTGTTTTCTTTATATGATGATTGTGGGCTCGCTGGCATCTTTGCCTGGAGGGCCTTAACCACGTGGACACTAGTTTAGCTTCTTCCTGATGTTATGGTATCATGTCTTAGTTATATTTTTGGCTACCTTCAATAGTAGTTAATTTGATGGCTTCCATTACATGGGTTGGGCGAAAGACGGGGAAGACATGAAAGGTAATATGCTGCTATTGAAAAATTAATTGGTCGAGAATCCTTTCTAGATGTATATTTGCATGTTTGTTTCTCTTTTACAGACAAAATATCTTTAGAATGGTGAATATTTTAAGTATATTTTTAAAGAGAGTATTTTGTATTTGTAAGAGAGGTATATATATGCAAATATAGATGTTAAGGTTACATTCTCTTACAATTAAGATATGTGCAAAAAATCAAAGATAATATTTGCAACTTTCTTCTATAGATATTTTCTATATAGTGCGATTACATAGATATCCTTGATAAATATCATATGCCATTACATACTTCTGTAATCTTTTTCCCATCATGTGTATCCCTTAATCTATTGTATTCAATAATATAAGTCCCAACTGTTCGCTTCCAGTAATCTGACACAATCAAAGTTGTGATTAGAGAGCGAAATGACTAACTCTTTATGAAAATATATTTTAATCCATTTACACATAATTGATGATTCCATGCCGTCATATATTAATATTCTTAGATTTAGTGATGATCATATTTTAAATAAATGTCAAATATTTTTTATTGAATAATATTAACTGTGTAATCAAACACAATTGAAATATCTGATGATATGTCGACTTGTGTTTTCTATGTGTCAACTTGTGTTTTGGTATGTTGATAGATAATGTACATATGTTATATATATCGACTTATGTCAACTTGTGTTCTCTATGAGTCAACTTGTGTTCTTTATATGTCGACTTAAGTTTTCTACTCACATTTGTTGACCTCTTTGTCTTATTTCTATATAAATTTTGGTGTTATAAAAACTCTGGTTTTATGTTATTAACATATATTTTTCATTAAATCTGTCAACTGAAAATAAAGGTAAAAATAATCGATTCAAGAATCATCACCGGAAGTAATCTAAAAGACTCAAGTTCATTCTATATTACTCACTTCAAGAAAAATTTTCTAAGTCCATATCGATTATTGACCAAATGTTCCGATTGATGACTAAGCTTCCTACCGATTAGTGAATAAGATTCATACCGATTGATGTTAAATGTCTCTATCGATTGGAGACAAAGCTTCTTATCGATTTGTTGTGTTAGACTGCTTGCTAAATAATGTTCCGATTGGTGAACAATTGTTCCAATTTGTTAACAATATATCGATTAGTGTTTTGATAGCTGACTTTGACTTTCCTGTGGGAGTCGATCTCATACTTGACCATTTAATCAATTAATGTTATTATTGCTACGATTGGTAAAAAAATTGCATATTCTTTTGACTTTTGAACAGCTAACTTACAATTTATGACCAACTATTTCATAAATAGAATATCTGCCAAATTAGTCATTATTTCTCTTTTAATTGAATCCATGGTGTCAAATAATAACTTTATCTATTGGATTAAAGCTTCACTAATTGACTAAAACTTTGCAAATAGAAATGTGTTTTTCAAATCTTTGTTTTGGTGTGCTTTGAAAAATTCAAATAGGAATATTTGTCTATTTGAGTGCCTCGAATTTTAAATGTGGTAACCCATACTTTTTAATATAGGTTATATTTTATAAGATAATATCTTATCTTGTGCATGGTGTAAAAAGATATTTATTTCGTGTCAAACAGAATGACAACTACCCAAAATAGGACTATCAGCGAAAATGTAGATTTCTACAGAAGAGGTATGGTGTTGACTGATGTATGATATCTCTTACCTAATATCTCCGTTCATGTATTAAATGAGAGTAGGTGTTTGGTACTCTTATGAAGCAAACATTAGGCACATTCAACTTCTTAGAAACCTGCATGAAGTCTAAGCTGAAAACTCAACATGCATATCAACGGATGCATCCTCTAAGAATCTATAAAGGAAGGATTTGATGCAGTCATGAGTCAAGAAGAATTGTTTGATTCTTTTAAGAGCACACCAACACAAACCATCCACTCCTCAACAAGAAGAGAAACTTGAGCGTCGAAGCTTCATCTTCAAGCTTTCTCTCTATCTCTCTCCTCTCTCTCTCTCTCTCTCTCTCTCTCTCCTCTCTCTCTATCTCTCTCTCTCTCTCTCTCTCTCTCTCTCTCTCTCTCCTCTCTCTCTCTCTCTCTCTCTCTCTCTCTCTCTCTCGTCTCTCTCCTCTCCGCTCTCTCTCTCTGTCTCTCTTTATGTTCATGTTGCAAATTTCTTCTAAAGAAAGTGTTGTTCGTCTCAAATCAAGTCCCTCCTATTGTTTATCTTGGGATTGGTCTAGGAACCATCGTAATCTCACTGAAATTGATCAGGTTTTTCCTCTTCGTTGAAGAGAGAGCTTGACCTGCAAGCGTTGCTACCCCTTGTAGAAGGGAAGACCCGAAGTGTTTCGAGGTGTTGTTATTTCTTTTGGTAAAAGAGAGGACCCAAGGTATTTCGGGGGTTGTTCCTCTTCGGGTGTAAAGAGAAGACTGGCCAAACTGGTGTGTAAGCGTCCTTAAGGGTGACTGTCCCCTTAGTTAGTGAAATTATAAGTATTCTTAGGAACTGGACGTAGGACTGAGATGCATCTCAGGGCCAAACCAAGATAAATCTATGTCTCCCTTATGCTTGCTTGTATATGTAATTATCTCTATTTATCTAACTCTAACAATTAGTTTTAAGTTAAATTTGAGCTACAGAAATTATCAAAGTAATCCATTCACCTCCTCCCCCCCCCCCCTTGGGCTTGTTAACCGAGCCAACATCATATACTATAAGTGAGTGCTCGATTTACTTTTTTTTTTTTGTAGCCCACCAGCGCCACCCGGGATCGAACCCGGGGTGGGGCGCTCCCACCCCTCCCCAGTGCTCGATTTGCTTGCTGCACAATTCATTCTTGTGCATGTTATTCCTAAAAGTGCTCAGTGTACAACTTCTTGAATTATCTAAATCTGTATAATTCATTCTCTTGTATTTACATGCATGTTATTCATGAACTTGTTCAGTGTTCAACTTTTTGAATTATCTAAATCTACTCCAATTATTCTTAATATCATGATATTCTTTTACAGTTCAGTGTTTCTTCATTTAATGAATTTTTGTATACCACCTATTGATCTCCACAGTATTATTGAACTCTTATTCCTATTGTCATTGTTTATCTGTTAATTGCTAATTTATAATTTAAAAAGATTAGAGGGTAAATACTACTGGACGTTTATGCTCATTAAATATTCAATACCATTTTTTAGGTATCTCTCACACATAAGATGAAGCAGGCGGGATGTGTGCAGAGTGGTACCCCTATCACATAGTAGTGTAATGTTAAAAAAATGTATCGTAAGAGTTTAGTTAGCATAATAAAATGTGTACTTGTAGTTTTACAGTGAATGAATATTTGAGTTTTAATTCCTACGTACTAGTGCAATGGTGTAATACGATATTTTCACTGCTATCAAGATGTGACAAAATTCTATCGTTTCTTTTCGTTGAATGTTTTCTAACAAAAATACCTTTATTGCTATCTTTATGGAAGGGCCGGATACCTTACCACCCAAGATTTTTCTTCACTCGTTATACTGATCACAATTAATTGGATATGTAGTACAACAAAAAGGCCAACATTATTATTTTTTACAATATTTGATATTTAATAGTGATATTTTAATAAAATATGACATATTTACAATAATTTAAAAAATTAAATTCCAAAATCCCATACCCTTTGCAAGAAAGAAAGAAAGAATAAAGTAGAAGAAAGGAGTACAACCATTGCAAATACCCAAACACCGGTCGCTAAAGGCTTTTAGTTGTCACAAATGCTCTGTGACATCTAGAGATGTTCTAAAAAAGTTATTTGTGACTAGGGGTGTAAACGGAACCCGATAACCTGATATTCCGATCCGATTCCGATAAAAATTATCGGTTTCGAATTGAAAATTGATACCGATAGCTTATTGAAATCGATATCGGATATTCCGATAAGCTATCAGAATCGGAATTGAAAAATAATCAGAATCGGTATCGGTTATTCTGATAAATTATCTATAAAATTAAAAGAAAAAAATTATGGTAAACACCTTACCTTATCGGAATTTCAGTTCCGGTAATGTTATCGGAATCGGAACAGAATCGGAATTAACCATTCGGATATTATCGGAATCGGAATCGGAACCATATTTCGGTTATCGGAATCAGAATATGTGTTTCCGATTCCGAACCCGACCCGTTTGCAGCCCTATTTGTGACTGTCTACAAAAAAGAGTTGCAAAAGAAATATTTGCGACTGCTATACACCATCGCATATAAACTATTTATGATGGTTTGTCTATTTATGATGACTGCAAACCATCACAAATAAGTATTTACGACGACTGCAAACCGTCACAAAAGAAGTATTTATAACGACTACAAATTGTCACAAAAGTATTTGTAACTACTGCAAAACATCACAAATATCCCTTATATTGTAGTGATATAGAGATCTACAGTTACATGAATCTTGATCATCTAGATAAACTCTTACCTTTTATAACCCAACTCTTTACTCTCAATGTATGCAATAAAGGAAAATCGATTACCTATCAAATTAACATGATGATGAGGCTGCCATGTCTAAAATTTTCAACATAATTTTGTACTCGCCCTGTTGCTTTTGCTATGTTGGCATGTTGTTGCCTCCCCCACTACTACTTCTATTGGGTGGGCATGACACCATTGTTCGATGGTGTGTGTATGTGAGTGCATGCACTAGGTCCTTAGTGGTGCCTATCATCATGAGCATGGCAGACATACAGTGAGGCTCATCATGAGCATGATAGAGGCACATTGTGACGGTCCTCGCCGTTCAGACCCGTTAACCTAATAACGAGCCTAACTCGAGTCCGCCTCCCGCGAACGGGCCGAAGCCTCGCAAGGGATATCAAACCACTAGTCCGTAAAAAAAAATATAAAGGAACAGCTCAAATATATATAAGATCTGTCAATCTCACAAATATTTACATGAATATACATAGCCATAATACATCTGTAACCAAACTACAACAGAACCTGGGCATACCCCGAGATGAACAACAGAAAAGTAATATTACACTGCTGGTGGTGCTGACCCTCCATGGACGATGGGCGCAAAATCTCCTGATCTCCCTCACCTGGTAGGAGGTAGGGGTGAGCCTCTTGAGTCACTGGCTCTGTAGGGAAACTCCTAGAAACCGAGTAAACCAACACAAGTGGCAAAGCAGGAAATGCTATACTAACAATTTATAATATTATCTAGCAGGATATAAAACTGTAAGTACCACTTACCATTTGGCTTAATAGGAATCGACGTAAATAAATAACAGCAAAACTACTGTAGAGAAACGCCACACTCGGGCCACGTCAACTGGTTCGCGACACCAATTACTGACCGGACAAACCACACAGGACTACCTCTCAGTCTCACAGCCACGGACGAAAGGTCCAGCTGCCGCTCCACTAAACAAGTACAAAGAACTGTGGAGTCCAACTAAAAAACCACAACCTGCAAGTCACACACCTCGCAGGCCCATGCCTGGCACCTATAGGGACTCTAGCCCGAGCTTCCTAAAGTGAGGCACTGGAAAACAGGACTAGCTGGGGCCAGTACGTCTACTGGTGTCCGTCTCCCCTAACTACGAGCGTGCTACAAGCGACAACACAACAAACTCTCTCTAGTCGCTGTCCCACTGCCGTCTTTCCCTCAACCGGACGTACTACTCAACACAGGAGTGAGGGTGTCCAGGAAGATGACAAGACCTCATCGGTACCCAGTACGGGACAAGCCCCGAGCACTCACGTGCCTGGCTCACACAAAACCTGGGGCTCCAAACTGAAGAGGTATCCACGGAAGGGGTCAAACTACACGCCGCGTACACAGAAACCACGTGCACAACGCACAAGCCACGTGAAACCTTCACGCAAACCACGTGAACACCATATGAACCACACACCACACGCTCCCCGAGCGTTGAGAGAGTGCTAATGCACCTCTTACTATCATCACATACACAAACCATGCAAAACGGATAATCATACACTTATATGCATTCTCGGACAACTGTTTTATGTTGCTGTCGTCAGGGGTAGCATCGCTATAGAACGCGACGGCACGATAGGTCGCCTTCTGAACGCGACGTATCGCAGTGTCGCGACTGGTCGCGATGCCAAGGGTCGTGTCTTAGAAGGGTGAACCCTAATCCGAAATCCATCATCCGGATCACCCCCAAAACCTTAGAACCTACAGTTTTCATTCCATTTTCATGCTTTAATGTGTTCCTACACATGCTATCTAAGGTTTAGAAAGCAGGAAACACATTATTCACATCACACGAACGATCCATGGATCAAACCACTGGAAATCTCCCTACCTTCGCGAAGAACGCGAAGAACGAAGCTCGTACGACGATTCCCCCGCTCCACTAAGCGTCATCGCGGTGGAAGCTCGCCAACCGACACTAACAAGCGAATCGCCCGTAATTCCCACAGCAAAAACCCCCTGGCCGAGCAGAGCTTCCGTGAGCTCTCTTCTGCCAGGGTTTCTTAAAAATGCAGTGAAATTAAGAATGCGACGCCCTTCTAAGTCGCGACCTGAACGCGACTCTTTAGGCTGTCGCCTTAAGCCTGCTGATGCCAGCATGCTTGCCCAGCGCGCGACACGCGGCGCACATGCAAACGTCAACTAAAACCGGCGGTGTCATGAACACGATGCCACGAGCTATCGCGTTCTAAACGCGACGCTCTTCACTGTCGCGTTCACAATCTGTGAACCAGTGAAACACTTGGGCCTAAACTTTCGGCCCACAAAGCCTCACAACCTGCGGAACACACTGCCACACACACATTGGCCACACATTGGCCTCCACAACCACATAAAGACGATCCGAATGGTCGAAACGTTACATTACTATCACCTAAAAAGAAATTTCGTCCTCAAATTTAAAACAGAAGCAATTATCAAAATTTCAATTCAATCCATATGGTACTATCACCTAAAAAGAAATAAGACTTACTCAAACAAATATGGATACGCTTTTCTCATTTCTTCCGCTAATTCCCAAGTATCTTCACCACCTTGCCTGTTTTCCCATCTAACCTTTACCAATTCAATTTCTTTGTTTCTGAGCTTTTGGGTTCTGTGGCCTGAAATTTGCACTGGATATTCGGCATGACATGTCGGGCTTCAAATAATCTCTTTGATAACTGACAACTTGGGTTGGATCTTGATATATTTTCTTAACATTGAGACATGAAACACATCATGTGCATCAGTGAAATCTACTGGCAAATCTAATTTATAAGCTGCTTCACCTATCCTTTCTTTTATTTGGAATAGGCCGACATATCTCGGGCTCAACTTGCCTTTCTTACTGAACCTTAATACACTTTAGTAGGAGACACTTTAAAAACACATAATCACCAACTTCAAATTGTAATGGTCTGCGTCTAACATCTGCATAACTCTTCTGGCGACTCTGGGCTGTTTTCAACTTTTCTGGATGAATCTTACTATTTCTGCACACTGATGAACCATTTCTGGGCCCAAAACCTGTCTCTCTCCCACTTCATGTCAATTTAATGGTGATCTGCATGGTCTGCCATACAAGGCTTCATAAGGTGTCATTTCAATACTTGAATGATAATTGTTGTTATATGCAAACTCAACCAGACCCAAATGACGCTCCCAAATGCCTCCCCACATAGACAACAAGCTCTCAACATATCTTCAATAGTCTGAATTGTTCTTTCTATCTGCCCATCTGTTTGTGGATGATATGCTGAACTGTACCTTAGTTCTGTGCCGACTACTCTTTGCAAACTCCTCCAAAAGCCTGAAGTAAATCGAGGGTCTCGCTCTGAAACTATAGTGACTGGTGTTCCATGCAAAGGTACAATCCTTTCTACGTACAGCTTAGCTAATCTATCAACTGACCATGTCATGCTAACTGGTAATAATCTGCAGACTTTGGTCAATCTATCCACAAAAACCCATATTGCATTATGACCTGATGACTGGGCAAACCAACTATAAAATCCATTGCTATGTCATCCCATTTCCACTGCGGAATGGGTAATGGCTGCAACAATCCTCCTGGCTTCTGATGCTATGCTTTTATTTGCTGACATACTGCACATCTGGTTATGAACTCTACAATTTCTCTCTTCATATTTGGCCACCAAAAATGCTTCTTCATATCTTGATACATTTTAGTGCTACCGGGTGAATGGTGTACCTTGATCTATGAGCTTCTTCTAAAACCTTATGTCTAACTTCTGTATCTTCTGGGATATACAATCACCCTTTTAGTCTGACCACATTATCATGCCCCAAATTTACTTCATCCATTCTGAGAATATCTGCTAAATTGGTATCTGCTTTCTGTGCCTCTACTATTTGCCAGTAAAGAGAAGGCTCCACTGCACTAGTTGCTAATATTGCTCTGCGTTGACTGCTTGGCACATGGAAGGAATTCTCTGCCACATCCTCATAAAGTTTCCATTCTCTGATCATAAGTTGATTCATAACCGCTTTTCTGCTCAGTGCATCTGCCACCATTTGCTCTGCCTGGATGATAGGCTAAATTAAAGTCATAATCCTTTAAAAATCCATCCATCGGCGCTGCCTAAATTCAAATCTTTCTGAGAGAAAATATATTTTAAACTTTTATGATCAGTAAAAATCTCAAATCTTTCACCACAAATAATGCCGCCAGATCTTTAATGCAAAAAACTATTGCTGCCAGCTCTAAATCATGAGTAGGGTAGTTCTCCTCATGTTCTTCAATTGCCTGGAAGCATAGGCAACCACTTTACAATGCTGCATCAAAACTGCACCCAAACCTCTCTTGGATGCATCTGTAAACAGAACAAATCCGCCACTACCGATGGAATCTCTAAAACTGGTGCTGATGTCAACCTCTTCTTCAGCACTGCAAAACTGCGCCTGCACTCCGGGGACCATACAAAAGGAACACCCTTTCTTGTTAACTTTGTCATCGGTGCTGCTATCTTGGAGAAATCTTAGATAAATCTTCTGTAATAACCTGCCAAACCCAGAAAACTCCTAATCTCAAACACAGTCTTCGGCTCTTCCCACTTCATTATTGCCTCAACTTTGGCTGGATCCACTGCAATACCTTCACCTGATATCACATGACCTAGAAACTGAATTCTTCAACCAGAATTCACATTAAAATTTAGCAAATAACTGATGATCTCTCAATATCTGTAAGTAATCCGCAAATGATCTGCATGTTCTTCTTCTGATGCTGAATAAACCAATATCATCAATAAAGACCACTATAAACTGATATAAATACTGATGAATATTATTTCATCAAATTCATAAATGTTGCAGGTGCATTTGTCAATCCAAAAGGCATCACAACAAACTCATAATGTCCATATCTAGTCCGGAAAGCTGTCTTCTCAATGTCTTTTTCTCTGATCCGCAACTGATGATATCCTGATCTCAAATCTATTTAGAAAATACTTGGCTGACTGCAGTTGATCAAATAAATCATCAATCCGAGGAAGTGGATACTTATTCTTAATGTAACTTTATTCAACTGCATGTAATCTATACACATTCTTAAACTGTCATCTTTCTTTCTGACAAATAACACTGGCGCTCCCCATGGTGACTGACTAGGTCTAATAAAATTTTTCTAATAACTCTTGCAACTGCTTTTTCAACTCTTTTAATTCTGCTGGGTCCATTCTATATGGTACTTTAGAGATAGGTAAAGTGCCTGGTTGCAATTCAACTGTGAAGTCTACCTCTCTGCGCGGAGCTAATCCTGGCAACTCATCTGGAAACACATCTGCAAATTCTCTAACCACTGGCACTGAATCTACAGATTTACTAGATTCAACAAGACTAACAGAAGCAAGGTACGCTACACATCCCGCATTAATTAACTTTCTAGCTTTAAGTGCAGAATAATAAACTTGGGAATGTAAAAAGGCATACCTTGAAATTCAAACACTTCACCACCGGGTCTGCAAAATCTGACTCTCTCTTTCTACAATCAACCAATGCCCCATAGGCCTCTAACAATCTATCCCCAAAATCACATCATATTCTTTCAATGTTAAGGATACAATCTCTTGCTGGCATCTGATTCCCATGAATTACTATCGGGACCTCTTCTAAAAAGCAGGAAGTCAACAAATACCCTCCTGAAGGAATTTCCACTACCAACTCACAAGACCTTTCTTCTAAGGAAGTACCATGCTATCCAGAAAATCTTCGGAAATAAATGAATGGGAAGCACCCAGATCAATTAATACTTTAGCAGTAAAATCAAAGAAGGTAAAATACCTTCAATAAGATTGGATACTTCTGCCTGAGCTCTGGTAACAGCCATCACTCAACCCCGTCCTCCTCTTGGTATGGTGCACCTCTGCCTGCTCTGCTGACCGCTGAAAGGGTTGTTGCTGCTGCTGCTGGGTCCCTCTACCATAAGTCTGCTCCCGAGGATATGGGCAATTCCTTGCTAAATGTCATGGCTGTCCACAAGCATAACATCTAAAAGTTGGATATGTTGTAGGTTGCCCTGCCGTACTCTGATGTGATTCTCTAGAACCGGCGATCTGTAGCCGCGGCCTTGCTGAAAACCTCCCTGTGGAAAACCCTGTTGCCTGCCTCTACCACGGCCTCCTTGGAAGAATTTCTTGATCTGTTTGCCCCATTTTGCTATTCCAGATGATGAAGAAGCTCCAGAAGGTGCTTTTCCCTTACTAATTTCTCCTGACAGTTGTGGATGCCGAAAACTACCTAAGCCTAAACCACGTGTCTGAGACTGCCTGGCTCGAACAGTCCTCTCAAGTATTGCTGCTCTCTGAGCTACTCTTCCACTGTTCTACACATCAATGGGATCACTGCATCTTGCAATTCTGGCCTCAGACCTCGAATAAAATATTCCACATCATGATATTATCAGTTACTACATATGGGGCGTACCTGCTCAGGGCTATAAACCTCATCTGATATTCAAGTACCGAAAGATTCTCTTGCTAGAGTGTCCTGAACTGCTCTCTTTTCATTTGCTGAATCTGTATTGGGAAGAAAGAGTCATTAAAAACTGAAAAAATTCCGACCATGTAATAGTGTCCTCCGTCCTGCCCGTAAAAACTGTCTGCATCTTAATCGCCACCATTCCTGCGCAAACCCTCGTAGCTGGTATGCTGTAAGAATCACTCTATTTCTGGGGGACACCTCATTATCGCAAATACCTCTCGATCTTATGTATCTAATGCTCTGCTGTATCCGGGTTGGAACCTCCTGAGTATGTAGGGGGCTGCAATCTCAAAAATCGCTCCACAAGTACCGTAGTCTCCTCTCCAATAGTTGGTCTCACTGGAACTGCCGGTTGTACAGGTATACAGGAGGTACCTCTACTTCGGGTGGGGGTGGAACTGGAGCTACTGGTACTGTCTCCTCTGGAATGGTGGTACTACTGCCGCTAGCTGTACCGGTGGTTGATGATCCAGTCTTATCCGAATCTCTGTCAAACTCTCCCAGATTCTTTCTATCATCCTCTGCGTAGGATTCTCTCTGACCCTTCTCCATCACTTCCCACATTTCTCCTTTTGGCCATTACTACTCTTGCACAAATATTATTCCAACAATACAATACACAAGAAATCAATACAAAACCAGGGTCACTACTAGCAGTGGGTTACAGTAAGACATAGCTATGTAATTTCCAATCCCTTATATTCTTACGGACCTTGCTCTGATACCAACTGTGACGGTCCTCGCGTTCAGACCCGTTAACCTAATAACGAGTCTAACTCGAGTCCGCCTCCCGTGAAGGGCGAAGCCTCGCAAGGGATATCAAACCACTAGTCCGTAAAAAAAAACATAAAGGAACCAGCTCAAATATATATAAGATCTGTCAATTTCACAAATATTTACATGAATATACATAGCCATAATACATCTGTAACCAAACTACAACAGAACCTGGGGCATACTAGGGTGTAAACGATCTGAGTCGAGCCGAGTTATGCCCTCCTCAAATTCGAACTTGTTTATATTTGTCGAGCTCGAACTCGGCTCGAAACTCGTCGAGCTTCTTTGACCGATGCTCGAATCGGCTCGTTACAGATTTTCTAAACTCGAACTCGACTCGTTGAACAACTCGTTTATGTAATCGAGCTCGAGTTCGAGTTCAAACACAAGCTCAAAAACTCAGAGTTTAAACAACACACAAAATCAAATAAAAATTTAAATATTTAAATAAATTATATTTTTAAAAATTTGAACGAGCTCCTCGCTGGAGAGCCAAGAGGGTTTTTTAATTAATATTTGAAGGCAAAATTGACTTGGAAGACATGAGGGAAAGGGGTTCTTTATAAGAAACCAGTCCCGCCTACATTTGTCCCAGTCGATATGGGACTAAACAAGGTGCTCTGGCAAGTGGCAAGCATGCACGGTCTGGGGGGGTGGGCATTGGAGCAGAGGGGTGGGTGGCCATGGGGACAATGGCATGCCAGGAAGCATTGGGGACAATGGGGAGCCAGGGACAGTCGGTTCACCCCGGTGTCTGGCAAGGGAGGATGGCGGCGTCACCACCGCGGCGGTTCTACCCGGCACCACCGCGGCGGCGTCAAGTCCCTTCGCCGTGCGGCGCTGCGGCCCATGCCCATGAAGCAGCGGGCGGCAAGAGGAAGCGCCAGGATTCCGGTGAGGACGGCGACGATGCTGCCTATGCTACTCCTGCGGCGGCCGCGTCGGCGGAGGAATAGGGTGTCCAGAGCGAGGGGAAGAAGCAGGCGGTGCTGCCATCGATGATAAAGAACAAGGCGAAGAGGACGGAAGTCCACGCCAAGCTCAAGCGCGAGAAGAAGCTCGAAAAGCACCCCAAGGCCAAGGCCCGGGAAGCCACGACCAAGAGGGCCCTCGAGCTCGGCGAGGAGGTGATGCTGCCCTGCCTGCACAGGTGCGGCGGGAAGAAGAAGATGACTGGCGGTGCCTATGGACCCAGACCATTTGATATTTGTGTATAAACTTTTTTCTCATTTGATTAACCTAGTTTTCAATATATATCTTTTTATTTAATTTGTGCATGAACCCTAACTTATATATTTATATATTTAACTTTTAGATATCAACCCCTAACTTTATTTATATTTTTGTTATCTCATTTGTCAAAGTATATAAGAATTTATTCTTTATAAAACTTTAATAATTTAACTTATTTAAAAACAAGTATTTAAATGAATTATTAATGAGTTCTTAACGAGTATTTAATCGAGTTTTTAACGAGCTCTTAAACGAGTTGTTCGCGAATATAATCGAGCTAAGCTCACATGTGTTCAGACGGCTCGTTTATGAACCGAGCTTTTTTTTTGTTCAAACTCGACTCGTTTATCTAATAAACGAGTTGAGTCGAGTTTTTATCGAGCCGAGTGTCGAGTTACTCGCCGAACGTATTGGCTCGTTTACACCCCTAGGCATACCCCGAGATGAACACAGAAAAGTAATATACACTGCTGGTGGTGCTGACCCTCCACTGGACGATGGGCGCGAAATCTCCTAATCTCCCTCACCTGGTAGGAGGTAGGGGTGAGCCTCTCGAGTCACTGGCTCTGTAGGGAAACTCCCTAGAAACCGAGTAAACCAACACAAGTGCAAAGCAGAAATGTTATACTAACAATTTATAATATTATCTAGCAGGATATAAACTGTAAGTACCACTTACCATTGTTGTTTAATAGGAATCGACGTAAATAAATAAACAGCAAAACTAAATAGGTGTACGAGCTACTGTAGAGAAACGCCACACTCGGGCCACGTCAACTGGTTCGCGACACCAATTACTGACCTGGACAAACCACACAGGACTACCTCTCGGTCTCGCAGCCACGGACGAAAGGTCCAGCTGCCGCTCCACTAAACAAGTACAAAGAACTCTGGAGTCCAACTAAACCACCACAACCTGCAAGTCACACACCTCGCAGGCCCATGCCTGGCATCTTTAGGGACTCTGGCCCGAGCTCCCTAAAGTGAGGCACTGGAAAACAGGACTAGCTGGGGCCCAGTACGTCTACTGGTGTCCGTCTCTCCCAACTACGAGCGCGCTACAAGCGACAACACAACAAACTCTCTCTAGTCGTTGTCCCACTGCCGTCTTTCCCTCAGCCGGACGTACTACTCACACAGGAGTGAGGGTGTCCAGGAAGATGACAAGACCTCATCGGTACCCAGTACCGGGACAAGCCCCGAGCACTCACGTGCCTGGCTCACACAAAACCTGGGGCACCCAACTGAAGAGGTATCCACGGAAGGCGTCAAACTACACGCCGCGTACACAGAAACCACGTGCACAACGCACAAGCCACGTGAAACCTTCACGCAAACCACGTGAACACCATATGAACCACACACCACACGCTCCCCGAGCGTTGAGAGAGTGCTAATGCACCTCTTACTATCATCACATAACACAAACCATGCAAAACGGATAATCATACACTTATATGCATTCTCGGATAACTGTTTTATGTTGCTGTCGTGTCAGGGTGTAGCGTCGTCTATAGAACGCGACGGCACGATAGGTCGCCTTCTGAACGTGACGTATCGCAGTGTCGCGACCTGGTCGCGACGCCAAGGGTCGTCACCTTAGCAGGTGCGAACCCTAATCCAAAATCCATCATCCGGATCACCCCCAAACTCTTTAGAACCTACGGTTTTCATTCCATTTCATGCTTTAATGTGTTCCTACACATTCTATCTAAGGTTTAGAAAGCAGGAACATTATCCACATCACACGAACGATCCACGGATCAAACCACTGGAAATCTCCCTACCTTCGCGAAGAACGCGAAGAACGAAGCTCGTACGATGATTCCCCCGCTCCACTAAGCGTCCTCGCGGTGGAAGCTCGCCAAACCGACCACTAACAAGCCGAATCGCCTGTAATTCCCATAGCAAAAACCCCTGGCCGAGCAGAGCTTCCGTGAGCTCTGTTCTGCCAGGGTTTCTTAAAACGCAGTGAATTAAGAATGCGACGCCCTTCTAAGTCGCGACCTGAATGCGACGCTTTAGGCTGTCACCTTAAGCCTGCTGACGCCAGCATGCTTGCACAGCGCGCGACACGCGGCGCACATGCAAACGTCAACTAAAACCGGCGGTGTCATGAACGCGACGCCATGAGCTGTCGCGTTCTAAACGCGACGCTCTTCACTGTCGTATTCACAATCTGTGAACCAGTGAACACTTTGAGCCTAAACTTCCGGCCCACAAAGCCTCACAACCTGCGGAAAACACTTGCCACACACAACATTGGCCACACACTGGCCTCCACAACACATAAAGACGATCCGAACGGTCGGAACGTTACACACATGATCCTAGCTATGCCTGTAGTCATGTTGTATGAGACCAGTAGGGAGACTCGATCCCCATAAACTCAGAAAAAAACCTTCGGCTAGAGGAATATGAATCCTGGGATAAACCACCACTCGTGGGGAAGCAATTTCTAATTCTTCACCTTCTTGATCTAGCTCTTTCCAAAATTTGATTTAGGTATCAAAAGATTTTTCTTGAGGTCTTAATCTTAGGGCCCATGATCATTTGCTTCTCCTTGTAGATTCTCTCTCTCTCTCTCTCTCTCCCCCCCCCTTTCACGAGCATAGATCGCTGTCCAACCTCCCAATCCTTCTAGGTTATCCAATGGTCTGTTGTGGATTCGAGATCTAGCATCTCCATCTAGTGCAATCTATGGGAAACGAGAGAGAAGTCATGGTGCGCAAGAGCAACACCAACAAGAGGGCCAATGAGCAGGGAAAGACTTCGAAGAGATCCTTGGAGAAGGAGGTCCTTCATACCTCTCACTCCCTCCCTAATGCCGCAACATGTGCATCCCCTACCTCGCGTATGGTTGGGCAATGTTTGTAGAAGGTCACCGATCCCATGGCCTCCCTTAATGAGAAGATGGACTAGTTCATCGACCTGATGATAGCCCATGGAAGGCAGCAAGGATGCCCCCACCAATCTCAAGCTAGCCTCCCCCAAGATGAGACCTCTCACTGTAGTAGACGGCCGCTAATAGGTGCTTCATCCTCCAAGGTGGGTGCCTCTTAAGGTACGAAGTGAGCAAGGAGTCTCAACTCCCTCCCCTTTATGAGGAGGAAGCTTTGTAAGCCCTAAAAGGAAGAAGTGCCCCTGACAAGGGGAACCAGGCAGACGAGGATGAGGCACCATCACCCTTCACTTGGGAGATCCCGGAGACACCCTTACTGGCCAAGATTCAGATCCCTGCAGTGTAGTCGTACGATGGCTTGGGTGACCTGGTCGAACACTTAGACAATTTCGAGGTGCTCATGATGCTGCAAGATGCCCCCGATACCATCAAGTGTTGGATCTTTGACGCCACCAGCACCTAAGCCTGGTTCTAGACACTCACACTCGACCACATCACTAGCTTCCGATAGTTCAACAAGCTCATCAAGGAAAGTTTTGGCAGGAGATGACCATCAAAGATCATTGCGGGATTGTTGGCGTTGAAGTAGGCCCATAGGAAGAAGCTTCAAGACTACGTCACCCAATTCCATGTCAAAGTCATCCGCATCCTAGAGATGGCCTCGACCATCAATGCCCTCACTTAAGGCACTAGGGATGACAGACTCTAGCGGGAGCTGATCCTTCACTCCCTGCAACCCTCACTGACTTGAGGAAGTTAGCCCGACGCTACATGAGTGTGAGGAGGTCTTGTTCGCTTACTATGATGCACATAGTAGTGATGAAGAAGAGAAGCATCCATTTGACCGACCCTCTCGATCAGAGGAAAGAGGAGCCGCAATGGCTATAGGAGAGAACCGTCATGAAAGTTTGAGCACTACAGTCCAGTAGCAACGCCCATCTACAAGATCTTCCAAAATATCTGGGACAAGGAGTACCTCCAGTGGCCTGAGCCACTAAAATTGAGCTCACAGCAACGAGAACGACGAAATCACCTCTGACCATGGCCACTACACCAAGGACTGTTTATAGCCCAAGGATGAGATCAAGTCCCTTGTCCACAAAGGCTACCTCGTCAAGCACGTGGCCCCAAAGCAATAGACTCCTTGCCCCTCAGGATATTGATAATAGGTTTCATGATGTGTTGATCATTGTCATCTGGGGAGGCTCTGCATCTGGCAGAGACAACTCCTGAGGACAGAAGCGATACACCCAGCGAGGCCAACAGGGGATAAGCACAATAAGACAACCGCCACCGACCTAGGAAAGTAACTTGTTACCTTCTTTGATGAAGACCTTGAAGCGGTTTAGACTCGTCATGATGATGCACTTGTTATCTCAACAACCATAAATCATTGTAATGTAAACAAAATCCTTCTAGACAATGGGAGTGCGCTTGACATTTCGTCATATGATTATTTTGTCAAGATGGGCGAAAATTCGTCGGCTTTGTGTACTATAAAGCACCCATAAGTGGATTAAATGGTTATGTCACACATCCCGAGAGAATGATAGGCCTTCCAATCACCCTTATTACTCCTCCCTGAGATGTCACTTTCATGGCAAGCCTCAAGGTGGCTAAGGGACTAGACACCTACAATGCAATATTTGGTTAATGCATACTCAACCGAGTAAAGGTGGTGCCTTCAATATATCACCAAAAGCTGAAATTTTCTGATGAAGCAAATAGGGGTGTTCAAATTTCGGCTCAAACCAAAGAATCAAATCAAACTAAACCGAATTGGCCGGCTATAAAGCACCCATACCATATGTGGATTAAATGGTTATGTCACACATCCCGAGAGAATGATAGGCCTTCCAATCATCCTTATTACTCCTCCCTGAGATGTCACTTTCATGGCAAGCCTCAAGGTGGCTAAGGGACTAGACACCTACAATGCAATATTTGGTTAATGCATACTCAACCGAGTAAAGGTGGTGCCTTCAATATATCACCAAAAGCTGAAATTTTCTGATGAAGCAAATAGGGGTGTTCAAATTTCGGCTCAAACCAAAGAATCAAATCAAACTAACCGAATTGGCCGGTTTGGTTCGGTTTGGACCAAAATTTGGTTTAGTTTAATTTCACAAATTGTGAAACCAAACCGAATTGTGTAAACTGAATAAATCAAATTTTAATGTAATTATAATAATGTTTATGTAATATATATTATAATTATTTAAAAAGTGATTATATGACAAAATTTACATATACATATACATATTTTTATTTTTATTTTTATTTTTAATATATAAATGTAATTTTTTTAATTATATTTAATTAAATATAGAAATTCTGTTTGAACTAAATCGAACGGGAATAACTCTGGTTCTGTTTGGTTTGGCTTGACATTCCTATTCGATTCGGTTCGAGTTAGTCAAAAATGAGCCAACCCAAACAGAATCAAACTATTGAACACCCCTAGAAGTAGGGAGTAGGAAGAGTACAAGACGACCAAACTGAGGCAAGAAGATGCTACTTGATCTCCACCAAACCCGCAAAGACCACTAAAGGAAAGTGATCGCGGAGGAGAAAAAGAGGACAAGTAAATTTCTTGAGGAATTGTTGTCTATATCCTTATTAGATGATTCGACTCTTGAAGTCAAAATTGAATCTGATTTGTCTCCCCATTTTCATCTCTATTTATATATATTCCCCTTTTATATACATATCAAACAAAAAAATGTTAAATTTAGTCATCTAGATAATTTAACCTAGGATAACATTTTTTTTCTTATTATTCCTTGTCGTTGGGGTGGAGAGTTTCTTCACAAGAAATTATTATTACACAAAAAATAATAAATATATCACGTAAATAGAGAACAATGGGGATATCTCATTACCATGATCTGGTGTTACTCTCTATTTATTTAACTATGAATTTGACTAACTCATAAAAGTGTGTTTCTTATTTGTACTGAAATTAAATCACCCTAACATTTAAGCCTTATTACTGTTCGTAACGGGGTCAGCTCAAGTCGAGGTGACCAAAGCGAGATGTCTAAGCTAAGACAACCAAGCCGAGATGACCAGGCTGAGGTCCGCTTAGCCGACATAAGACGCATGCTCCGAACTCTTGACCTTGATGACTGAAGACCTGCAAAGTCCATCAAGCGGTCTTGGTGGAAAGACACTCCGACGCTCAAATCAATCGCTAGCCGTAAGGAATAGTTTAGCCCAAGGAACAGAACAACATACCTATGCATGTGGGTATCTTTCTCTTATATAGGGGTAGGTTACCTATGACAACCATTTGGACGACCCTGCTAATCTCGCGTCAGGTCTCCTTAATCATAGTCACAACATCACTGTAACAGCCAAGCCAGATCATGTAGATCGTGGCCTTAACGGCTGCCGTTACCGAGCGCACGACCTACGACCATTATCTCAACAGTTCATGCCTTGGCCGTTACACGAGCCACGTTTCGGAGAATACCGTGAACACGTCGTGCTTTGGGTTGGTTACGGTCGAGTTGGGTAAACCCCATCCTTGGCCGAGCTACTGTTGTTGGCCCAAAAGATGTGTGGTGGTATGATCATGTTTGGGCCTGAGCCAAACGGGCCTCCACTGGAGAAAAGGGGGAAGACGATTGCTGGTGAGGACGAAGGCCTGCAAAACCAGAAGAGGATCAGGAGGCCCGGTGAAGACCGGGGAAACCCTCCGATGCCTAAGTCAGTGGAGAGCTTGTGAGGCAGGGGGTTTCGGAATACGAGAATGTGTTCACGAGAGGAAGAGAACGTACCGTTGCATGGTACTGTACCTGTGCCTTTATAGGCGTTGGCGTAGAGGCCCACGTGCGTACGTTAGGCAGATCGTGCCTGAAGAGGCGCCTTGACGCACGCGCATAACGGGAGGAGTTATGACTCCGGTGCCCGTTAGGCTGCCAGGCAGTTCACGCCCCTTGATGGTGGAGAACGTGGCCTGGGACGGTTACAGCCGCATTGTAAGCCAGGGAGCCTGTTCGGAACCCTTTGGGGATGCTTTCCGAGCAGGTGACCCACATGGGGGATCGAACCCGCTGTTCGGTGATGTTGGGGGTCGTCCCGCGCAGTAAGTTTACTGTTCCTGTTCGGAACCTTTCTGCAAGTGCTCGGTTGCGGAGTAACAGACGACCTGCTCGGGGGCATACCGCCACAAGGCTTGACAGTGTCTGATCAATCTGGCGGTATCTTGAGATCATGACATCGTCTTGGGATAAACATGACCCGTTGAGATGGGGCCACGTCGGTAGACAAGACGCGCATGGGCCGTAGTGGACCATTATGGGTATAGGCGGCCAGATTTAGCCACCACACTTGCCCCCCACGCTCTCGAACGGCTTGGTGAAACGAGCATTTCGAGGGCGTCATTTCCGCATTTAATGCGATGGTCCGTTGTGGGATGCCGTCGCCTGGAGCCTGGATAGGCGGTTAACCCATCATGATGGGTGCAAAACCGCGCCATGCTTAAGGTGCAGCCGTCGCGTTCGGACGGTCGCCAACGCTGTACCCGAAGGGGCATTTTCAAAAAACGGGAAGGAGCGGCGTTTGAAGCCCGCCTCGAATTTCGTTCCCTCCTCTTTCCTTATAAGGAGGGGAAGAGACGAGGGAGGGAGTTACGCCTCCCAGAAACCTTCCGACCTTTAGCTTTCGTGATTTCTTGCCTTCTCCTGTTTCCACCTTCGTCTCTTTGTGCCGTCGTCGCCTCCTACGATCCTTCCAGCAATGGCAAGCAAAGGGAAGACCGTCGCCGGAGCGAGCGGGGTGACCGTCGCGGCGTCCAGTGGAGCACGATGCCATCATTACAGCGGGCTCCGCGAGCGTTTTAGGATCGGGGAGGAGTACGAGATCATCGATGCCAAGGAGAGCGACTCCATCCTGGTGAACAAGCCAAGCTGCCTGATCCTCTCCGTTGATCACCTGGAGGCAGGCTTCCGGTTGCCGTTGCCGGAGGTGGCGAAAGCGCTCCTGAATACTTGGGGCGTTTCGCCAATACAGCTGACACCTAACACCTGGAGATACATTGTATCTTCGGTGTCGTCTGCAAGTTGAAGGAGATCCGGGGCTCGGCGGACGTCTTCCGAGCACACTTCAAGTTGTCTGCTTCGCGGGCGTCGGGAGCAGACATCTACTACGCCAAGCACCGAACAGACCGGATGCACATCGGCCTGTCCATAGATACTCCAACAACAAGGCTGGATGGACAGGCTGTTCTTTCGTGCGCCACCGGAGTGGCGCTGAGTGGGGGTTCCCCACTGTTATGCGTTCTGCGCGGAAGGACAGCTTTCCGCATCTGATCCAGGACGAGGCAAAGGCGTCGGACAAGCTTCTCTGAGCAGGCGTTTGGAACGGAGAAGGATATGTGACCGAGTTCATGCTCGTTAAGTACGGGCTTAGCAAACCGTGGAGTAAGTATATAGCCTCTCGGCTGTTTTACTCTTGAGTTTGGTGATCCCCTGCTAACCTTTTTTCTTCTCGTCTTCTTTGTGCGCAGCGGCCGCAGAGCTGGAGGCCGGAAGGGATCAAGAGGCGAATGACGAGTTTGCCGAACAGATCCCTGTGCTAGCGCACATGGTGTTCGAAGACGACGACGCTGCCGCCGTTGCCCGGGTTCCTTCCGCAGTGAGGGTTGGCGCTGCGGTAACAACGGCGCTCGTTGCTCCCTCGCCAACTGGGGGGCGCCCAGCCAAGGCCCAGGCTCCTGAAAAGGGGCTGGAAAAATTCGTCTGAAGAAGAAGGCCACCAGGGAGGTGGTTTCGGCTGGAGCTCGGACTCCTCCGGAGAAGGATGACCAGGCGAGCCGGCCTTCTGCGAAGAAGAGGCCCATTCTGGTTGACGAGAGCGCGGAGGAAGCAGAACAACTCCGTGCTCGGAAGAAGCAGAAGGCAGTCCAGACTATTCCTCCACGTGACGAGGAGGGGACCGAAGAGGAAGAGGAAGGGGCGCAGTTACTGCTGCGCAGAAAAAGTAGGGCCGCACAATCGGCCGATGAAGGGGGGCCACGGGTGGCCTTCACAGAGCGCCCAGAGGTCGCGCAGGGAATGGCGACCGAGATGGGGCTCGTCGTCGTGAGCGACGGGTCCGGGAGCCCTGCCATGGAAGAGGCCAGGGGCTCCACCTGCTCGAAGGATGGGGAGCCCTCTAATGCTTCCCACGCTGGTGGTGCCGAGCATGGTGCTACCAGCAACACTGCGGGGGCCTCTTCCAGGAGGAGTAGAGAAGGTGTGGCGTCTCCTGTTCGGCAGGAGGAGGACGCTGGTGCCACGGAGGTTTCTGCCCCTGCTGGGGTGATCTCGAGCGGCGTGGTGGCGACGGCGCCAACCACGATTCTCTCTATGGAGCAGAAGTGGTTCCTGCAGCAAGGGCCACTGAAAAGGCGGCCGCAACGACGAGGACGTCCGAAGAGGTTGCCACTTCTGCCGGGGAATCCTGCCCCCCATGCCCCCCTCCGAGGTGGTTGCTAACGAGAAGCAACCTCCAAGGCAGTCGAAGGTACTGGGGGGGAGGATGCGGGTGCTGCTCAGGCTGAAGGGTCTGAAGACGACCGAAGACCTCTTAGCGAGGCGTTGCAGAAGAAGCTTCCTGCAGAGCCTGGTGGCGGATCTGGAGGCGACCCTTCGTCGCGTGGAGAACGCACCAAGGGATCTGCCAGCGAGTCCCACTGCTTCTCGCCTTGAGCGGCTGGCGAGGTGCCTGGACCTTCCTTCCGAGCACCCCAGAGAGGTCAGAGGGGCTACCTCCCAGAGGTCCAGGAGGGAGATGACTTGAGCGATGTCGATGTCGAGGCGCTCGTGGATGGAATGTCCAAGTCATTGGGCATTCTGAAGGTTCTGGCTGTTCGGGGCCAGAGGCAGAAATACCTCCGAGAGGCGCAGACAGCTTTCTGCGAGGATCTCTCGCGAGGCATAAGGCTCGCGAAGCAGCGCTGGAGGGGGAGGTCAAGGACCTCAAAGCCGCCCTCCAAGCTTCGAAGCTGGAAGCTACCTTGGCGCGGGCCGAAAAAACGCCCTAGCCAAGGTAGTAGCAGATGCTGGGGCCCGCGCGGTTGCTGAGTACAGAGCCGGGCCGGAGTATAAAGAGGACTTGGAGCAATATGGAGCCCGCTGGTATAGTGGGTCTTAATGCTGGGAAGGACTTCGGAGAGCGTTTGTCTTGGGTCGAGCGCGCCCGAGAAGCCTTCGAGCCGCTGTTCGGGAGTGCCGACGCCGCACCAAGGATGCCCGCTTGGATGATGTGCGTTTCGCACAATTCCAATCTGGGCGGATGCTTTCTTTCTTCAGACGAAGGTGCCGGCCCTTCCGAACAGGCTCCTTAGCTTTCTTCTGCTCCATGTCCTTTTATGCTCTCCTTTTTGTAACTGTGGTCGAAAAAGGGCCAGTTTGTAAACAAACCACTTTTTGTGAATGAAATCTTCTGTTCATGAGATTATTCTGTAGCTTCACTTTCTCTATCTTCTTCTTTTATAATTGTTCCTGCTCGGATCGGAATCCTCTAGGCTCCATAAGCATTGCATGTATAACGCAGATCGTTATCCGACCAGGTGTATATGCTAAATGCTTGTGTAGCGACAGCAGTTGGGAGAAGAGAGGTAGGATGCTGAAAAGAGGCTCTATACATGATAAGCCTTAAGGTTAGAAACATGCCATCCTGGTATGGCTTCGCCACTAGGAGTAGTTAGCTTATATGAGCCTTTCCCGAGGACGTGGGTGACCTGATAAGGTCCTTCCCATTTGATGGCAAGCTTGCCTACTGCTCTTCGGGGTCCGAAGCCGAATAGCGGCGCAGAACCAAATCTCCCACACTTGAACCGCCTTTCCCGAACTCACGCATTATAATATTGTGCGAGTCGTTGCTGATAAAAACGAGGCGAATGCTGGCGTCGCTCTGTCGTTCGCCCAGCATGTCCAAGTTTTCTCGAAGAGCACGGTTATTGGCGGCTTCATCGAAGTGGGTTGTTCGGATGGTTGGAAGGGCTACTTCCAGAGGTACAACTGCTTCCGAGCCGTAGGCTAGGTGGAAAGGTGTTTCCCCTGTAGCTACCCGAGCAGTTGTTCGGTGACACCAAAGACGTTTGGGAGCTCATCGATCCACGATCCACCTGCAGCTTCCACTCTGGTTCGGATCCCGTGCAGCAATGTTCGGTTGGCGTTTTCGACCAGACCGTTAGCTTGGGGATGAGCGACGGAGGTGAAGTGGTTGTAGATTCCGAGCTCGGCGCACTTCTACTTGAAGAAGGTGCTGTCAAACTGTTTCCCGTTATCAGACGTAATCACCCTGGGGACGCCAAACCTGCAGAGAAGGTTCTTCCATACGAACTTCCATGCGGCCTGTTCAGTGATTGTGGTAACGGGTTCGGCCTCGATCCACTTGGTAAAGTAGTCGATGGCGACAAACAGGAACTTCTTCCGCCCTTGGGCCTCTGGAAAGGGGCCCAAGATGTCATGCCCCATCTGGCGAAGGGGCGCGGCTCGAACAAGCTGTGAAGCTGTTCGGCTAGCTGCTTGATGAGTACTCCGAACTTCTGGCATTCCGGGCATTTCCTGACGAAGGACATGCAATCCTTCTGAAGAGAAGGCCACCAGAACCCTGCTCGATGAGGCTGCGTGCTAGCGTTCTGCCCCCAGATGGCTTCCGCACACCCCTCGTGGACTTCCTCTGTGGCAGCGAGGGCCTCCTCAGGTTGAGCAACGCAGAAGAGGTCTTGCAAGGGACCGCCGGTACAGCTTGCCTTCTACGAGGGTGAAATGCTGCGAGCGCATCCTGACTTTCCGAGCTTCATCTTGTTCGGGCGGAAGCTCACCTCGGAGGAGGTACGCCACGAGAGGGTCCACCCAACTGAAGATGCCAATTTGCCATTGGCATCAGCTCGCGCGTTCTGCTCCCGCGCGGAACATGTATAACCTCGAAGTATACGAGGCCCTCTGTCTGGCTCTTGACCTGTTGGAGGTATTGAGCCATGCGGGGTTCCCTTGCTCCGAACTGTCCGCTCACTTGGCTGGTTCCCTTGAGCCGAACGGCCCCGAGGTGCCTAGCCATGCGGATACCAGACAGCAAAGCTTCGTACTCGGCGACGTTGTTGGAGGCTGGAAAGCGGAAACGGAGGGCGTATTGGAACTCTAACCCCTCTGGGGAGGTGAGGACCAAACCTGCCCCGCTTCCGGTGACACAAGAGGATCCGTCAACATAAAGCTCCCATGGGGGCTCGTCTGCCAACGGTGGATCCTGCTCGGCCGGAAGGGTGCATTCTGCCACGAAATCTGCTAACGCCTGCGCTTTGATCGCCGTCCTTGGTCGGAAGCTGATGTCAAACTCTCCCAGCTCGATTGCCCACTTAACCAACCTACCGGAAGCCTCCGGCCGCTGCAAGATGGATTTCAGCGGTTGATCGGTTAGCACTGTAACGGAATGGGCCTGAAAATAGGGCCTGAGCTTCCGTGCAGCCGTGACGAGAGCAAGGGCGAGTTTTTCTACTCTGGGGTACCTCCTTTCAGCTTCTTGGAGGACCCTGCTGATGTAGTACACTGGATGTTGTGCCGCTCCTAATTCTCTGATCAAGACCGCACTGATGGAGTGTTCGGTGACCGAAAGGTACACGAACAAGGGTTCTCCGAGCACAGGCTTTGAGAGAACAGGAGGGGCTGCCAAATATGCCTTCAGCTCAGTGAAGGCAGCTTCGCATTCGTCAGTCCACAGTACTTGCCCCCCTTGCTTCGAGGCGTTTTTAGGGCCTCGGAGCAACTTGAAGAAGTTAAAACTTCTTTCTGCTGCTCGGGATATGAACCTGTTCAGCGCAGCAAGACGTCCTGTCAGACGTTGGACGTCGCGCACTGTCTTCGGACTGGACATCTCAAGTACGGCTTGGATTTTTTCCGGGTTCGCCTCTATTCCCCTGTTTGATACGAGAAACCCGAGGAACTTACCCGACCGAACACCAAACGCGCATTTGGCTGGATTGAGCTTCATATTATACCTTCGCAGAGTTGCGAAAGTTTCCTGGAGGTCGGAAATGTGATCAGTGCTCGGAAGAGTCTTGACCAACATGTCGTCGACGTAAACCTCCATGTTGCGCCCGATCTGCTGCTCGAACATCTTGTTGACCAGCCGCTGGTATGTCGCGCCTGCATTCTTCAGACCAAAGGGCATCCTGGTGAAGCAGTATAAGCCTAGGTCTGTGACGAACGTAGTGGCGTCTTGATCCGGGGGATGCATGCTGATCTGGTGGTAACCAGAGTAGGCATCCAAAAAGCTGAGGAGCTCGTGCCCGGAAGTAGCGTCCACCAGCTGATCAATGCGCGGCAACGGGAGTTATCCTTGGGCGTCGCCTTATTAAGATCTTTGTAATCCACGCACACACGCCATTTGCCATTGGCCTTGCGCACGAGGACCACGTTGGAGATCCATCTTGGATATTGGGCTTCTCGGAGGAGCCCAACAGCTCGGCTCTTGACCACGTGATCCTGTATCACGGTCAGCCGTTCTCGGTTCACGGGTCGCCTCCTTTGCTGTACTGGCGGGATTCGGGGATCCAACCGAAGGCGATGCACCATGACTTCCGGGGGAATGCCTGGAAGCTCGTCATCAGACCAAGCGAACGCGTCCAAATTGGCCAGCAGGAAGCTGTGTAGCGTTGCTGCTCGGCCTCTGTCAACAGGGCACCAATGTACAAGACGTGTTCAGGGTCGTCGCCACTTGAATGGGGATTAAGTCTTCGCAGGCGTCCCTCGACTGGTTGAAGGCTGATCGGAGGTCGGAAGAGCTGGATCAGCGAGTGGTTGCTTGTCTCTTAGAGAGAGGACATAGCAACGGCGAGACTCACGCTGACACCCGAGCACTTCGCCCACTCCGCTCGGAGTAGAAAACTTCATCTTCTGATGGAGCGACGAAGGTACTGCTTTGATGCGTCCGATCAGGCCTCTGCCCAGGATAGCATTGTATCCAAGCATGTTGTTGATGACCCAAAAGTCAACAATTTTGGTCACAGCTTTCGGAGCCGTTCCCAAGGTAATCGGAAGGCGAATCCTCCCCATGGGCTGGACCGAAACTCCCGAAAAGCCGAAAAGTGGCGAGTTTACAGGGGTGAGTTGATCGGTTCGCAGTCCCATGAGGACAAAACAGTCGTAAGCCAAGACATCGGGGGCGCTTCCATTATCTACCAGAATACGGCGCACGTTACAGTGGTTGATGGTGGCCGAAACGACCAACGCATCCGTGTGTGGGGTCGTAACCCCTACAAGATCTTCGTCCGAGAAGGTTATAGCCTCCTCGGGCTGTGCGTGTGCGGGACTGGTAGGATATGGGGCCGGCCGAACAGTCGGAGGCCTGTCTACGACGTGCACTCGCCTTGCGTAGTCGCGTCGGCTTCGAGTGCTTTCTCCGCCCGCGCCGAAGCCTCCCGCGATCACGTTGATCTCTTGCCCATTGGGCTCGTTGTTGATCGGCTGCTCGGGAGTGCGGTCTCGGCGTCGGGGGCGCTCTTCGTTCCGGCGCACGAACCGTCCGAGGTAGCCGCGCTTGATAAGGTCCTCGATCTCGTCCTTAAGCTGGCGGCACTCGGAGGTGTCGTGGCCGTGGTCGCGATGAAAGTGACAGTACTTATTTTGATCGCGCTTCCGAGGGTCGGAGCGCATTCTCTGGGGCCACTGAACAAAAGCTTCATTCCTGATCTCTGCCAGGATTTGTTCGGGAGCCACGGTGAGGGGGGTGTAGTTGGTGAAGGGGCGGCGGACGGCGCGGAGAGTCGCCATTGCGCCGTCCTTCTTCCGATCTCGGTCGGAACCGTTGTCGGAAGGCCGCTTCTTGTCCGACTGCTCCCCCTGCTCGGTCCTGCTCGCCGCCAGGCTCTCCTCGCAAGCTGCATGGCGCTGTGCGATGGAGAGTAGTTCGGCGAGGGTGGCAGGCTGCTGGACGCCGAGGGTCCTCTGCAAAAAACCGTCGCGAGTGCCCTGGATGAGGGCACTGGTGGCCAGAGGGACGTCCAGGCGCGAGATGCGAAGCGCCTCTGTTCGGAACCTCTTGACGAAGTCCCAGAGTGCCTCGCCTTTCTTCTGGCGCACAGCCAGAAGAGAAGCCGCCGTTCGCGGCTGCGATCTCCCGCCAAGAAAGTTGTCCCTGAAGGACTTCTTCAGTTGGCGGAAGGATGTGATGGAGCCCGCGGGGAGGGTTTCAAACCAAGCCCTAGCGGTTTCCTTGAGGGTTGCAGGGAAAGCCCTGCACTTGGCCGCGTCCGATGCTCCGTGGAACACCATGTGCGACTCGAAGCCGTGGATGTGGTCGGCCGGGTCGGTTGTGCCGTCGTAGGGCGCGATGGTGGGCAGAGGGAGTTTGGAGGAGACTTGGGCCTCCAGGATCTCCCTGCTGAAAGGAGAGCGGAAGTCCAGGTCGTCTTCCGCCGGAGCCTTGCCCTCCGCACGCTGAACCATCGCGTCCATGCGGCGTTCGAGGTCGACCACACGCCTCAGGCGCCTGGCGAGCTCCTGCTCGGAGTTGGCGGGGCCCCCTCGCCCAGAGGCGTGGGAGTTGCCTCCTACGACCGATCGCGGCGGACGGGGGGAGATGATAGAGCGTCGGGGCGAACGCCCACGGCGCTCTGGTGCCCGCTCCTCCGACGGGGCCCGGTGAGACCGGCGCGGCGACTCCGCCTGCTGCTCCTGTGGCGCCAGGGGGACGCGGGAGCGTCGATGTGACGATTCCACCTGCCGCTCACGTGGCAGGGAAACCGCCGGGGCCGCTGCCCCCGCCAACTGGGCCTGCAGGGCGAGGCAGACGCCCGTCAACTGTTGCATTTGCCCCCGGAGCTCCGCTACTTTGAGGGCAGTTGCAGGTGCAACAGCCGGCGGTGCCGAGACGTCGTGGTTAGCGCCAGCGAGGTCAACGGCGACGTCGTCAGGGGGGGATCGACGGCGAGAGTCCCCTCGTGACTGACGGGACCTCGTCGCCCTGCTTCCTACATTCTGGTATGAAGATCGTCCTCGAGCCATGGCAGCGTCGTTCCCACAGACGGCGCCAAATGTGGTGGTATGATCCTGTTTGGGCCTAAGCCAAACGGGCCTCCACTGGAGAAAAGGGGGAACGATCGCTGGTGAGGACGAAGCCTGCAAAACCAGAAGAGGATCAGGAGGCCCGGTGAAGACCGGGGAAACCCTCCGATGCCTAAGTCAGTGGAGAGCTTGTGAGGCAGGGGGTTTCGGAATGCGAGAATGTGTTCGCGAGAGGAGAGAACGTACCGTTGCATGGTACTGTACCTGTGCCTTTATAGGCGTTGGCGTAGAGGCCCACGTGCGTAACGTTAGGCAGATCGTGCCTGAAGAGGCGCCTTGACGCACGCGCATAACGGGAGGAGTTATGACTCCGGTGCCCGTTAGGCTGCCAGGCAGTTCATGCCCCTTGATGGTGGAGAACGTGGCCTGGGACGGTTACAGCCGCATTGTAAGCCAGGGAGCCTGCTCGGAACCCTTTGGGGATGCTTTCCGAGCAGGTGACCCACATGGGGGATCGAACCCGCTGTTCGGTGATGTTGGGGGTCGTCCCGCGCAGTAAGTTTACTGTTCCTGTTCGGAACCTTTCTGCAAGTGCTTGGTTGCGGAGTAACAGACGACCTGCTCGGGGGCATACCGCCACAAGGCTTGACAGTGTCTGATCAATCTGGCGGTATTCTTGAGATCATGACATCGTCTTGGGATAAACATGACCCGTTGAGATGGGGCCACGTCGGTAGACAAGACGCGCATGGGCCGTAGTGGACCATTATGGGTATAGGCGGCCAGATTTGGCCACCACAAGATGTAAAGAAGTCGGTCTAACCGATCTGAGTCGTCGACCTAGACGACCCAAGATCTTAGTCAAAGCCATGTCAAGATGTTGACTCTGGTACTCTAGGAAAGTCGGCCGAGCCGAGGCTCCAGTCGACCTGTGGAACTCCCATTGTCAAACCTCATTCTCAAAGTCTAAGGAAATAGAACAAAAGTATTTTTGTCAATAATTATAAACTAATAGAGATAACAAAAAATTGAAGAAACATTTGCTTTCTTTAAATAATAATAACAGAGCAACAGGAGCAACAACCCACACAAGCAAACCCAACAGGAATAAGCAGCAGTAGCAGAATCAGAGAAGGGGACGGGGGCGGGCGGCCTCAGACGATGCCGCCGTTGACGCGGACGACCTGCCCATTGATCCATTCGCCGGCGTCGGTTGCCAGGAACCCCACCACGGCGGCAATGTCCCCGGGCTGCCCCATGCGCCCCATGGGGCACTCCGCTACTACCCTCGCACTGCTCTCCTCCTCGGAAGTGCCGGAGTTGAACATGTCGGTCGCCGTCGGCCCCGGGGCCACGCAGTTGGCCGTGATGCCCGTGCCCGCCAGCTCCTTCGCCAGAATCCTCACCATTCCCTCCACCGCGGCCTTGGACCCCGTGTACGCCGCGAAGCCAGGCTTGAGCTGCCCTATCATGGAGGAGCTTACGGCCAAGATCCGGCCTCCGCCGCTGCGGGCGAGGCGGTTGGCGGCCTCCCGGAGGCAGAGGAAGGCCCCCCGCGTATTGACGCGGTACATCTCGTCGAAGGAGTCGACCGTGGTGGAGGCGAGGTGGGGGAAGGAGGGGTCGATGACGCCGGCGCAGGCAACGAGGATGTGGGCGGGTGCGCCGCCGAAGGCCTCCTCGGCGCGGTCGAAGAGGGCCTTCACGTCGGCGGGGTCGGAGACGTCGGCCCGGACGGCGACGGCGCGGGGGGCGGTGGGGGAGGAGTCGCTTAGCTCGGCGATGAGACGGTCGGCCTGGGCGGAGCTGGAGGCATAGTTGATAACGAGGCTGGCACCGAGGGAAGCGAGGTGGGCGGCGATGGCGCGGCCGATGCCACGGGAGGCGCCGGTGACGATGGCGACGCGGCCCTGGAGGGGCAACTGCGGCTGTGCGGCCGCGTCGGCGTTGGCCATGGTGGAGAGAGAGAGAGAGAGAGAGAGAGAGCCTTTGTCTGTGTACGTGTGGTCACACTTCGTCCTGCTTGCTTTGTCGGAGGGGTCGAACATAAAACTGGGGACCACCACCGCCCGCCAGGACCTGAGAACTTTCCACTCTCCAATCTCCATGCTCCACCCCATTCTACATTGGAAATGTTAGGTGTGCTGCGCCGCCTCCCAGCCCCCCCATGGGCCAATCGGAGTGTGTAGCAAGACCTTCTCTTCTACGTAACTAGTTGGAAACCCGTGCGATACACACCGTTTGAATATAAAATATATTAATAAATATAAATTTTTTAAATTATATAATATTAATATATTTTAAATTATAAATTAATAAATATAAATTATTGTTAATATATTTTATCAAAAATTGTCAACAATCTTTTAATTGATATATTATAAATATAAATGTTACTACAAAAAATATTATCATAAATTATTGATCATTTTGTTTTGCTCCATTTTATTTCAACCATAATTTGTCAAATCCGAACTCAATTTGATGTTCAGTCTATATTAAAATTTGAACTACACAACAATAAAAAAATAGTTAATTAAAATATAGAAAAAAAAATCTGGGATGAAATATTTAAACGCCTATAACATAGTTTGGACAAAATCAATATTTAAAAATAATTAAAAAATAATATAATGCTATTTTTCACTAAGAGTACATCGGAATGAATTTACATCATACATGTAACAATAAAAATTAACAAAATGTCAACTAATTGCATTGCCCAAATAACACATTTATTGTGCATAAAATAAAAGACAATAAAGAATTATATATGACTCTAACTATATTTGCTACTGAAATAGTTTCTCACTATATATTACTCATATTAAAATACTTAAGTAACCTCCCACATCTCAGATGACAGGATGTTATAAGTTTAACCTCTTTTTTCTATATGAAATCTTTATAAAATTTATTTAAATAGAGAGAGAGAAAATAGAAAATTATTGTAGTCATGTAACTACAATAACATGCACAAATGCACTCTAGGTGCGTACAGATAACAATATATGTATAAACTAAAATTGGTATAAATAATCTTTACTATAATATAGACATATAACATAACCAAATTAAATTAAGAGAAAGTTTCATTTATAGAATCATACGTCAGGTTAAAGCAAAATCATATTAGAATTTTCATGTATATAACCTAAAGTTCAAGGTAAGAGTAAATAATACTTAAAAAATATATTTCTAAGAAGAATTGAAGGGACTAACGTCTGACAAATCATGTGACCAAAAAACAATTCGGACAAATCAAAAGTTTTATTAGTATAGGATAAATAGTATAGAATAGATGCTCTATTAAATTTAAAAAAAAGCTGATTTTAGTCAAATGCTTGTAAGGAGTTGGCGTTGAAAATTGGTTAATGGTATTGAATCTGATATTTTTTTTCAATTAAAAATAGTTTTTATTCTATCTTTCCTAAGTAAGTTTTTAAGTATTAAAGAAATAATTTTCAAAATCTAACTTTAACATTACATTAATCTAAATAATAAGAATTAATTCCCGAAATTTACATAGTTAAATATTAAAATTATATCATACTTAAACGTATTAGTTGTAGGTACAACATAACAAATCAACAACTGTTAATTACATAAGAAATGTGTGTGTTAGGCGAGAAGCAGGTCATCCGTCAGGTCTCGGATCCGACCCACATTAATATGTATAATTTTTTTTAATAATATATTTTTTATATATTAAAAAAACTATAAATTGAAAAATATCATCTTACAAAATCAGATTTTAAAATAAAAATTTAAAACTATGAAGAAAAAAACAAACAAACTGATATTTACTATTGCTACTGTTGCGCAACAGTAATTGTGCAACAGTAGTTCCCCGCAGAACACGTCCACGAACACCGCCGCCTCCATGGCTCATTGGCCCCAAACGCCGCCACAGATAGGCTGTCCCTGTAGTAGGATGAGACCCCGCCACCGAGGGAGATGGACAGCACGTCCACCCCGTCGTCCACGGCCCTGTCCACCGCCGACAGTATGTCGGAGCTGAAGCACCCCCCGGGCCACGGGGCCAGCATACCTTGTAGGCGGCGACCCGCGCCGCCGGCGCCATCCCCCTCGCCGTCCCGGGGGCATACCCCAGGAGGCTGGCATTGGGCACGGCCGAGCCGGCGACGGTGGCCGCTGTGTGGGTGCCATGCCCATCGCGGTCGCGGGGGGTCTTCTCCCTCTCGTCGATGACGCCCGCAGAGGCCTTGTAGCCGCGGTAGAACGTCCGGGCGCCAACGATCGTCCTGTTGCAGTGCTTGGACGCGAAGTCCCCGCCGACCTCACAGACGCCCTTCCACCACGCCAGCACCGGGCCCATGCCGGCGTCGCTGAAGCTGGGGCTCTCCGGCTATATCCCCGTGTCCAGCACCCCAACGATCACATCGTGGCTGGAGATGGCGTTGGCCCAGACGCCCATGAAGGCCTCCGACTGCAGGCCCAGGAACCCAGGGCTCCTCATCGTGTGCAGCTTGTAGACCACCTCTGGGAACACGGCCACCACCCCGTGCTGCTACTCCAACAATGCAGCCTCCTCCTCGCTGAGCCTGGCGGCGAAGCCATGGAACGCGGTCTCATAACTATATATGATCCTGTCGGCGGCGGCGCTCTCGGACTCATCGGGTTTGACGGAGACAGATCGGACGGTGGAGGCGTACCAGTCGAGGTGGTGGGGGAAGGAGGCGGGCATTCCTGATCTGGACATCTGCACTACGTAAGTTCTCAGCAACACAAAGGATGGCAGCTAGTAGGAACAGCCCCAGCCATGACCGCCGCAGCACTGTGGTGGAAGCCATGGCCATACACAGGCGATTAGAGCAGGAAGAAGAAGAAGAAGAAGAGGAAGGCGGTGATGGTACGGTGGTAGGGGAGGAATTGAAGGGATAGCGGCCACTGCAGAAGCTAGCTAGCTGCACACAGTGACAGTGGGGGGCTGACTGGTGTCGGCTGCTGCGGCGAGCGTCTGAGATAAAAAGTTTAGTGCAGACACGGGAAACGGGGAACACTACAAGAAAATGCGTTATTTTCGACGGACTGAATCCGTCGGATATTCCGTCGGAAAAGGCGCTTTCCGACCGCTTTCCGTCTAAAGCTCGTCGGAAACTGTCCGTCGGAAATACTTGGTCAGAAATTTCCGACGGATGACAATTCCGTCGGAATTCGGTCGAAACCTCCGACAGATATAATCCGTCGGGAAAGTCGTCAGTATTTTCCGACGGAATTGCCGACGGTGTTTTTCCGTCGGTAATTTATCAGTTCCGACGGATACTTATTCGTCGTACAATCTGTCAGTATTTTCCGACGGCATTACCGACGGTGTTTTTCCGTCGGTAATTTATAAGTTCCGACGGATACTTATCCGTCGGAAAATATGTCGGAAAATACACCATATTTTTTTTTAAATAGGCAAATAAAAATGATTTGTCAACATTGCTACAATGTCAAACCTGCTACAATATTTATAAATTTAACAAATACTCACAATCAACATAAAATCATAAAATACAATAAATATAAAATCATATAGAATAATGAATACAAAAATCAACATAGATCTGCTGGATCGTCTGCTGTCCCTGCCTCGTCATCGTCTGGAGCTGGATCCTATATTAAAATAAATTAAAATGAGAAACATTAATAATAAATAAAAGACACATTATTTTCAAAAATGAAATTTAAAACATGTGATTATTTCTCAAGCTTAATACAATACTATTTTTAAATCCATCATTTTCTTGGATGTTTTTAGATCCGTCCTTTGAATGCCCAACCCAATCCGGAGATCCAAATTAGATTCCGTCAGTTCCTACACGTCACTTTAACCCACCCGGTCATGTCGGAGAAAACGGCACGTCGATCGGATCCCTATTTGGGATTTTAGACCCCCGGGTTGCGTGTTTTAACCATTTATATATGCTTGGCCGTGTTTTTAGATCCGTCCTTTGAATGCCCAACCCAATCCAGGGATCCAAATTGCATTCCGTCAGTTTCTACACGCCACTTTAACCACCCGGTCGTGTCAGAGAAAACGGCCCGTCGATCGGATCCCTATTTGGGATTTTGGACCCCGGGTTGTGTGTTTTAACCTTTTATATATACTTGCCCGTTTTTACATCCGTCCTTTGAATGACCAACCCAATCCGGAGATCCAAATTGGATTCCGTCAGTTTCTACAAGTCACTTTAACCCACTCGGTCGTGTCGGAGAAAACGGCACGTCGATCGGATCCCTATTGGGATTTTGGACCCCCGGGTTGCGTGTTTTAACCATTTATATATGCTTGACCGTGTTTTTAGATCCGTCCTTGAATGCCCAACCCAATTCGGGGATCCAAATTGGATTCCGTCAGTTTCTACACGTCACTTTAACCCACCCGGTCGTGTCGGAGGAAAACGGCACGCCGATCGATCCCTATTTGGGATTTTGGACCCCCGGGTTGTGTGTTTTAACCTTTTATATATACTTGCATGTTTTTAGATCCGTCCTTTGAATGCCCAACCCAATCCGGAGATCCAAATTGGATTCTGTCAGTTTCTACACGTCACTTTAATCCACCCGGTCGTGTCGGAGAAAACGGCACGTCGATCGGATCCCTATTTGGATTTTGGACCCCCGGGTTGTGTGTTTTAACCTTTTATATATACTTGCCCGTTTTTAGATCGTTCTTTGAATGCCCAACCCAATACGGAGATCCAAATTGGATTTCGTCAGTTTCTACACGCCACTTTAACCCACCCGGTCGTGTCGGAGAAAACGACACGTCGATCGGATCCCTATTTGGGATTTTGGACCCCCGGGTTGTGTGTTTTAACCTTTTATATATACTTGCCCATTTTTACATCCGTCCTTTGAATGCCCAACCCAATCCGGAGATCCAAATTGGATTCCGTCAGTTTCTACACGTCACTTTAACCACCCGGTCGTGTCGGAGAAAACGGCACGTCGATCGGATCCCTATTGGGATTTTGGACCCCCGGGTTGTGTGTTTTAACCTTTTATATATACTTGTTTGTTTTTAGATCCGTCCTTTGAATGTCCAACCCAATCCGGAGATCCAAATTGGATTCCGTTAGTTTCTACACGTCACTTTAACACACTCGGTCGTGTCGGAGAAAATGGCACGTCGATCGGATCCCTATTTGGATTTTAGACCCCCGGGTTGCGTGTTTTAACCTTTTATATATACTTGCCCGTTTTTAGATCCGTCCTTTGAATGCCTAACCAATCCGGAGATCCAAATTGGATTCCGTCAGTTCCACACGTCACTTTAACCCACCCGGTCGTGTCGGAGGAAAACGGCACGCCGATTCGATCCCTATTTGAGATTTTGGACTCTCGGGTTGTGTGTTTTGACCCTTTATATATACTTGGGTGTTTTTTAGATCCGTCATTTCAATGCCCAACCCAATCCGGAGATCCAAATAGATTCCGTCAGTTCCCACACGTCACTTTAACTCACCCGGTCGTGTCGGAGAAAACGGCACGCCGATCCGAACCCTATTTGGGATTTTGGACCCCCGGGTTGTGTGTTTTGACCCTTTATATATGTTTGACCGTGTTTTTAGATCGTCCTTTGAATGCCCAACCCAATCCGGGGATCCAAATGGATTCCGTCAGTTCTACACGTCACTTTAACCACCCGGTCGTGTCGGAGAAAACGGCACGTCGATCGGATCCCTATTTGGGATTTTGGACCCCCGGGTTGTGTGTTTTAACCTTTTATATATACTTGCCGTTTTTAGATCCGTCCTTTGAATGCCCAACCCAATCCGGGGATCCAAATTGGATTCCGTCAGTTTCTACACGTCACTTAACCCACCCGGTCGTGTCGGAGAAAACGGCACGTCGATCGGATCCCTATTTGGGATTTTGGACCCCCGGTTGTGTGTTTTAACCTTTTATATATGTTTGACCGTGTTTTTAGATCCGTCCTTTGAATGCCCAACCAATCCGGAGATCCAAATTAGATTCCGTCAGTTCCTACACGTCACTTTAACCACCCGGTCGTGTCGGAGAAAACGGCACGTCGATCGGATCCCTATTTGGGATTTTAGACCCCCGGGTTGCGTGTTTTAACCATTTATATATGCTTGGCCGTGTTTTTAGATCCGTCCTTTGAATGCCCAACCCAATCGGGGATCCAAATTGCATTCCGTCAGTTTCTACACGCCACTTTAACCCACCCGGTCGTGTCAGAGAAAACGGCCCGTCGATCGGATCCCTATTTGGGATTTTGGACCCCCGGGTTGTGTGTTTTAACCTTTTATATATACTTGCCGTTTTTACATCCGTCCTTTGAATGACCAACCCAATCCGGAGATCCAAATGGATTCCGTCAGTTTCTACAAGTCACTTTAACCCACTCGGTCGTGTCGGAGAAAACGGCACGTCGATCGGATCCCTATTTAGGATTTTGGACCCCCGGGTTGCGTGTTTTAACCATTTATATATGCTTGACCGTGTTTTTAGATCCGTCCTTTGAATGCCCAACCCAATTCGGGGATCCAAATTGGATTCCGTCAGTTTCTACACGTCACTTTAACCCACCCGGTCGTGTCGGAGAAAACGACACGTCGATCGGATCCCTATTTGGGATTTTGGACCCCCGGGTTGTGTGTTTTAACCTTTTTATATACTTGCATGTTTTTAGATCCGTCCTTTGAATGCCCAACCCAATCCGGAGATCCAAATTGGATTCTGTCAGTTTCTACACGTCACTTTAATCCACCCGGTCGTGTCGGAGAAAACGGCACGTCGATCGGATCCCTATTTGGGATTTTGGACCCCCGGGTTGTGTGTTTTAACCTTTTATATATACTTGCCGTTTTTAGATCCGTTCTTTGAATGCCCAACCCAATACGGAGATCCAAATTGGATTTCGTCAGTTTCTACACGCCACTTTAACCCACCCGGTCGTGTCGGAGAAAACGACACGTCGATCGGATCCCTATTTGGGATTTTGGACCCCCGGGTTGTGTGTTTTAACCTTTTTATATACTTGCCCATTTTTACATCCGTCCTTTGAATGCCCAACCCAATCCGGAGATCCAAATTGGATTCCGTCAGTTCTACACGTCACTTTAACCACCCGGTCGTGTCGGAGAAAACGGCACGTCGATCGGATCCCTATTTGGGATTTTGGACCCCCGGGTTGTGTGTTTTAACCTTTTATATATACTTGTTTGTTTTTAGATCCGTCCTTTGAATGTCCAACCCAATCCGGAGATCCAAATTGGATTCCGTTAGTTTCTACACGTCACTTTAACACACTCGGTCGTGTCGGAGAAAATGGCACGTCGATCGGATCCCTATTGGGATTTTAGACCCCCGGGTGGCGTGTTTTAACCTTTTATATATACTTGCCGTTTTTAGATCCGTCCTTTGAATGCCTAACCCAATCCGGAGATCCAAATTGGATTCCGTCAGTTCCACACGTCACTTTAACCCACCCGGTCGTGTCGGAGAAAACGGCACGCCGATTCGATCCCTATTTGAGATTTTGGACTCTCGGGTTGTGTGTTTTGACCCTTTATATATACTTGGGTGTTTTTTAGATCCGTCATTTCAATGCCCAACCCAATCCGGAGATCCAAATTAGATTCCGTCAGTTCCCACACGTCACTTTAACTCACCCGGTCGTGTCGGAGAAAACGGCACGCCGATCCGAACCCTATTTGGGATTTTGGACCCCCGGTTGTGTGTTTTGACCTTTATATATGTTTGACCGTGTTTTTAGATCGTCCTTTGAATGCCCAACCCAATCCGGGGATCCAAATTGGATTCCGTCAGTTTCTACACGTCACTTTAACCCACCCGGTCGTGTCGGAGAAAACGGCACGTCGATCGGATCCCTATTTGGGATTTTGGACCCCCGGGTTGTGTGTTTTAACCTTTTATATATACTTGCCCGTTTTTAGATCCGTCCTTTGAATGCCCAACCCAATCCGGGGATCCAAATTGGATTCCGTCAGTTTCTACACGTCACTTTAACCCACCCGGTCGTGTCGGAGAAAACGGCACGTCGATCGGATCCCTATTTGGGATTTTGGACCCCCGGGTTGTGTGTTTTAACCTTTTATATATGTTTGACCGTGTTTTTAGATCCGTCCTTTGAATGCCCAACCCAATCCGGGGATCCAAATTAGATTCTGTCAGTTTCTACACGTCACTTTAACCCATCCGGTCGTGTCAGAGAAAACGGCAAGTCGATCGGATCCCTATTTGGGATTTTGGACCCCCGGGTTGTGTGTTTTAACCTTTTATATATACTTGCCCGTTTTTAGATCCGTCCTTTGAATGCCCAACCCAATCCGGGGATCCAAATTGGATTCCGTCAGTTTCTACACGTCACTTTAACCCACCCGGTCGTGTCGGAGAAAACGGCACGTCGATCGGATCCCTATTTGGGATTTTGGACCCCCAGGTTGTGTGTTTTGACCTTTATATATGTTTGACCGTGTTTTTAGATCCGCCCTTTGAATGCCCAACCCAATCCGGGGATCCAAATTAGATTCTGTCAGTTTCTACACGTCACTTTAACCCACCCGGTCGTGTTGGAGAAAACGGCACGTCGATCGGATCCCTATTGGGATTTTGGACCCCCGGGTTGTGTGTTTTAACCTTTTATATATACTTGCCCATTTTTAGATCCGTCCTTTGAATGCCCAACCCAATCCGGAGATCCAAATTGGATTCCGTCAGTTTCTACACGTCACTTTAACCCACCGGTCGTGTCGGAGAAAACGGCACGTCGATCGGATCCCTATTTGGGATTTTAGACCCCCGGGTTGCGTGTTTTAACCATTTATATATGCTTGACCGTGTTTTTAGATCCGTCATTTGAATGCCCAACCCAATCCGGAGATCCAAATTGGATTCCGTCAGTTCCCACACGTCACTTTAACCCACCCGGTCGTGTCGGAGAAAACGGCACGCCGATCCGATCCCTATTTGGGATTTTGGACCCCCAGGTTGTGTGTTTTGACCCTTTATATATACTTGGGTGTTTTTTAAATCCGTCATTTCAATGCCCAACCCAATCCGGAGATCCAAATTGGATTCCGTCAGTTCCCACATGTCACTTTAACCCACCCGGTCGTGTCGGAGAAAACGGCACGCCGATCCGAACCCTATTTGGGATTTTGGACCCCCGGGTTGTGTGTTTTGACCCTTTATATATACTTGGGTGTTTTTTAGATCCGTCATTTCAATGCCCAACCCAATTCGGAGATCCAAATTGGATTCCGTCAGTTCCCACACGTCACTTTAACCCACCCGGTCGTGTCGGAGAAAGCGGCACGCCGATTCGATCCCTATTTGGATTTTGGACCCCCGGGTTGTGTGTTTTGACCCTTTATATATACTTGGGTGTTTTTTAGATCCGTCAATTGAACGCCCGACCCAATCCGGGAATCCAAATTCGAATCCGTCAGTTCGCACATGTCACGTTAACCCACCCGATCGTGTGGAGAAAACGGCACGCCGATCAGATCCCTATTTGGGATTTTGGACCCCCGGGTTGTGTGTTTTAACCCTTTATATGTAATTTGTTGTTTTTTAGATCCGTCAATTGAACGCCCGTCCCAATCCTAAGTATATGAAATTATACTAATACTGACCTGAGCTACTGGCTGTGTGGGGCGTACTCCCTGCATTATTGAGATGAACTGCTGAACCATATCGCTGAACTGCGTCTGTAGCTGTACCCGCTGCGTCTCTATCTCTACCCGCTGCGTCTGTAGCTCTACCCCTGCGTCTGTAGCTCTACCCGCTGCGTCTGTAGCTCTGCACGTAGCTCCTCCTGAATGATGCCTTTAATGTCCTCTACACCACTGACGGGCGGCGCAGAAGATGAACTCGCGTGTGCCGGGGGAGCGATCGAACTGGCATATGAGGACAACACTCGATGAGTATCCAGGATGTCCCCAAAGCCATACACTCAACCCTTCCTCAGCACTCCCGCTGCCTCGACCCAAGCGTCCGCATCCAAATCTGGCTGGGGAGTGCCCTCTGTGTAGCGCTCCGCCATCGTCCTGTCGTACGTCTCCTAGGGGTGTACACGGTTCGGTTTCCTCCATTTTTGGAGGAAACCGAACCGAACCGAACCGAACCGAAATCCCAACTGTTCTAATATTTTAAGGGTTTTTCTGATATTTTTTAAGTTTTTTTGACATTTTTTTGACTTGTTTTAGGCAAATTGGCAAAAATGCTGGGTTTTGGGTGGTCGCGAGCTTCGAACTCGCGACCACCTGGCGCAGTGGAGGGCGCCGACGCACGCCCTCCACTGCGCCACCCTTTTTTTTGTTTAATTTCATTATTTATATAACTATATATCTATATTCGGTTTATTTCGGTTTCCAGCTCCAAACCGAACCGTGAGGCTCATGAAACCGAACCGAACCGAACCGGTCGGTTCGGTTCGATTTTTCGGTTTGGACCAAATAATGAACACCCCTAACGTCTCCTGTAAAATAATTTAAAATTAAATTATTGAAAACAAATTACTTTAATATCATAATTGAATTCATAATTTAAAGCTTGACTTACAGCAATCGTGCGGGCACTCTCGGTAACATAGTCATCCGTCCCCTTCCGCTTATGAGTCCGGTCAAATAACTCGCGGAAAGTAGGGGCACGCTCCAGGTCGTGATGCTTAAAATTCAACAAAATTAGTTAGTTTCACAATAATAATCCATATGTATATATGAATCGAACAATAAAATACTTACCAATTTTTTACTGTGGGTCGCATAAGATACGGATCCACTAGTATGCACATTCTTCTCCGGTTGAGTTGCTCTGTTGCGTATTGCCGCCTGTGACCGCTGCTGCCATGGTCCAGCAGCCCAACGCTCGCAAAGGGAATCCCAATAGTCCCTCCGCATCCAAACAGGGCCGTAATCCACCCAAGCCATAGGATCCCGGTTGCCTGTGGTCTTCATTGCCTTGTCCCGTACTTCCCACATCGACTTTCTAAATTAGTCTGGGCCGTAATCTCCCAGACGGCTCGAGCTCGAGGGAGATCCTCGGGTCTCGTGAACGCGAACCTCCGCTGTAAAGAAATAAAATGATCAACGTTCTGCAATAAACCCAAATTAATAATAATGAATAAATGACTTCAACTCTTCTAAAAAATAAAAATACCATAAACATGTCAAATAATAAATCCCGGACTGGCACCGGGAAGTCTCTTCATGCATCCACTGGTCCTGGAATATGTGCGTGGACCAGCGTCGTAATATAGCGGGAAGCAGGACTGAGATCTATCTTCCCCCTGCAATTCCACATTAATTTTCTATATGAAATGTATATCCTAAATAAAAAATACAGTAACACTGAGATGATGAACTTTACCCTGAGATCCAGCATGGTTGTCGTCCTGGTAGCTGAGGCCCCTCCTCAGCTGCTGGATGCTGGCTCTCCACCTCTGTTGAAAACAATTTAGTACACTATTATTGTATAAATTGCAAGAGACCAAACATACTAATCTATTGAAACATACGTTTACCTTGTGGTGAGGAAGAAGACGAAGGTGGCACTGCTCGGATGGTCGACAGAAAGGCAAAATTTCATACACATTAGAATTTATGAATTTCAAATAAACAACAATATAGAAATTTACCTGTCGCTGGGACGACGGGCGTGGATGGGGAGGCAGTCCCTGTAAAATTTCATACACATTAGAAATTATGAATTTCAAATAAACAACAATATAGAAATTTACCTGTCGCTGGGACGACGAGCGTGGACGGGGAGGCAGTCCCTGCAAAATTTCATACACATTAGAAATTATGAATTTCAAATAAACAACAATATAGAAATTTACCTGTCGCTGGGACGACGGGCGTGGACGGGGAGGCAGTCCCTGTAAAATTGTATGTACGTTAGTTCTCGTGAAATCAATATAAACAATAATACCATATGGTTTTTTGTGTACATATGCATATACCTGTCGCGGACCTGGAGGCAGACGTGGACGGGGAGACAGTCCCTGCTTTCTTGTATGTACGTTAGTTCTCATGCATTTAATATGAACAATAAATTCTAGAATATTGTGTTTACACATACGTATACCTGTCGTGGACGGGGTCGCGGACCCTCTGCCAACGGACGTGGCAACCGTCCGACTGCGTCCTCCACGTACCATATCTCTATTGATACAAATAAAGATATAGCAAGTCATCAGCACTCAATTTGAAGTAGCAATTTATTATGAACATGTAATAACAACAACACCAATTTCTTACAAAATATGCAGTATATTATCTATATTCATCATCAGATGCTGAAGACATGTTAATTCAGCATCATCTTCATCATCATCCTGGAATTCATCATCATCATCTTGGGAGTCTTCCTCCACATCAGACTCCACCTCCCGCTCAGCGACATTTGGGTCAACTTCTTCTTGTTCGTTATCCTTATGTAAGCAATTGTTTCATTTATATCATGAACATTGTACTGCGTAGAAGCTGCCACTCTCGTGCGTCACTCCGATCTGATTGGAAAAAGTTGTCATTAACACCTTCGAGCTCATCATCAGTCGGGAGAAGCTCATACTCAGGGAATAGTCTTGATTTCACTCTACATGCAGCCCACCAATCTCTTAATTTGAGGGATGTATAATTTGAATAATAAACTTGTTGGGCTTGTGCCACCAGGATGAATGGCTCATATGTACTCAATTTGGACTTATGCTTCACATCGATTAATCCATATGTTGTGTCATGACGAATAGATGTCGGATCAAACCAATGACACTTGAACAGAAATACATTGTTGTCTTGTCCCAAAAATTGCAGTTCAATGACTTCTTCGAGAATGCCATAATAGTCAATTTCATTTTCATTGTAGGCACTTCCCTTCACACATACGCCGTTGTTCATCGTAGACTTATTCCGTCCATAATCTCTCGTGTGAAATCTGTATCCATTCACAATGTAGCTTGGATAGACACGTACAATCTTCGAGGGGCCAAAACTGATCTGTTGTACTCTTGAATCGGGAATGAAGCCTTGTTCAACCTATTATGAGATAAATAGACAAACATTGAATAAATGACTTCAACTCAGTCTGCATAAAAACATAACACTTATGTTTCAAAATAATTAGACACATACTCGAGATCTTAACCAAGTAGGAAAATACTTCTCCCGTTCCTTTTCAAACTGCACGTCAGTTAGACGTGGATTCCGTTGCAATATGACCGAGTCAAACTCTCTGCAATGTAAATGTCACACAACCGTTAGGTTCTGCAGCAATGCACGCAAATGATGACGAATAAGCGTGGAGAGCTTACTGAATGTAAGGGTCTAGTTCTTCGCAATTCATGAACACGTAGATCTCCGCAGCTACCAACTCTCTGTCTTGGAGTGCGCGAGTAGATGAAGATCCGAACGCCGTCGGGACACTTGAATACAGAGAGTCGGTCTGACACCTCGGAATCTCCACCATCATCATTACGTGGAGGTTGAGTGCGTCGGGTTCGTATTTCCGTGTCAAAGTACATCGAACAGAAGTTCGATATCTCCTCAATGAGGTACGCCTGAGTAATGGAGCCTTACGGACTTTCATCTTAAGATCGTGCATGCACCTACGACAATAATTCAAATACATACATAAGTAATATAAAAGATCGTCGTAATGGCAATAAATTGAGATGTAGAAATATACCTCTCAAACGGATACATCCATCGAAATTGTACTGGTCCTCCGACCCTTGCCTCATATGGTAAATGGATGATCAGGTGCTCCATTGAATCAAAGAATGCTGGAGGAAATATCTTCTCTAATTTGCAGACTGTCTGAATTATTTTGCTCCATATTTTGCAAGTCATGAATTTTGAGTTCTGATGCAGATAAAATCCTGAAGAATTGACTCAGCTCAGTCATTGCTCCCCATATTTGTTTCGGAAATAACTCACGAAAAGCAAGAGGCATCAGTCTTTGCATGAAACATGGCAGTCATGACTCTTCATTCCGTATATTTTTCCCTCGTTGACATTTACACAACGCGCAATATTCGAGACATATCCATCCGGAAATCTCAATTGCTTTAACCATTGCAACACTTCCTTAATTTGTCTGGCCCCAAGCACATATGCAGCTTTAGGTTGCACCACTTTTCCTTGAACATGTTGTAGCTCTAGTTCTGGACGTTTGCAAAGTACTTTCAAATCGAAACGTGCCTTGACGTTATCCTTCTTTTTGCCTTTGACGTCCATAACTGTGTTGAACACATTATCAAAAATATTCTTCTCTATATGCATGACGTCTAGGTTATGACGTATCAAAAGTGTTGACCAATAAGGCAATTCCCAAAAAATGCTTTGCTTCACCCAATTGTGATCCTTCCCAAAGCCAGGGATTTTCGGGTACTACCAGCCAGTTGTGTTACAGTCGGTAAGTTCTGGACCCGCCTCGCCATGTTTCCATCAGACACCGTTCCATATCTACCTCCTCCATCACAGTTGTATTTTTCATAAAAGAATCCTTTTGCTTTCGGAAAGGATGGTCACTGGGTAGAAACCGCCGATGACAATCGAACCAACAAGATTTTCCCCCAGATTTCAACACAAATGATTTAGAATCCTCCATGCAATAAGGACATGCCAACCTCCCATGTGTGCTCCAGCCAGATAACATGCCGTAGGCTGGAAAGTCACTTATTGTCCACATTAATGCAGCCTTCAGATTGAAATTCTGTTTTCTGGATGCATCATAAGACTGCACACCATCTGACCATAACAATTTCATCTCATCAATCAACGGTCTGAGATATATGTCTATTCTTTCCTGGACTTTTTGGACCCGGAATCAGCAATGAAAGGAACAGATTCTCACGCTTCATGCACATGCCTGGCGGAAGGTTATACGGTGTTAGGAATACTGGCCAACATGAGTAAGATGCCACCGAGCCTCCGAAAGGATTGAAACCATCTGTGCATAAACCAAGCCGTACGTTGCGTGGATCCCTTGAGAAGTGGGATGAGTACGGCTAAAATGAGCCCAAGCTTCACCATCGGCAGGATGACTCATTTCACCTTCGTCGCGACAGACTCTTTCCGCATGCCAAGTCATATGTCCAGCTGTCCTCGAGGACATGAACAATCGCTGCAATCTAGGTGTGATAGGAAAGTACCGCAATGACTTATACGGAACATCCTTCTGCTTTGACTTGTCCCCTCTCTTGGGCTTGAACCTATCATGCTTACAAATACAGCATGATGTCTTATCTGCATCCTCTTTGTAGTACAGCATACAGTGATTCGGACATGCATCAATTTTCATAAAACAAGCCCCAAATCATTCACCATCTTCTTCGCACGGTAAAAGTCAGCAGGTAACCTCTCTGATTGAGGAAGCATGCTCTTGACCAGTAAGAGAAGCCGGTCAAACAACTCTCGCTCATATGAAATTCAGATTTCAAATTCAATAGCTGCGACACTGCAGACAACCGTGTATGCTTCTCACAACCATCCCATAATGGCTCATTAGCATCTCAAGTAACTGATAAAATCTCTGAGCTGTATCATTCGGCACTTCTTCATTTGTTTGATCTTCATGAATATTGAACTCCGGACCAGCAGCATCGACAACCATGTCTACGTACGTACTTGTGGAGGCAAAGTAATTAGCTGGTGCAGACGACTGAATATTCAACTCACCATGACACGACCATAACTCATAATGGCCAACAAATCCTCTCGTATACAGATGATACTGCACATCCCATGTCGATATCCACTTTCTGTTCTTACAAGCCGAACACGGACATCGGATGTTACCCATCAGATCAACTGCTACTGATGAATTACTCAATGCAAACTCAATAAAACTGTCAACTCCGTCTTTAAACTCCTCGGTCACAACTCCATTCACTATTCCACGGTACATCCATGACCGATTCTCATAAGACATTTTTCCTACAGATTAAATGTCATGTCCCGAGTTAAAATCCAACACACCCTCACATCGTTCAAGTACCATACATATGATACATACGTTATATGGAGAGTCCCAGAGCTAATGGGTGAAATAAAGCGTTGACGTAAAGATAAATGAAGAGTAAGCATACATGAATATCAAATAAATTTGAGCACTATATAAATACTTAATGGTATTGAACATTAAAAAGAACACAAAGACTATTTGTTCATACAAACCGTGATGTCTTCATATTAGGCCACCACCACTTGATCGGCTCTTTATTCACCAGCTTCTTATTAGATTTCCTAGTTTTGAACTAACCACTGATATCCCTAAAATAGTTTACTAAATACATCTCTTCGTACATAATGGGAAGACATAACTTTCAGAATGTCAAGCTCTTTGACACAATTATTTTCCACAAATTTTGACCAGTCTTTTCCACTAAATATGTACATACTACCACACCAACTACGTCGTAAGATTACAGAATATCGCAGTCCTTTTTCATCTTGAACAATAACAGATAATCCAATTTTATTTTCTAAACTTTGTCTTTCTTCTTTCCGAATAATCTTTATGATTTTCTTCATCTTCTCTTTCACCAAAAGTAAACCATCATGCAATCTTCGAATATCCATCGGTAATATCTTTCGTTCAAACAAACACGTACTTTGATACGTTGGACATTTGTTCTTCTTTGAGTCTAATTTCCAATCGCGAACTCTCATCACTAATTAGAAAAAAAATTATAACATTTATTCATGAGTAATTTAAAATATGAAATTAAATCATAATATGGTAAATATGAAAGAATCAATCAAATGACTACAAATAAACAACGAGTAATGCAACACCTCATTTAATTACCAAAAGAGATTGGTACAAGATTACAAGTGCCATCACTAATATGAATTGGCTTGTAGGGAACTCACTAAATGTATATCAGAGAGGAGTGAATAGACGCACCCGAAATTTTCAACAAATAATACAAAAAACACAAATAAATGAACACCTAACTGCGATCAAACATTCACAGACTGTCCAAAATAGGACAATTCAAGACATTGAGTTAGATATACACATTCTCATTATTGAAAATAAGACTCGTGCACATCAATCTCATAGTCTTCAACGGAAAGCTTCATTGACACGGGCTTAACACGCTCTCGTGAGGTGTGTGCAGTGAAAAAATGCTATACATGTATTGATCAAATTTAAAACCCAAATAAATATGAAAGAAATATGGAAACAAAATCATACATGTGAACAAGTGCAATAATAAACCAAATTCATACATACATGTAGATGAATTGTATTAAAGTAAGAAATACAATACTAATCACTAAACTGAAAGTAAACAATTAAAAACAATCCATATAATAGTGTTATATTGAAATAAGTTTGAATTAATGATCTAATAGCTACAAGAAAGATTTTGTACTCATTTTTTAAATCTTGATCAAGTCACATTACAGTTCCATGCCTTTAGCATTCAATTCAAGAGGGAGAATGGGATCATTGAGACCCTTCATGTGCTTTCTATAGATAAAGTCTCTGCTTCAGATCAAAAGATCGATCTAAACCTGAAGATTTCTGTTTACAAGGGCAATCTTAGGCTATGTTTGGTACCCAAATTTTGGAGTTATAGAATGGGATAGAGTGAAAATATCTTCTAAATTTTGAAATTATAGACTGGGATAGAGTGAGGATATCCCTAAATTGTGGGGAATTTTAGAGATATCCTCACTCTATCCTAGTCTATCCAAATACTAAACATAACCTAAGATTCTTATAACTAAACCTAGTAATTAATGATAAGTTAGTTTGAAAATGCTTCAATGTCAAATTTTTGATGATTGTCATATAAAAGCTCACAGCTCTTTAATTGAAAGTTAGATCAAGAAATATAATCCTTGGGAACTTTGGAGGCTCCAAGTATATTACAAATTGGTTTCCAGGGTTGTGCCTCCTCCATTGGGGCAAAAAACAAGGAACAACAGGGAAGCAAGCTACCCACATGTGGGGGCTCTCTCTGTCTTGTTATGTTATCATCAGGCGTTCAAATTTTTAGAGTAGGTGGATACCCAATTAGAGTAGTTCTCAAAAGGGTGGGCATAGTAGTACCCATAGCTTTTCTCTCCTGATCAGGGTGTTATGGCCCTCCTCAAACCCAAAACTGGTATATAATATATGTTAGTTTGGAGTTGAAACAAATATATAGACAAATTAATTAAGACTCTTTATCAGATGTTTGATTTATTTTTTAGTCTTTGATAAAGTTGTAACTTATTACAGGTGGGGGGGGGGGGTGGTGGGAAGGGGAGGGGGGCCGGGTGCAGTGACGGATCTAGAAATTATTCAGTAGGGTCACTCAAAAAATTAGGGTGCACCTATTTTTTTTTCCTTTTTGACCGTGTGATTGTGAAGTAACTTGTTTACACTTATTCGCATCAGATGCTGCCACACCCATGCCCGTCCACCCGCTAATCAAAGAGGCCGTGGGGCCTACACACACACCTGCATCCTGACGGGTTGCAGTCCTACACCTAATCACACCTCTATAGGTTCAGAAGCCCCACGGAGACTAGCTGAGGACCAACACGTCTGGCGATGTCCACTCCCCCAGCCAAAAGTGCACTCAAGCGGCTAAAGAAAAACCACAAGATGTTGTCCCAATACCTCTTCCCCTTCCCGAATGAGGAACTTAAGGGGAGTTCAGGAAGATAACAACAACTAGTGAGGTATCGGACAAGCCATAAAGTGTCGATACCACCCATCCCGAAGGAAAACACTTAATAGAACCATTCTTAACACCATCATACATGGAAAGCCTAGACCACTGCTTGCTCTAACACTTAGTCGCATCACACACAATCAACATGACTAAGCTACTGAGAGGGAAACCAGAAACGAGCACATTACAGTCGACGCGACACAAAAGAACCAGACAGGTGCTCAAACATTGGCACGTTACAACTCAGAATGCAGGAACCTCCTGTTTCATTCCGAAAACACTTTAAACCTGCCTTCCATTCACTAACACACACTGCAGTTACCCAGAAATGGAAGGAGCTTGGGATAAGCTTAGACAACACAGAAAAGTACCTCCTAAACATGATTCAATGCATAAAGATCAAGTGATAATGTTAAAGGAATAGAAGTGAAATAAATTAGAAACGTGTATTCATCCACTTATGTACTGGCCATTCACCCCAAAGAACATCACTATCTCTCATTTCATCTCAGATGGGCAGTGAAGACTGCCACCTGCTACCTCCCTGACATGATCTCCCTTGGCCAATCATTGAAGCTCTTCCCATTTAACAGACGCATTCAGATGAGATAAGATGGATACATGAAATGGAAAATTTAGTGCTGCTTCAGCATGGAATAAAAGCAGGAATAAGGATAACAACTGGCATTTGAGGGGTTGGATATGGGACAAGCCGACTTCTCAGAGGCACTCCTTGTGTACTTGGCAGGCAGTTCTTTGGAAGCTCCCAACAATGGACAAAATGCAAACAATAGGCATTTCAATTGCAAACAGGATGTGGTTATGCTTGAGCATATTGAAACCACAGATCATCTTTATTTTGCCTGCCCATATACTAGCCGGATTTGGAAATCTATTCTTCAAAGGTTTGACTTCAGCAGGGATCCTCACCATAAAATCACACAGGAGTTGAGCACACTGATGCAAACTTTCCCATCTAAAGGTTGGCTCACTAAGCTGGGTAAACTTTCCCAACTGGCCGGGTGGGGGGGGGGGGGTGCAGGGGGCCGGTGGGAAGGGGAGGGGGGCCGGGTGGGGGGGGGGGTGGCAGGGTGCCGGGTGGGAAGGGGAGGGGGCATCGGCATGTGGGGGGGGGGGGGGGGGGGGTGACGGGGGAGGGGGGGGTGGGGGCATCGTGCAGGGGCCGGGTGGGGGGGGGAGGGGGGGGGGGGGCCGGGTGGGGGGGTGGGGGAAAGGGAGGGGCCTGGGTGGGGGGGAGGGGGCATCAGGTAGGGGAGGGTGGGGGGTGGGAAGGGGAGGGGGCGAGGAAGGGGGGGGTGGGGGAGAGAGGGGGAGTGGAACGCAACGGGAGAGGGGGGCGGCGGGCGAGAGACGGCAAAGCGGGGCAGCGGCGGCCCCGGCGGCCGAGCGACGCAGCGAGAGGCGACCGGCGCAGCGGATGAGGAGAAGGAGAGAGAGAGAGAGGAGGAGAGAGAGAGAGAGATGAGAGAGAGAGAGAGGAGAGAGAGAAGAGGAGAGAGAGAGAGGAAGAGAGAGAGAGGAGAAAGAGGGGGGTTTGCGGGAGGAGGTAAAGCTCTTTTACGATGGAAATATTTCCGTCGGATATCCATCGGTAATATTTCAGTACCGACGGATATTTCGACGAAAATATTTCCGTCGGAAGTTCCGACGGATTTTTTTAGTCGGATATCCGTCGAAATTACGACGGTAAATAATCGTCGGAAAATTCGTCGGTAATCCCGCAAATTCTTGTAGGAAACTTTAGTGCAGACGTGGGAAGGCGAAGGATCGCCGGCCTTTCATTTTTTCTTCTCTCAAAAATTGAAACGGCAGCACAGATGGAGGAGAGATAGAGAGAGAGAAAAGGAAGGAAGACAGCTTCTCCACTCAAAAAAGTGAAGATCATATTTACTTGCCACGTGGTCTCTGGGTGTAGTTTAGGCGGGAAACAGGAACTTCTGTTTTAGTATACTAGTTCTTTGCCCGTGCGATGCACGGAAAGTTCTTAAAATTTATAAATTTAATAAATAAATATCTAAAATAGGTAAGATAGTTAGTTGTTTCAATATATAAATATTTTATATTGAAATTAGATTGAATTACATGTTTAGTCTGATAATTTTTTTACGATGACTGAAAAAAAATTTGTCCAAGATTCTATATGAATATAAATTTTCAAATTAAATGTCAAGAAAATACAACTTTTCCAACATCTTTATGTATGTAAAAAAGAAAACATATCTAACAACATAGTAAGAAACATAAGAAATGTATATAGTGATAAATCCAAAATGTCAGTAAATAAAAAAGACTTCACAAAAGTTTTCCATGTGTCATGTAATTTTAATTCACAAATATTCATAACAACAGATGTCATCTCAACTTCAAACATCTTCTTTTTCAATTTTAATTTTTTCATCTTGCTGCATGAATGTTGTGCAGGAACAGTGTCAACAGATAAATCTTCTCACGATCATTGTCGAATACTTCTCTCAATGGAGTAATACTACTGGAAGAACATGTAATTGAAAAGGTATCCTGAATCACAGATAGAGATTTAATTATGTCACTTATAATTAATACGACACTTTTATAATTGAATACTACTTTAGCCTTTTTAGAATTTAAATATGTAAATTAATTTACAGGTGCACTTACAGTATCCACATCAGTAATTTGTTCACCATGTTGATGCTCTCATCCAGTTCAAGATTTTCATTTGATTCCTGAAAATAATAAGACAAATAATATTACTTTGAGCATTTAAAAAATATAATAAGTGTATGTAATTCGGTTAATAATTACAATTGAGAAGACAAATATTCTTCAATTAAATTATTATCATCCGTCACACGAATAACTGTATAAATAGGCCACTTTTGCTGAAGGTTGAACTCCGAAATTGGATCTTGAAGATGAATTTTTATGAAGAAAATTATCTAACTCTTCTGGAACGACTCAGTATCTCCATCCTGTCAAAAAAGTAAGATGTTCTTATGAAATATAATGAAATATGTTGTAGGACTAAAATATCTTATGAGAAGTTACCTTTATCAATTTGTCACGTAAATTATGGCAGTTTTATTAAGGATTTGGAAATGTGAAGGATGTAGGAAGAGGAGGCTTGTAGTTCATTAAAATAGACAGGACATCAGATTAAGACTTGGAAACTGTGACATTCCCTTCCCCCATTGATCCTAGGACTTGATATATACAACATGATTGTATATATATCATACTCCTTAAAAACTCAACTTAATTGTTCATATATAGTGGGTGAAAAGCTCATATCCTATACAACTAATTTGCTAAAGATCATTAATGGAGATGATTGGGAATAGGTTCCCCCCACATGCCGCCTCCTGTCCTGTTCCAACTTGCTCTAAGACGGGTAACCCACCAAGATATTGTCCTCATGTCCCTACTGTAGTTATAAGCTCAGAGGGACAGGACAAATGGGAGGGGAAAATCTATCACCCTAATCAGATAAGAGACATTTCTGATGTAGGCCTAAAATCGAGTTCATTTATCAATTATATGTTAGCTTAAGGTAACCAGTTTTTGACAGGGCCATTATGAAATTCAAATTTGTAGAATATAATATGAATAAGACAAAACTCTAAAAAATCACAAACAATCTACTTACATCTGGGAAGATAGTAGTCTAAACTGAGTTTTGAAGTATATAGGATTACAGGTAGAAAAACTGTGCTTAAAAAACTCATGAATTTTGTATGTATGAACAAAATAAAAAACTTTCATCTAATTGTACTTAATCATGCGTTTCTGTAAAAAATATAAAAGTAGAAGAAGAAAAAAGATAGTTTTTTGTAAATCAGGATATCTTACAGGCAATCATATTATAAAAATATGTATATGCCTACTTACAGTTTTCAGAATGAAGAATGAATGAGAACCCTATGAACTCCAAACCAACTGCCTGAAAGAAAAAAAAAGTCTTAATTGAGGAAGAAAGATCATATGAATCAACATTTCAATAATCAATCACCCAAGATATATGTTTTCAGGCTACATTGCCTTGATGATATTCATGTGCCATTCTTAGGATCATTCCTAAATATATATGTCCCCAATACATTACATGTAATTGGAATGAGAGTGAAAAAGTGACATCAATTAAGGCCTTCTTGGAAAAAAAATGATATTAGATGGAAAAAATGCTGAATAAACAAAAAAATAATTTAATGCGCCCAGTAAACTGGGAACTCGAGTACTCATTAATTAAGTACACCAGTTTACCTGCTAAAAGATTACATAACAGAGCCATTTAACTGGAAACTGAACTCTTTATCTTTTGCAGACAGGGCAGTGCTCATCAAGTAAGAATAAGAATGCCATGGTTATTATAATATGTTGCTCAGAATGCAGAGCCAATTAACTGGAAACTAACAATCAATCAGATGAATAGAACTATAGTTTAAGTGAAGGCATACTAAAAAAAAAGATTCTAAAAGTATAATCTCTGTGTACAGTACAAATAATATCTATAATATGTTTATAACAATATTTACCTATTTTAATATTATATAACAGAGCCAGTTAAGTGGAAACTGAACTCTTAAAAAGTATGGAAGAATTGGACACACTGACGAAATATCCAATTCAGTCTAGGTAACTCTCTCAAAGAAATAAAAGAGTTGCATCACAGATCTATTATACAATGCTTCAAACATCTGATGTGTCTTCATACTGCCACTTCACCTGCTGCCTGTTCCAATTGCCATTGTACACTGGTGATCACCATCTAGCCTATAGGATATTCACAGAACTGAAGGCGGTGATGGTACGGTGGTAGGGGAGGAATTGAAGGGATAGCGGCCACTGCAGAAGCTAGCTAGCTGCACACAGTGACAGTGGGGGGTTGACTGGTGTCGGCTGCTGCGGCGAGCGTCTGAGATAAAAAGTTTAGTGCAGACACGGGAAACGGGGAAACTTTAGTGCAGACGTGGGAAGGCGAAGGATCGCCGGCCCTTCATTTTTTCTTCTCTCCAAAAATTGAAACGGCAGCACAGATGGAGGAGAGATAGAGAGAGAGAAAAGGAAGGAAGACAGCTTCTCCACTCAAAAAAGTGAAGAGTCATATTATACTGTCACGTGGTCTCTGGGTGTAGTTTAGGCGGGAAACAGGAACTTCTGTTTTAGTATTATAGTATATATGAGTAAGAGATTTATCGTCGCAAATTTAAGTACAAAATAGCATTGTTAGTGGGTTGAAGTCGAAATTAGAAATAGATATTTCTACTTTCACTTTTTATAAGAAATTTTAGAGTAGAAAATAAAAATGGAAAAGAGTGTTTTTATTTTCGCATCTATTTTTGTTTTGAGTCATAAAAATAAAAATGAAAATAAAAATGAAAATTTTGAATGCAATAATATTTACATAATTAAAATAAATTGATATGTATATTGATTATTAAATTTATAAATAGTTTTAAATATAAATTTAATAATATCTTCTATCATATCTTCTTCATTACGTATATTATAATAACCCTTACTAAATGAAATATGACAAAATCAAATTAGTATGGTAAACTCATATAATTATATATAATAGTTGACTAATAGATAGCTAACATATGTAAGTATGAAAACTGTTAGAGAAAAAAACTACCATATATGATGAAATGAGAGAGTGACCACTAGCCAATTATTGAGATAAAGATAAATGATATTTACATATAGATTGGAGGTGATGGATAATGAGTTAAAAAGGTAAGAGCCAAAATTTCGAGGTTGAAAAGTTTTTATTATAAACATATTATACAATATATATTAAAAAGTTATCGGAGACGAAAACGGAAATAGATACGGAATTGGGTGTTTCCGCTTCCACATCCTATAAGAATTCGGATATCTATTTCCGCTTTTACTAAGTTATCTGAAAGTTCTTTTCGGAGATCCGCATACTATAAAAAATACGAAAACAGATCGGTTAAGCGGGAATCGGAGATCTGTTGGTGGTACAAAGTAAATTTTAAAGAAATATTTAATACAAATATACACTTGCACTTGAGTTACAAGAGAGAACTCCTAATGATCCACTTATAATAGATCAATAGACCCTAACATATCAATTATGAGCTCAATCTGAACTTTTATCTATCTAACTCTAGTATTTATGAGTCTTAACTTAAAATTTTCTGAGTTCACTTTCAACTCAGCTGCAAGTGTACACTTGCACTAAGTATTTCTCTCTCTCTCTTTTTAAACCAAGTACTAAATAAATGTTAATATGTGAAATAAAGATAATTGCTATATATTGGAATGGTAAGACTTATATCGAGGATAGGGTTAGTTAACCCACTTTTAATGGGTCTAATATGCTTGTCTATGTGATTCAGTTTGGATATGAAAGCAAAGAGGTCAAGGATTGATGGTGAGGAGATGAAGAAAGGAATTGTAACACCCCAATTTCATGTTAGCTTTTTAGAAAATAAAAAATTCTTTATATAACATGCACGAAAAACTTAGGCATTAAATCTCAAGAAAATATGTGACTAATTTAGTCACATGTCGGTAATATTTTCGGTCATATGTATCCCAACAAGACAGACACTGGATTCTGAAAATAAAAATGAAATTGAAACTATTATAATTATCAAAAAAATATGATGATCCCAAAGACATGGATAATTGGAACTGTTGGCACCCAGTGACCCAGATGTCGAGATTAACTAGATTTGAAATTTCTAGAATGGACATCATTTGGGTACTAATTTAGAGGTCCAAACAAATTGAAAGAATTAAATTTTAATTATATTAATGATTTACGTAACATTTTTACTTATGTAATCTCGACCACGTAAGTTACTTAACCTCCACGAAAACCTATCATATGTATTCCAATATGTGTTGAGGACTGGGGTAAAGTCCTTCTAACGTGGCTAAGACAGTAAGTTTGGGAGAGGAGAAGGAGTTTACAGTGTCCATGTGTAACGCTACATGTTGTACATGCACGAAATTAACTTTAAGACCTATATAGATATGAGAAATGCTTTGCTCCCGGCAGCGCCGGGAGCAAAGCTGAGCTGGGGCTCCCGCGCCCCTCGGCGCGGCCGCCGCGTGGAGGGGGCGGCCCCAGCTGTAATAAATGTTTTTTTTTTTGCACACAAATGATGTATTTGTGCACACAAATGATGTATTTGTGTGCACAAATACATCATTTGTGTGCACAAAATGTAAAAAAAAAAAAAAAAAACTACATTTAATGCAGCTGGGGCCCGCCCCCTCCACGCGGCGGCCGCGCGGAGGGGTGCGGGAGCCCCAGCTCAGCCTAGGCTCCCGGCTAGCACTTCTCATATATATATTCCCTCTTGCCCAGTCCTACGTACATTTTGGCCACCTATTTATCACCTTGTGTTGCTGCTATTGCTACTCTTGTTGTTGCGAGCTCTTCGTTTGGAGTAAAGGAAGGATTTCGTTTTCCTTCAATAGGTAGGATTTTATTCTCTCTTTTGCATAGTCATGTTCTCATCGATTAATCCTATGTATCTACTAAGTGGAATTGATTCCAACCCCTTAGATATAGGATCTTGAGTATAAGAATACACTTAGGACCCAAAACCATCGATTGGTCTCTTAACAGGAAGTAGAAACACTCTGGAAGTACTAGAGTCGTCGTAATCGGTCGACCGAACCATGATAAATAGTTGACCGATTTCTTTTCCCCGCCATATTTTAACCACCCAGAATGGAATGGTTGACAGATTTCCTTCCACCGATCGACCAAACTTCACATTTTCACAGACTGAAGCTTACCGAACACACTGGAGAGTTTGGTCGACCGAAACACAAAGTTCGGTCGACCTAAACCCTCTGACCGGTCGACCGATTCCATTTTTTCGATGGACCCATTTTCTTTTGAAATTCAAAGACCAAGTCTCTGTGAAGTTCAGTCGACCGAAACATAGAATTCGGTCCACTAAACTCTCCAATCGGTCGATCGATTTTATTGGTCTGGTCGACCGATTCCATTTTCACCATGACGATGATGGTTCTGTGAGGTCCAACCGACCAACATACAGAGAATGGTCGACCAATCCCCTAAATAGTCAATTAACTTCTTCACACTAGTGATCAATTCTGAACTAATGTTGTGCCATTCTAATTCACTTGTCCTTGGAGCTAAATAACCTAGCTACTTGGTACACCAGTTTATGTTGTTAACCAGACCCTTGATTGAGTGATTAGTACAACAACCATGCTTATTTGAATGGTGATGCAACTCATGTTAATCATAAAGTTTGCCCAAAAAAACCACACTTGCATGAGAAATAAGAATGAAAATGGGTTGACAATATTGTTGGGTCTTTGAACTCTTTTGAACTAATGTCTATGTAAATGAGGCTGATTCAGTCCCAAGTGGAACACCCGAATTTATTTACTGACTGTATAGAACGATAATGGATATACTAGGCGTTTGGCATGACACCACTATATACCGAATTAGTCGACATTTCCATAAAATATGTTATGAGTTGAATAAGTGCTACTCGTCATGACCAGTGAAGGGCAACTGCTACTTTCTTTCAAGCACAATCCCTAATTCAATACTCTTTTGTCATATTCATATATCTACTTGTACATTTTCGACACCTCCGTTGAAAATATAAATTGTTACATGCTATGCACGTCATTTCATTTTGCTTTCACTACTTTAGTTCCTTCCTTTCTTTTTATGAGAAGGGTGAATCTTACTGAGCACGACTGCTCATATGTTCCTACTCTCTTTCAGATGAACGTGTAGAGCCTAGTTCATAGAGAATGTGTGCTGAGCATATTACCCACTTTTAGATATATTAATATACTTTAGAGTGAATAGCATTGTTATGCTTGTAATTATTTTTTCCACTTTCCTATAGACTTATAATATGAGAACTACATTGTAAAATCCGCTACAAATGGTCACAGATATTTATACAATCTGGGCTTCGTTTCTTAAATTAATTTCCTATCACTTTTTTGATAAATGGTGATTTATTTGGACGTGACAGAAATGACCCTCGATTTGGTTATCGGGTATTTGGATTATTACCGACAGCTCTAGTCATAATGCAGAACTACTAGATAGTGGCCATGTCCTTATCCACGGTTAGATGAGATTTTGTTCCATGTTCAGGTAGGATTCTAGTTGATGATGCCCTATGGTTAGGCTTACCATCATGGCCTGTAGGAGATGGGCTCTCCAGTCGGTCGACCTCTCTTCTCAGGCTGAGAATAGTTGGCAAAGGCGAACTCCTGGAAGATAGTTCAACACCAAAGTCAGATGGAGATCGGCTCACTTCCAACTTAAGGGTGAGGTCTAGTCTACAATGCTCATGGACCGGTAGTTGTCGGTGATTAGTGAAATTCTAAGACGATTGATCTGAAGATTAGGAGAAAAATTTTCTGTACTTCTGAAAGTGCAGAAATATCTAGTCATCTTGTACTTTTTTCCTCTCATTGGTGGGAATCAAACTGACACATGAATCTCTCTTATTTTTTCCACCAATGAGAAGGAGAAAGTGCAAGATGACTATTTATTTCTGTACTTTTAGAAGTGTAGAAAGCTTTTCTCGAAGATTAGACGTAGGGTGGAATGAGTCAGCACCGAGGATAAAATATTGTGTGTTATTTGTGTCATTGTTTGTCTCTCACTTGTTTACCATTACATACACTAGTAGTCTCAGGACTCACACATTTCCTCTGCTCACCGTCACTCACAAATCACTCAACATCTTAGATCTAGAACATCTTTATTGTCGACAAAATGTTTTTAGTTTATTAAAGTGTTTATTTGCTATAGTTTTAATCTTAAAATGAGAAAAATTTATTTACCCCCTCTCTAGGTTAAGTCATAGATTGGGTAATAGTAGCATAGACTTAGTCGATTTTTCATAGGTAGAGATTTATCGATTGTCGGGTTCATAAAGTGAAACTTAATCGATTAACTCGTCTCTTTATAGACTTAGAAAATGTTCACACCTTGGAACACGTAATCGATTGTTATGTCTTAACTAGTGTGGACTTAGAAAACTTCCAATTTCGAAGATATAATCGATTAGTTCATTCATTGTGTAGACTTAGAAAATTTTCGCAATGAAACTGAATTGATTATTAGTCATTGTATGGACAGAAAAGTTAATTGTTATCACGTTCACTATATGGACTTAATTGATTCTCAAGAGAAATAATATAATTGATGCATGTGTCTCCTTAAGTGGACTTATAAAATTTTACACAGTGGATAGTCGATTCTCGAGAGAAACAACAGTTATCAATTATCTATGCACTGTATGTAGACTTTAGAAAATTTTACACAGTGGGAGAACATAATCAATTATCAACTACACAATGAAAATATAATCGATTATCTATGCACTGTATATGGACTTTAGAAAATTTTCGATGTGGAGCACTTAATCGATAACTAGGGCACATAATAGATTAATTTGCACTGTGTATTTAGAAACTTTTCAAAATGAAACACTTTAATCGATTAACGAGTGCTTGTTCATGGACTTAGAAATTTTCTCAAACTACAGACTAATCGATTTCATTCACATCTCTATAAATTAAATTGATTATCATTCTATCTGTGTAGACTTAGAGTAAAATTATAGCCTAAGACTTAATCGATTCTCAATGAGGAATAAAAATATATCGATTAGAAATCAGATATTGATCAATTAAAAGAACTAGAAGTATGATTTAAAACTGATTATTGATCCATTGACTTAATCGATGAAATCAACTCCGAATGTGGTACGTTCAGAACATAATACTAATATTTTGATAATCACTCAAAATGGACTTAATAAAGTTATAGATCGCAATCTATATATAACATAGTAGGGATATAAGAAGGCGGCCAGACTCGTTAAGATCCTATCTTTATAGACCTGGACATACCTATTTACTCAATGAGAGTCTCATAACAGTGGTGTGTAATATAAAATTATGAACAAATTTATGAAATTATATGCTTTTGAAAAGATCCATTATCACCTTGTGTTAAAGTTTAAGACGAATCAGTCTCTTTCCAGAAATTTGATGTTTAGAAAATAAAAGGTGGACTTAAAAAACTAACCCATTTCTCATTTACCCACCAATTTTATTGGGTCTAATATAGATCTGAGCAATAACATTTTGTATATACTTTAGGACAAAACTATATAGTCTGAATCAAAATTGCAGAATTAGCCGAATTTTTGTTTATTGATTATGAAAAAAATAGAGGTTCAGGTACCATATTTCATCATTACCCTTTAAAATTTCTTTTGACCGTGACTTTTGATTTTATTATTCAAAAACTTCCAGGTATTGTGAATATAAATAGTCATTCTTTCCCATCACTCAAAATCTTCAGCATCCTGCAAAATTTCCAATATTTTCTGGAGTATGTGGGCATGATACAATCCCCTCCCCCCCCCCCCCCAAAGTTAATGCTTTAACTTTGACAAAATATATTGAAGACTGGGAAATTAATTAGCACTCTCTATGTCAGAATATCTGACTTAATTTAATTTCTGGTAGAAAAATAAGCCCATTTCCAATCTTACTTTTATTGGATCTTATTTTGCAAATAACATATTAACCCGTTGTAACATGTTCATGTTAGATTTTAGCCGAGAACTGGACACTGTGCTTATCCAGCTCATCTGTCATGTCTATATGCCACTTAGGCATGTCAAAAGATGAGCTACCTTTTTGTTTGATCACTATGATTTGGTAGATAAGATTATAAAGTTTTGCTTATCTTAGGATAAAGCCCTTAATTGACTGATTAAGCAAACTCACATGGAGAGGAGTGATTGCAAATCAAGTACCTTTTAGGTCGTGTTAGCAAAATTTTCTATCAAACTTGAAAAGTAGAAAAGTGGGGTTAAGCAATTTTAGAGTGCTTATTCTAGGTTAAGCAAATCAATTGTCAAACTAATCTAATATCTTTGAGAAATACTTATTAGCTGGATAGCTGGCTAAAAAGTCCTACTGAAATTGCTATGTAGAATATCATTGGGTCACGTGTGCAGTGTGTGTGGATCTTTTCATCTTTTTTTCCTCTCATTTTTATGTTCAAGTCCACAATGTCAAATGTAAAAAGCTCTCTCTCTTAGTAAGGTATTTATCTCTATTAGTTAACTATTTATCACTCTTTAACTCTCAATAACCAATGAAAGATCAAAGTGAATGAGAAAGTATAATTTTCAAGTACAGTAAATTTTTCTCTAACTTTATTGAGAATAATGTAAGAGCATTTACTACCCCTATTTGAGATACATAGTTATGGTCCCCTTTGGTTGGTTATTTGTTACCATTAATTTATTTTTTTATCATTTTGAATGAGTAAAATATGACAAATAATTTTATGAGGAATGATGTAATTAAGTATATTTAATACTTTTTTTAAGATTCATAAATATGTATCCCCCTTAGTTGACCACCCTTAATTACATCATTAATTAAGAGGAAGTTGTCGGCACTCGAAATGTATCACTAATCAGAAGGATATTGACTTTGTGTTCAGTACTCGAAATGTTTATAACACCAATCAGAAACAATATTGAATCTTTGTTGGGTAATCGGGATAGTCATAACACCAATCAAAATGATATTGAACTTTGTTCAGTAATCAGAATGTTTATAACACCAATCAGAACGATATTGAACTTTTGTTTAGTAATTGAAATGCGATGTCTTGACTAATTGGAACATTCATTTAGTCAGTAATCGGAATACAATGTCTTCGCTAATTAGAACATTCACTTAGTCAGTAATCGGAACAACACAGGAGCAATTGAAATAATGTTAAGTAATCAGAATAAAGATTAAATATCAATCGATATGAACTTTGTTTTCTAATCAAAATAATGCTTGTTCTATAATTGATATGAACATTGTTCTTTAATCGGAATAACGATTAAACATCAATCAATATGAACATTGAACAGTAATTGGTATGGACTTGAATAGTTTTATGAATTGTATGAGTTTTCAGTATACTTACAATGTGAGTTTTTAAAGTGATAAAATAACATTTTTGCCCCCGTTGATAGACTTAAGAAAATATTAGATATTAAGTATATTTTTTGGAGTTGTTATTATCACCAAAATCTAGAAATAATAGGAGATGAGAGATTCATTAAGCCTTTCTCGTGGAAAAGAGGTCTCTAAACTCGACTTGATTAGACTAGTGTCTTTCTTTTATTAAGGAGAACCTTGTTTAGTTCTACTTAAAATGCGACGGTCATATATTCAAATTTGATAGGCCTCTGGTTCGATCCCACTTAAGGTTCAACATGTTCGACTTATGCCCAATCTTCTAAAAAAGGTGTAAAGATAGGAAAAAGGCAAGGCTCAAATAGGGGACTTATCCCAAATCAGATTCCACATTCATCATCCTAGATTTTCAGTTGCCTTCAAAACAAGACCAAAAATCGCAAGTAAGGAAAAGCAAGACACATGTCAGCCAAACATAATCCAACTCATCACTTCTCTTCTCACAAAAAATTGGCATCTCCATCTTGGGCCAAGCTTGATAAATTTGCTAATTTGATTGTCAAAGAGCCGACTCTGAAAATCCCTTCTTAGGATCGACTTGTTGGAGTATGTGTAATTACTTAATTAATTATTATACCTATCTCATGCTAAATCTAATTGATTTTGATGATGACAAAAGATTTTGATGATAAAGGTTATATTAAGTCATTAAGAATGAATTATTGGATTATTGATAGATGACAAAATAATAATATTAAATTTACATGAGAATAAAAGTATTCATATGATAAATTACTCAATCACTACTTTTATCAATTTATCACTTTGTAGATTTAGACACTACACACTTAACTAACGATGAACAGACACTTCGTCATATGTGACCAAAATACTTTGTCATGAACGAAGAAATATTTCGTCATATACGAAATTTACTTCGTTATACACGATACTCACTTCGTCATACACGAAGTTCACTTCATCATATATGAAGTTTACTTCATCATATGCGAAGAAACACTTCCTCATATATGAACAAACACTTCGTTATACAAAATGTATTCAAATAAAACAAGTCATTAACTTATGTGCACCACATTATATTATTCTTATGATTAAATATTTTGCAACATTTCTAATTAACGTTCAGCAACCATATCACCTTGATTCATGATCTAATTTTTGTTCAAAATAATTTGTGAATAAATTCCATTTTATAAACAGTAAAAATTATGTCATACACAAAATGATTATTCCTGAAATCACATGCACTCTTACTTACAATAATTTAAGTTTCATATAAGCATTGCATTATAGAAAGTTTGTTATTTCAGAATCTCAATCATATTGACAGCATAGATTATTTTAATATATTTCTGGGAGAATCTAACCAGGTCAATGACTAAAAGATCATTATTCTTTGTATGATAGATCTCTTATGAAAACATTAGTGCTCTTAGTTAAACAGAGAAAACAAATATCCTTGCAGCGGTCTTAAGCAAATAACATTGACCTTAGTTATTATGTTAAATCTATACATACATCATGGTTATAAGATAAACAAGTATACATTATTCTGATTGGTAAGTTCTCACGAAAAGAAGTTCAAATTCAAATATGCATTTAATGCATTCCTTGGAACTTCAAATATGACCATGTCTTGACCGTCTGCGCATACTTTACTTTTTGATTAAACTATGTTAACTCTAGCCAAAAAGATAGAAGGTATGTACTTTTGTAGGCACCTATGACTGATAAAGAAGACTTTTAGAGTATCTACACCTGCAAAAAGTAGAAAGGACAAGAGACAAAGTGTGCTAGACATTTAATGGACTAACAAGCAAATGAATTATATTTTAGTCCTAGACATATATAGATCTGAAAATTAACAAACTTTAGACATCCTACGATGTATGACTGACCGTATTCTTAAAGATCAAGATATATCCGATGACTACCACAAGACTTTGAAGCTTGAAGACTCAAAATAGACACAATGGATAGAAGACCTAGCACGGGGCCTTTGTGTGTGTGTGTGTGTGTGTGGTGTGTGTGTGTGTGTGTTGTGTGTGTGTGTGTGTGTGTGGTGTGTGTGGTGTGTGTGTGTGTGTGTGTGTGGTGTGTGTGTGTGTGTGGTGTGTGGTGTGTGTGTGTGTGTGTGTGTGTGTGTGTGTGTGTGTGTGTGTGTCTTTTAAACACAAAGCAAGCAATCACACTACACAAGATTTTATCCTGGTTCGGACCTCCTTTCACAGGAGTCCTACGTCCAGTCCCTGAGCAACAACTCAGGATTCACTACCCAAGGGTACAGCAGACACTTACACACCCAGCCGCAGCTGGTCTTCTCTTCACAACCCGAAGAGGAATACAACACCCTGGAACCCTCCAGGTCTTCCTTCAACACGAAGGGAAAAACACCCTGGAACCCCCAGGTCTTCCTTCAACACGAAGGGATTAACACCCTGGAACCCTTAGGTCTTCCTTCAACACGAAGGGAATAACACAAAGAAGTGTTCAAGGGATGATACGCCCTTGGACCAAGCTAATAGCACAGTGCTTGATCCGAAGCGAAGACTGAGAGGAAAAGATCTACAAAGAAGAACACTCTCAGTTCACAAAAGCTCTTTTAAGGTTCTTCACTAGACACAGAGAGCTAGGAGCTACAACAAAACGATGGAGTGAGACTGGAGCTCTTCTATGGTGCTTGCAGATTTTGAATTCTCAAGATGTATCTTCACGTAGGCACCAGTCTTCTATTTATATCTTCTTTGAAAAATGTAGCCGTTGAAGTATCAGTTGTCTCTATATTCAAAGAACGTTAGACTGCATGGCTTTCCTTTGCAGTCAATGGTTCTTTGCGTTCCATGCACGTAAGAAGAAAATCCTTCTTGATATCCTCCAGGTTCTACTTTATCCAACGTTGTATAGAGTCGTGCTGTCAGAGACCTGCACACATAAATGCTAAAGCATAGACAGCTAAGCTATCTCTTGTTGTCAATCAACGTTAGAGTAAGAATACATCAAAATAAAATTCAATTTTGTCTTTCCAAAAAGATATTACATGCAAAAGCATAAGAATAGAAGATATCTGGACATGCATTGTGACGGCCCTGGATATTTATGCCCATTAAGGCTCCATATCCAGATCTACCTCCCGCGAACCGACCGAAGTCTCGCAAGGGATATCTCACACAAGTGTCCAGTAAGATTATAAAAGACAACTACACAGTATAAAACACAAGAAAGTTCATGTGCTCATACCTGCATATAACAATTTACAACTGTCCCATTACATTATTACATGTCCAATTAAAAAGTACAACTACCTGGGACATACCCCGAGGGAGCACAAGCTCACACAAACTAACTACTACACTACTGCTGGTGGTACAAGTCTGCCACAACCTCTCCACGAGCCGAACCAACGTAAGCCCTGAAAAGAACTGTAGGGGAGTGAGCCTCAACAAGTCACAAGCTCAGTAGGGGCCACCCAGATACCACAACAACTAAACAGAAGAGACCTCAACCTCAAAGGATCTCACTGGCCACACAGATAGTCAAACCACATTTAACTTACTTTAACCAGGATTAATCAACAATTAATATAAACATATCACTTAATCATAAACCACGAAAGGTAAAAGAGAACAACTGGACTAGCACAACACTACTAGTCTGCCCAACCACTGGGAATAACTCAACCTTGAGCCTCACTGGCAGACCACTACCCAGGCTCCAAGTTTCACAGGCAAACCATTGCCTCGACTACAAGCCTCACAGGCAAATTACCCACGCCGGGTAACCGAACTGGCATTGACTCGCCAAGTCCAGCACATATTGGAACCACAACTGGAAACGTACTTTAACCGAAGTATGCAGCACGTGTGGAAGGTCACCTCACAACCTCCACGCACCTATACACAAACACCGGTTCATTACAACACTTGGAGAGTTGGTACACAATGTACCACAACACAAAGCCAACCCCTAAGGGGTACAGATACCTATTATCACTAGGTACCAACACTGAAAACACCAGCGCAGGGGTAACATGACTGCTAACCAGAAGCTAGTCCACCATACCTTAAAATCATAATACAACGGAAAGCTACTATCATAATACAACGGAAAGCTACCCTTACAAGGGTATATTACAACAAGTGGAAGGTCCTACAACACGACCTGCACAGAGCATAGTTCCACTTCAACGCCTGAAAAGACTGGTACACAGCGTACCAAGAGAAACAAATACCCACAAAGGGTACATGTACCTACTACCACGAGGTACCACCACAAAGTCTCAGAACAACGGTGCTAACAACGGAGCACACCACAAACCAGTGAGTCTCCGCTCACCAACCACAACTACAACCGTGCCGACACCAGGGCACACCCTAGTGAGAAAGCCCTCAAACAACGAGTAACAACACAAAAGCCACAATCAGTAGTAAAGTACGAGTCGAAAAGGAACGACGCCACCACACGGGAACGAACTACTGGTTGATCAGGCCAGTATCCAACCCGGACAACACAACACAAGAACTACCTCTCAGTCTCGTAGCCACGGACCCTCAGTCCAGCTACGGCTCCACAAACTCACAAGTCAAGCAACTAACTGTGGAGACTAACAAACACCACCACTACCTGCAGTCTCACACACTGCAAGCCCATGCCTGACACCTTTAAGGACTCTGGCCTAAGCTCCCTAAAGTGAGGCACTGGAAAACAGGACTAGCTGGGGACCAGTGTCGACTACTGGTGTCCACACCCCCAACTACGAGCGCGCTACAAGCGACCAAATACAAGCTCTCACAAGTCGCTGTCCCACTGTCGTCTTTCCCTCAGCCGGACGTACAACTCAAACACAGGAGTGAGGGTGTCCAGGAAGACGACACAGACCTCGACGGTACACAAGTACCGGACAACCCCGAGCACAACAACACACGTGCCTGGGTCACACAGAACCTGGGGTACCCGACTAGAGAGGCATTCCGGAATAGGCGCCGGACCACCACACTCGGCAATACACAAACCACAACACTTACATGTTTATTACAACCATGATACACGTGTGAGGAGTAGCTTGTCCTGGTCACTCGTGACCTACAAGCTAGCCTACACAAACACATATATGAACCATATTAATAGTAACACTATAGCCTATCATCGGTCACCTTGTGACAGTGGAGGTCACCCTAAACACTGACCACGATAATCACATAATAATCATACTTACACTTTACTAATCATCCATCCAGAATAATCTATAAAAGATCCTAAAGGATCGAGGCTAGGTTCAGACGTGAACCTCATCGCCACAATACCACGAACTAACCACAATAATTAATATATAATAAACACGATAACGTACGATGTGCCATGCACACACAAATCACAAGTATGACATCCAAACCATGTAAACAGCACGTGTATAATACACCAACCAGGTGCACCACACAACATTTACGTATACAATATGTCCAACACATGGACAGCACGCTCCAAGAGCGCTATAGGTGTCATCGCACCACACATACTACGTAAACACCAAGCCGATTACATACATAACATATTAACCACGTAATACATGCCCAGCTTGTGAGCAATACACTCCGTGAGCGTAACAAGTGCATTGGCTCTACCTGTCATTGTCATGCACAACAAATACCACTAACCAGATATTCAAAATACAGAAAGCATACATAACGGGACCTCTCAGCTGAGGTCGCGACATGGGGATGTGTTGCCTTCAGAACGCGACGCCCCGACCTGTCGCAATAGGAAACCCTATCGCGACGGGTCGGCCTGTCGCGACCTTGTCGCGACAGGGGGTTTCGTCGCTATCTCAGCCAAGAACCCTAATCCGGGACCCTTCTCTGGATCACCTCCACAAACTTTACAAAACACACTTAATTCACATTTTTCATGCTTTAGTGTAAACCCTAGCATGATATCTATGGTTTATAAACTGGAAAACACATCAACCACACCATGCACACGATCCAAACATCAAAACGAGGTGGGTTCTCCCTACCTTTGCGAAGAACACGAACTCCAGGCGTTTCCCCCGCTCCGTACGACGTCCTCGCGGAGAGAACACGCCTCACGCACCTCCAGAACCTCGAACCACCCAGAGAAACCCCGCAGCAGCTCCCCCTAGTCGAGCAGAGCCTGTCGTGGGAGCTCTGTTCGGCCGGGGTTCCTTAAAAACGCATTGCAATTGAGAACGCGGCGTAGCCCTACGTCGCAACCTGAACGCGATGTAGGCGGCCATCGCCTTTTCAAGCTCGACGTCAGCAGGCCGCCCAACGCGCGACGCGTGGTGCGCATTCAGACGTCGACCACTCAACAGCAGCAACAGGAATGCGACCACCAGGGCTGTCGCGTTCAGAACGCGACGCACACCCCTGTCGCGATAACAAGCAGAAAACTTGTGAGCGCTTTGGGCCCAACCTGGCGGTCCACCAAGCCTCACAACACGTGTAAACACCTGAAGCACGAACTAATGGGCCACACATTGGCCACCAAACCCACTAAGCAAGGATCCGCAAAGATCCGAAAAATCGCGAGACGTTACATGCATCGTGCAGAGAAATGTATGGTTATATTTAATACATGGATAAAAGAGAAATACGCGGGATGACTTTGACTTGTCAAGATATTTGAATATCAAGTTGTTATAGCTCATGAAATCGATATGAACATGACTTATAGAGAGAATGAGTCATTGTTCATGTGAATCATTGCACGTTCATAACCAATTCGATATACACACAAATCGTTATATACTCATAGCAAAATTGCTATGACAGTGTAAGCAAATCGTTATGAGCAAGTCGTTGTGAACAAATCGATATATTGACCAAGTCGATGTTGTGACTTATTGAATCGTTACAGCAAACAAATCGTTGTGTAACTTATCGAGTCGATGTAAATACCAAATCGATGTGGAACTTATCGAATCGTTGTGAGAGACAAATCGTTATGAGACCAAGTCGTCGTTCTCACTTATCAAATCGATGTGAAACAAAATCGATGTGAGAGCAAATCGTTGTTCTCACTTACCAAATCGATGTGAACCAAAATCGATGTGACAACAAATCGTTGTTCTCACTTATCAAATCGATGTGAACCAAAATCGATGTGAGAGAAAATCGTTGTTCTCACTTATCAAATCGATGTGAAACAAAATCGATGTGACAGCAAAATCGATGTGAGATCGAAATCGATGTGACCACTTAGCGAATCGTTCTGAGATCGAAATCGATGCGATCACTTAGCGAATCGTTCTGAGATCGAAATCGATGTGATCACTTAGCGAATCGTTTTGAGATCGAAATCGATGCGATCACTTAGTGAATCGTTCTAAGATCGAAATCGATGCGATCACTTAGCGAATCGGAAATCGATGCAATCACTTAGCAAATCGTTCTGAGATCGAAATCGATACGATCACTTAGCGAATCGGTCTGAGATCGAAATCGATGTGATCACTTAGCGAATCGTTCTGAGATCGTTGAAACTTATGGAAAGTCGATATGTACTTGGATAAATTTCATGCTCTGAACTTGAAATGCTACAGTATAGTAAATACTCACATATTTCCTTGATTTCGTCTGACTTGTTCCTGTATCTTAGTTTCATAAAAACTTGTTAGATACTAATTATTAGAATTTTGTTAATCACCAAAATAGATATATAATTCATAAAATTATATGGGGATGATCTGATCATCAATCTCCCCCTTTTTGGTGATGACAAAACATAACAAGAATATAGATGCTTCTAAAAAAAACTAAGTAACTTTGCTGGTAAAAAATAAAAGGAATTTATTTTTATTTTTATGTATTTCAGAAGTGTGATATTTTTCCCCCTTTTTGTCATTAAGCAAAAAGATAAAAATACTGAGACAAGGATGGAGAGAAAAGATAGTGAGAAAACAAGATATATAGTTTCATTTATCCTGAGGAGGTACAGGAGATAGACAGCAGGAGACAAAAGAGAGGCATAATGGGAAATGATTTCCCAAGCCTTAAGCTCCTGGTCTTCAAAAAGTTGCTGAAAAATGCCAGTTTCAATGAAATAGGAGGATCCCATGTCAGGAATCATGCGCTTGATATAAAGCTGTCGCTGATCTTCTAAGAAGCGCACATAATGATCCCGATCAAGAGTGAATCTGAAGTAGCTGCTCTTTCCAAAACTGGCACGATGAAGGAATTGATCAATAGAAACTGGATAGAAAATTTGATTGACCTTCAGTTCCTTTTTCAAAGAGATAAAGATTTTGTAGCGTTCTACCCACTGAAGATAGGGTTCCTAAACCAAATTGATAGAATTTAGATCCAAGAAAGCTTCAGCTAAGAGAGTGGGCTGATTTGCCTTGACTAAAGAACTGTTCAGGGTTTCTAGCTGAAGAGCAGATTGATGGTAATGCTTTTCCCAGTCAGTGGGAGAAAGCCTTTCACATTCTGATAGTAGAGGGGCAAGAACCTCAGAGGAGATATGGCCCAGATGAAATTCTCTGTACAGGAATCTTGGGAAGGAAGGGAGGCCACCGTACTGAGCTGAGATTCTTCCCATTACACGAGCAAATCTTTCAAAAATAATAGGACCAACTGAGGAGTCCATGACCAAGGAGTGCAGTTTGGGAAAAAACACAATGTCTGGTATTTGCAGGGTAGCGAAATCCACGTTGAAGGAGCAATTAACGGGATTTTCAATTTTTATCAAAGCAATGGCTCCCTGGAACTGACTCAACTGCACTTCAGGTAGCTTGTGGAGATATCGATAATCATTGTAAAGCTGGAAGTACCGAGTGAGTCTGATTTCTGTTAGGATAGTGGGTCCCCAGATAGCTTGGTGATGAATCACAAACCATTCAGACAGAGTGAGTGGATGGTCCCGGGGTGGAAACTGATCTGATTTTGCAAGTAGAAACTTCCTGTAGAGAACCGTGTGCCCTTTAGCCCACTGATCTTCAGACTTGCATTCAGCCATTTGGAAGATTTTGGATTGATCAGCTTTGGAGATGTGGCAATAGGGAAGGACAACATTAAGGTGATCAGTTATATTTAGATGAGGAAGGCCACAAAGGGATGCACTTTTGAAGATATTCACGATAGATTGGTTTCCTCTTATTTTCGACAGTGAGGGAAAACCAAGAGGAGGAAATTTGGGTTCAGAGGGAAGAGCAAGAGTGGTTGAGAGTTTCCTCTTTTTAGGGACAGGACTAGGAGAACTAGTCTTGTGGACATGAGTGGCAACTGCCAAGACTGAAGTGAGAGTGTTGCGCTCCAAGTCATCCTCGAATTTATTGAGAAATGCACTAGCAAGTTGTGCACTTTCAGGGATAAAGGAGGATGAAGGAATGATGAACGAGTATGAGGAGGAATGGTGGATGGTTCAGCAGATGAAGGACCAGAGGAAGATGAGGCTCTAGCAGAGGAGGAAGCTGGAGGTTTTCAATGATATGAGAAGGTGGAGGAATGGATGTGGAGGTGGCAGGAGATGAAGTGGATTGGGAAGGAAATGGTGTTGGAGAAGAGATGGTGCGAGGCATGGGTTGTTTGAAGGTGATAGGTGCTGGAGGTGCTGTGGAGGAAGATGGTGGTGAAGGAGGGGCTGGAGTTGCAAGAGATGAAGGATCAGGGGCTTCTTGAGCTACAGCTAGCTCTTCTACTCTTGGAATCACACCCTCGGAAACCACTGGCCTGGTTGGCCCAACAACATCCTCTGATGGCCCTGGTGGCCCAGCCTTCACAGCTTCAACATGAACCTCCATTTTAGTTGCTACCTTTTCAACAACCTGTGGCCCTGATGGTCCTGCTAGTTCCTTTAAAATTGGCCCTGATGGCCCTGTTGCTTGATGCCTGGCCTCTGAAGGCCCAAAATTGTGGACTAGTTCTGCAGGAGAAGGAGCAGGAGGGGCATTTGTGGACTGTGCCCTCAAAAAATCTGCAAGTGCGGCAATAGAATCTTTAATGCTAATAAGCTCACTACGCACCCATCTAACTGCATTTCTGACCATGCCCATCTCCTTAGTTGAAGTACTCTGGCTTATGAAAATTGACTAAATATATGATTGCACAGAGCACAGAGTTTTTCCTTGTTCATCCATTCTTTCAATAAGAGGCTTCAAATTGACCTTTAGATGCTTCTTCTTTGCCCTCCGATTGGCCTTCCATGTGAGAAGTGAATCTTCGGAGAGACTTGTTTACCCTTTTTGCTTGCCCTTGCAACGGGCTCCATAAAATCATCATTGTCATCATCTGAGGCACTCTCCACAATGCCTTCTTGAAATTCATCTACAGGGGCATTGGTAGTGTGCTCCCCCTGGATTTGTGCTTCCTTCTCAAATGACTGCTCCCCCTCGATAGGAGCATCCTCCATAGGAATGTCTGCAATGTGGCCTGATGCCACAACCTCTGGAACATTTTCTTCTTGCTCCCCCTGGCTGGGAATGGATTCCAGCACACTTCTAAGAATAGATGCCACAATTGAGGTGGGGTTGATAGCCTCTGAAGCTCGCTCAACTGGCTCAAAATTTTCTTGAGGAATATCCTCAATCTGGCTTCCAATGATCACTGATTCTTCTGCTATGACCTTTGTTGTTGCTGCTTGTTTCACTGCAATTTCTGAACTGATAACTTCTTGATGTTGCTCTTGAACTTCTGGTCCTGCTGGTAGTTCTGCTGCTACTGCTGCTTCTCCTACCTCTTCTTGGACTTCTTGGGCTTCGCCAATAATGGCTTCACCCTCAGCCACTGAGGTCTTGGTCCACACACCATTAACCAGTGAAAATCCACTCTTCTTCAAGTTTCTACTGTGAATAGCCTGCCCCATCTTTTCTGACACTGCTCCAGACAAATTAATGCCAAAATGTTGAAATACCTTGGTGAGCAGATGTGCATAAGGAAGGGACACATTTAACTTGCTCTTCTTGTCCCAAATCTGAGCACTGGAAAACTTCATCCTTTCTATAATCACCTCCACCATATTTATACTCTGGCTCTGGATAGCCCAGAACATCAGGTCAGAGTTTGCCTTTGAACAAATAGAAAAGGTGGCACTTCTAGGGACCAGTATTTGACACACAATAAAATGTAGAATTCGGTTGAATGTGTTTAGCTGGTTGATATCTATCTTCCCGTCCCTCAATTGTACTCGGGACCAACAATCCTTAATCCCTTCTCCTGGATATCCACAGTGTGAACCCCATTGTGACCGGTGATGCAAACTCCAAATAAAGATTCCAAAAGCTCATAGGTAATCTTGATCTGGGTTTCTTTGACAGTGGATGTCAAGGACCCATCCTCCTCAATCTTCAAACAAACGTAAAATGCCTTCACTAGGTCTGGATGACTCACCTCTGACAGAGTTGCCCTCTTCGTCCATTTCATCCTCTCCATTGCTGCAATGATGATGCCCATTCCATTCTTCTACAAGTCTGCAACGTTCACTGCCTTGTTGACGCAGACCTTGATCTTCACAAAGGTATACCTCTCTTGCTGCTTGGCGGTAAGAAACGCAGCTCCATAGCCCCCGACACTGCCGGATACACCAGAAGCGGCCATGGATTTGAATGGGGAAAGTTTCTGGATGATTGGAATGAGGAAAGGAGCATAAGCCCTCAAGAAATTTCTCGTGAGAGGGAGTTGGAAGCTTTGAAATCCCAGAGAGTCGATGCTGGAGTCGAAAGGGTATCGCCTCAGGCAAGTTGAAGGAGATGAAGACGAAAAGTGAATCGTTGTAACACAGATTTCAGGTTTTTTTTATCAAAAAATAATAGTGACTTTTCGAAACAAGAGGCGCCATAATGGCAGAAAACGACAAAGTGACCAGTTCGAGAGGAATAAATACTTTAAAATTAATCGAACTGTCTTAGATAAGTAAGAAACAAGTAATATTTTAATGAGATTTTGCTTAACTACAGGGGAAAAATAATTGATATTCTGAAATAATTGTTATTTCAGTTATTTACAAACAAATGTGTCACAAATTGCACATGCCTAATTCCCTTCTAAGAGACGTAAATCTCTCTTCGGGTAAAGCCTTTGTGAAGATGTCTGCTAACTGATTTTGAGTATCAATAAAGGAAATATCTATATTACCATTTGCTACATGATCACGAATAAAGTGATATCTAACCTCTATATGCTTTGTCCTTGAATGCTGAACTGGATTCTTGGTGAGATTTATCGCACTGGTGTTATCGCACAGCAAGGGAATTGTCTTGATATTTAGTCCAAAATCCTCAAGCTACTGTTTGATCCATAAGAGTTGTGTACAACAGCTTCCAGCAGTCAAGTACTCAGCTTCAGCTGTAGATAGTGCTACTGAATTTTGCTTCTTTGAGGACCATGATATCAGACATCCTGCAAGAAATTGACAACAACCACTAGTGCATTTTCTATCTATTTTGCATCCAGCGTAATCAGCATCAGAGTATCCTACTAAATTAATTTCGCATGATTTTGGATACCACAGACCTCAGTCATGAGTTCTAGTCAGGTATCTAAAAATTCTTTTGACACTTATTAAATGAGACTCTCTAGAGTCTGCCTAATACCTAGCACACATGCATACACTAAATAATATATCAGGTCTACTTGCTGTTAAATAAAGTAATGAACCTATCATACCTCTATAAAGCTTCTGATCTACTTTCTTACCATCTTTATCACTGTCTAGCCTTGTTGATGTACTCATTGGTGTTGACAGTGGTTGGCGTTTTCAAATCCAAACTTCTTTAGTAATTATTTGATGTATTTGGCTTGACAAATATGTGTGGCTTCTCTTCCTTGTTTGATTTGTAATCCAAGGAAGTAGTTGAGCTCCCCCATCATGCTCATTTCAAACTCTCCCTACATAAGCTTTTCAAAATACTTGCAAAGAGACTCGTCAGTAGAACCAAATATTATATCATCAACATAAATTTGTACAAGCAATACATGTTTGACTTTAGACTTAACAAATAATGTACTATCTACTTGACCTCTAATAAAACCATGGTTCAATAAAAATGTACTTAAACGTTCATACCATGCTCTTGGTGCTTGTTTCAAACCATATAAAGTTTTATGCAACTTAATACATGATTTGGAAAATCATATCATCAAAACTAGGAGGTTGTTCTACATAGACTTCCTCCTTTATATAACCATTTAGAAATGCTGATTTTACATCCATTTGAAATAATTTTAAATCCAATACTGATGCATATGCAAGTAAAATTCTGATTGCCTCAAGTCTAGCCACTGGTGCATAGGTTTCATCGAAATCTATGCCTTCCTCTTGGGAATAGCCTTGAGCTACCAGTCTAGCCTTGTTTCTAATTATCACACTAGCTTCATTCAATTTGTTCCTGAACACCCATTTGGTGCCAATCACAGGATGAACTGATGGTCTCGGAACAAGTGACCATACATGGTTTCTCTTGAACTGATTAAGTTCATTTTGCATGGCTAATATCCAAGATTCATCAGACTCATTGACTGTCTTGGGCTCTATTTGAGATACAAAAGCTAGGTAGTCATAAGGAATTATGTTACCTCTGGTTCTTACCCCAACCGATGGATCACCAATGATGTTGTCCAATGGGTGATCCTTTTTGTATCTTCATTCCTTTGGAAGATTGTCATGTGATGTATCCTTTTATTGTAGATCTTCCAAGGGTGGATCTTCTTTATCCTCAATAGATGTGTTCTTTAGCTTCTTGGACAGTTCATCTGTATCATCAACATCACTATCTACTTCCTTTCTCAAGGAAGGGTTAGTCTCATCAAAAATAACATGTACCGTCTGTTCAATTAATAAACTACGTTTATTGATACTCTATACCCTTTGGGTTTAGAAGCATACCCCATGAAAATACCTTCATCTGATTTGGAATCTAACTTACCAATATCTCTTTTGTCGTTGTTGTGGATGAAGCATGGACATCCAAGATTCTGAAATGGCTGATTTTTGGCTTCTTCTGCTTGTATAGCTCGTATGCAGTCTTCTTCAGGATTGGTCTGATCATCACTCGGTTGATTATGTAACAAGCTGTGTTGATGGCTTCGGCCCAAAAGTACCTTGGCAAATCATATTCTGATAGCATTGTCCTTGCCATATCTAATAGGGTTCTATTCTTCCTTTCAGCAACTCCATTTTGCTGTGGTGTCCTTGGTGCTGAGAAGTTGTGTTCTATTCCTTGGCTATCACAGAATTTTGCAAAGCTCTCATTATGAAATTCTCCTATGTGATCTGATCGGATACTAATGATGCTATTCTTCGTATCCTTTTGAGCTTTCTTGCTAAAACTAACAAAACTCTCAAAGGTATCATCCTTGTGATCTAGGAAAGAAACCCATGTAAACCTGGAGTAGTCATCTATTATAACAAATCCAAAATTCTTTCCCCCGAGACTTGTGGTCCTCATTGGCCCAAATAAATCCATATGTAGAAGTTGTAAGGGTTTAGAGGTTGTTACCACAGTCTTTGACTTGAAGGATGACTTGGTGTGCTTACCTTTTGCACACGGTCCACAGACACCAATCATTTTTGTACTTACTTTGGGTAGACCTTCCACCAAGCTTCTCTTGATCAATTTTCTCATGCCATCCAAGCTGCAGTGGCCCAGTCTTCAGTGCCAGAGATCTGTTGACTGCTCTTTATTTACTGCTAGACATATGTCCTGATCCTTTAGTTCTTCCAAACAAAGTACATACATGTTCTTTTCTCTGTTAGCTTCAAAAATGACTACACCATCCTTTATAATACTGCACTTTGACTCTTGAAATCTGATCTGATGTCCTTTATCACACAGCTGGCTGATACTAATAAGGTTGTGCTTTAGTCCTTTGACGCATAGCACATCTTCGATAACGTTTTGTCTTTACTACCTACTGATCCACTGCCTATCACAGTCTCTTTTCCATTGTCTCCATACGTGACTGTTCCTTCTTCAGCTTCAAGATGTGAGAATGACTTTTTGTTCCCTGACATGTGTCTTGAGCATCCGCTATCCAAGTACCATTTGGATGCTCGAAGGTTTTCCTGCATTAAAAATATTAAGCTTTAGGTACCTAAGTTCTTTTGGGTCCTGGTTGGTTAGTATCATCATTTTTTCTTTTATTATCCATATTTTATGTTTAGTTGGACATGATACTTTAATGTGTCCTAACTTATTACAATGGCTACAGCAAGACATTTTAGTTATCTTTTCAGTTGGAATGTATTTAAATTTTGATTTATATGTTGTGTCTTGTTCAGGTACAAATTTAGGAGTTGGATATGTTTTAGGATATACTACTGTTTCCTCATAATCTGGAGGAGTATAACCTAATCCATGTTTCTTTTTACCTGGCCGTCTAGCACCTTTTAATATTAATGTTGATTTGCCATTAGTAAATTTTTCTAGTGTGCTTGACAATTTTTCATTTTCTGTTGTTAAAGTGTTAACTTCTTGTTTTAATTTATTTACAGATTCTTGGTTTTCCAAACTCGCTAATTGTTCATTTTTATTTTTCAAGTCTTCACATAACAATTCATTTCTCCTTTTTAGTTCAGTAATTTATTTTTTCATTTGCTCATTTTCAGATTTTAAGTCTGAATTAGTATTTTCTAAGCATGAGAGATTTTTCTTATTAGCTTTTAGTGATTTACATACTTCTTTATATTTACAATACAGTTCATTAAAAGCTTCTTCTAAGTTGTCAGAATCAGATTCATTGCACGAAGAGAAAGATGAGTCTGATGTTATCTTGTCTTCGACGTTGGCCATGAATGCCAGGTTGGCTTCTTCTTCTTCTTCATTGCTTGAGCTTGACTCGCTATCCGAGTCACTACTGTTGTCCCATGCTGCTGCCATGTCTTTCTTCTTAAATCTTCTGGGTCTTCTGGTGCTGTCTTTCTTTCTGAACTCAGTTTTCTTGAGCTTCGAACATTCTGCCTTGATATGTCCGGGCTTCTTACATTCATAGCAAATTGGTTCAGTCTTCTTTGCATCTTTGACTTCTGACCTTTTGAAGCCTTTTCCCTTATTGAAGTATCTTCTTTCGGACTGATACTTCTTTTTCTTAGCCAAGATGCGTTGTAACCTTCTAGATAGCATTGCTTCTTCATCTTCACTGCTATTCATGCTTTCTTGGCTATATGAGCCTTCTTCTGATGTGTCTTCTTCTGCCTTGAGTGCGTTGGAATGCTTCTTTCTGCTAAATGATTCTCCCAACCTTTCCATGTTAATCTCATGGGCCATAAGGGACCCAATGAGTTTCTCTAACGACATTATCTTCAAGTCGTTAGCCTCTTCTATTGCTGTTACTTTTGGAGTCCACGAGGCAGGTAAGGATTTGAGAATTTTCCTAACCATGTCTCCCATCTGATAGATCTTACCAAGACCAGCCAATCCATTAGTGATGTCTGTAAATCTGCTGTACATTTGGGTTATCGATTCTCCTGACTGCATCTGGAACCTGTCATACTGTGTTACCAGAATATCTATTCTGGTTTCCTTTACTTTGTCAGTACATTCGTATGTGATCCTCAACTTTTCTCACATCTCCATAGCTGACTTGCAGGCAGATATACAGTTGAACTCTTTCTTGCTGAGAGCACAACACAGGATGTTTTTGGCCTTGCAGTTTAAGGAAATCTTTTTCTTGTCATCTTCCGTCCATTTATCTTTTTCATTCGTGACTAGAAGATCTCCTTCTTCAACAATCGACCAGATCTGATAGTCAAGTCCTTGTAGAAAGAATTCCATCCTTGTTTTCCAATATGTGTAGCCTTCACCATCGAATAGTGGTGGCCTACTTACTGACTGACCTTTGAAGTGACCTTGGGCTGCCATTTGATCTTTTCTCTTCAGATCGTTGGATCTTCTTCTTTGTCGAAGATACTCTCTCTGATACCACTTGTTGCCCAGCTAGCAAGCCCAGAGGGGGGTGAATGGGATTCTTTAAAATTGGTTATTTAAAACTTGTCCACTAAAACGTTCACACAACAAGCACTTTGATGATTGTTAGCGTTAGTGAAAAGTAAACAACAAACACAAAGCAAGCAATCACACTACACAAGATTTTATCCTGGTTCGAACCTCCTTTCCACAGAAGTCCTACGTCCAGTCCCTGAGCAACAACTCAGGATTCACTACCCAAGGGTACAGTCCCCCTTAAGGACACTTACACACCCAGCCGCAGCTGGTCTTCTCTTCACAACCCGAAGAGGAATACAACACTCTGGAACCCTCCAGGTCTTCCTTCAACACGAAGGGAAAAACACCCTGGAACCCCCAGGTCTTCCTTCAACATGAAGGGAATAACACCCTGGAACCCCCAGGTCTTCCTTCAACATGAAGGGAATAACACAAAGATGCATTCAAGGGATGATACGCCCCTGGACCAAGCTAATAGCATAGTGCTTAATCCGAAGTGAAGACTGAGAGGAAAAGATCTACAAAGAAGAACACTCTCAGTTCACAAAAGCTCTCTCAAGGTTCTTCACTAGACACAGAGAGCTAAGAGCTACCATAAAACGATGGAGTGAGACGAGCTCTTCTATGGTGCTTGCAGATTTTGAATTCTCAAGATGTATCTTCACGTAGGCACCAGTCTTCTATTTATATCTTCTTTGAAAAATGTAGTCGTTGAAGTATCTGTTGTCTCTATGTTCAAAGAACGTTAGACTGTATGGCTTTCCTTTGCAATCAACGGTTCTTTACGTTCCATGCATGTAAGAAGAAAATCCTTCTTGATATCCTCCAGGTTCTACTTTATCCAACGTTGTATAGAGTCGTGCTATCAGAGACCTGCACACATTAAATGCTAAAGCGTAGACAGCTAAGCTGTCTCTTATTGTCAGTCAACGTTAGAGTAAGAATACATCAAAATAGAAATTCCATTCTGTCTTTCCAAGAAGATATTACATGCAGAAGCATAAGAATAGAAGATATCTGGACATGCATCGTGCATAGAAATGTACGGTTATATTTAATGCATGGATAAAAGAGAAATACGCGGGATGACTTTGACTTGTCAAGATATTTGAATATCAAGTTGTTATAGCTCATGAAATTGATATGAACATGACTTATAGAGAGAATGAGTCATTGTTCATGTGAATCGTTGCACGTTCATAACCAAATCAATATACACACAAATCGTTATATACTCATAGCAAAATCGTTATGAGCAAGTCATTGTGAACAAATCGATATATTGACCAAGTCGATGTTGTGACTTATCGAATCGTTACAACAAGCAAATCGTTGTGTAATTTATCGAGTCGATGTAAATACCAAATCGATGTGGAACTTATCTAATCGTTGTGAGAGACAAATCATTATGAGACCAAGTCGTCGTTCTCACTTATCAAATCGATGTGAAACAAAATCGATGTGAGAGCAAATCGTTGTTCTCACTTACCAAATCGATGTGAACCAAAATTGATGTGATAGCAAATCGTTGTTCTCATTTATCAAATCGATGTAAGCCAAAATCGATGTGAGAGCAAAATCGATGTGAGATCGAAATCGATGCGACCACTTAGCGAATAGTTCTGAGATCGAAATCGATGCGATCACTTAGCGAATCGTTCTGAGATCGAAATCGATACGATCACTTAGCGAATCGTTCTGAGATTGAAATCGATGCGATCACTTAGCGAATCGTTTTGAGATCGAAATCGATGTGTTCACTTAGTGAATCGTTCTGAGATCGTTGAAACTTATGGAAAGTCGATATGTACTTGGATAAATGTCATGCTCTGAACTTGAAATGCTACAGTATAGTAAATACTAGCATATTTCCTTGATTTCGCCTGACTTGTTCATGTATCTTAGCTTCATAAAAACTTGTTAGATATTAATTGTTATGATTTTGTTAATCACCAAAATAGATATATAATTCATGAAATTATATGGGGATGATCTGATCATCATGGATCACGATCCAACAGCAGGGTGATATGGTACGGCGGTGTCACACCGTCATAACATAGCACTACTTTATATAAGATAAGTTGAGTGAACATGAAGATCTCTCATAGAGTGTACATCTTGTCAGGATCCTAAACGACATACATACTCAAAAAGGAAAAGGAAGAAAGAGCTCAAGTCTATTAACGAAAAGTATTCAAGTTCTTCAAACATCCTGCTACAGTCATGGCTTTCATCTTCCTCCTTCAAACAACAAACATCCAGTAAAGTTGTTGAAGAGAAATAAGATCCCAAAGAAATCTTCAGCAATAAAGCACTCATTATCATCTTGTTGAAGTAACACATGATCAACTAATTCCTCACTCCCAATCTCTTTGATATGTATGTTCTTTATTTTGTGCTTTCACATAGCCTTTCATCAGTCTGTAAAGAGACATTTACCGTGGGGTAGTAAACCTTGTAGAATGTGATCAGTTGTGGTGTGTACCAGTGAGAACTCTGCTAGGGTGCATACTAGTGAATTGGCTTCTAAACTCTAAAAAGAAGCATCTAGCTAAGGTTAAACAGTGAGTGCTCTCACACCCGGAAGTGGAGTAGGTTTACTTTTAAACCTGCAAAAGAAGTGGGCTCTTGCCCGAAAAGAGAAGAAGACCAGTGGTTAATGGTGATTTAGTGGATCTCATATCGAGTTTGTGATGACACGATCTTTTCGGATCCGTGTTTAATGGTTTTGGAGTGGTGCTCTTGACTAAGAGGTGGTCATTGGGCCTTGGACGTGGTTTTCGTGCGTTGTGTGGGCATTGTGGGCCTTAGCTCTCAGCCCATTTAGCCCACAGGTTCACTGGTTGTGAACACAACGGGGTATGTCGTCGTGTTTCAAAACGCAACGGCTTACTACGTTGCGATTCACAGAACCGCCTTTGTGTTTAGCGGTGCTACGGGTTTCGATTGGCGACGGTTAGGGTCATCGCGTTTAACTCTTAAATGCGACGTCTGACTACGTCGCGATTTTGAACCGAGGTTTAATTGCTCTGTTTCTCTCAGACAGAGCAAAGGAGCTCTGTCCATGTGAAGGGGGGAGCTGATGTGGGCTCCTGAGGTGGTTTCTGGCTTCTGGCAGCTCGTGTGGCACGGGTTCTATGCGCGGGGATTGCGTTAGGAGCATGGATACACTGGCGGCGAGGTGTTCTTCGCATTCTTCGGGTTCTTCACGATTGGTAGGGAGACTTCCTACTTGTGTTACTTTGTTTTGAATGGGTTTTAAGGATGGAGACATGTGTGGATGGTTTGCTATATTGTGCATATTATGTTTAATGTTTTAGCTTGGTAATTGTATCGTTTAAGTGTTGGTTCTCCTATGGAGAAGGTGGGGTTCAGCCGTGCAGCTGACACCACAGTCGCGTTTGAAATGCGACGGGCTTAACCGTCGCGTTCATGGTATGAACGCGACGCAGCGAGACATCGCGTTTCTGTTTCTGATTGGTGAGCTGTTCTAATTGGTGTAAACGTGACCATTAAGGTCGCTATATATTGGTATTGTTTAATGGTTAACGGTGGTCATGAACGCGTCACTTTGGTATGTCGCGTTCATGAGTGTGTTAACCGACTTGCGATATCGCGATGCATCGCATCATCACGATTTGAACTCCGACTGTCAGGTTTGGCTTAAAGACGACGTATCGGGCCGTCACGATTATGTCACGACACTGGGCCTTGTCGCGTTAAGCTTTGAATGGCGATCGGACAGGTCGTCGCGATTTGAAAGGCGACGCCTGTGTCCATCTCATTTTAGACTCCGTGGAGTGAGTTGTGTGCTTGGGCAGTGAGGGTTCTGTGTGGACCTAGCCTTGGTTCTTTGCTGTCTTTTAAGGTTACTTAAGATAGTTTATGTTTGTAAAGCATGTGTAGGGTCTAGAGCTAGTGTATGGCTAGCCAGTGGTTCAATGTTGCTATAGAGGTCATGAGATGACCAATGACTGGCAAGGTTTCTATATGATATTGTGATTCATGTATGTATTGGTGTAGATTGGCTTGAAGGTCACATGGTGACCGGTGACGAGCTAATCCGGACACTTGTATACTGTGGTTTATAATAAAGGTTATATAATTACATATCGTGGTTTGTGTGTTTGTCGAGTTTGGTGGTCAGACGCCTATTCTGGAATACCTCTTCAGTCGGGTACCCCAAGTTCTGTGTGAGCCAGGCACGTTGTGCTCGGGGCGTGTCCCAGCACGGTGTGTACCACTGAGGTCTGAGTTGTCTTCTTGGACACCCTCACTCATGTGCTTGAGTTGTACGTCCGGGTGAGGGAAAGACGACTGGGGGCATCGACTTGTGTTTGTGGCTGTGCAGTCATTTGTAGCGCGCTCGTGGTTGGGGGACGAACATCAGTAGACGTACTGGTCTCCTTCTAGTCATGTGTTTACAGTGCCTCACTTTAGGGAGCTCGAGCCGGAGTCCCTAAAGGTGCCAGGCTTGGACCTGCAGCTGTGTGGTCTGCAGGTGTGGTGTTGATTGGTCTCCACTGTTGGTTGGTTCACTTTGTGTGTTTGTGGAGCTCTAGCTGGACTGTGTGTCCGTGGCTACGAGACTAAGAGGTGGTTCTTATGCTGTGTTGTCTGGGTTGGATACTGGCGTCATGAACCAGTAGTCCATTCCCGTATGGTGGCGTCGTTCCTTTCCGACTCATGCTTTGCCACTGGTTGTGGCTTGTGTGTGTGACTCGTTGGTTGAGGTTTTACCCGTTGGGGTGTGCCTTAGTGGTGGCACAGTTGTCGTTGTGATTCGTGGTGGTACCTCGTAGTAGTAGGTACATGTACCCTTCGTTGGTAGCTTTGTGTTGTGGTACGTCGTGTACCAGCCTCTTTAGGTGTTAAGGTGAACTAGTGTTTCGTGGAGGTCGTGTGGTGTGACCTTCCACACATTGTGTTTTACCCTTCTTTGGGTAAGCTTTCGATTGTGGTTTTAGTGTGTGGTGGATTGGCTTGCTGATGCCAGTCCTGTTACCCTTCGTGGGTAGGTTCCCTATGAAACTTGTAGCTTAGGCGACCAGTTGTTGTAGTGGTTTGCCTATGAGGCTTGTGGCCTAGGCATTACAACTGTTGGGCGGACTAGTGGTGCTGTGCTAGTCCTGTTGTCCCTCTTATCTTCAGAAATTTGTGCTAGATAGTGAGATTATGTTTTAGTTGTTGTTATTCATGATTGTGGTGAGCATGATATGGTTTGGCTATCGGTGTTGCCTGTAAGACCCTTCGGGGTTGAGGTCTCTTCAGTTTCGGGTGTTGTTTTTGGGAGGTCCCTACTGAGCCAGTGACTTGTTGAGACTCACTCCCTTACAGCTCTTTTCAGGTGTTAACTATTAGTGTGGCTTGCGGAGGTGTTGTGACAGACTTGTACCACCAGCAGTAGAGTTAGTTGTGTTGTGTAAGCTTGTGCTCTCTGGGGTATGTCCCAGATAGTTGTACTCTTTTATTGGACATATGATAATGTACTAGGACAGTTGTACTTTGTTGTATACAAGTATGAGCACATATACTTTTTGTATCTTATACTGTTGTTGTTGTCTTGTATATTCTTACTGGACACTTGTGCACGTTATCCCTTGCGAGACTTCGGTCCGATCACGGGAGGCGAACTTGGATATGGAGTCTTATTGGGCATAAATATCCAGGGTCATTACAGAGTTGATCTTAGGGACTAGACATAGGGCTAATTTGGATCAGTGTCAAACCAGGATAAATTTATGTGCCTTATGTGTGATTGCTTATTTCTCTTGCACATCTTGTATCATATACATTAGAGTCTGAAGGTCTCACAGCTTTGCTACTGTGAGCACATACACACGGGGAAAGCATAAGACTCTAAAATAGATCACAAAACCCTTAGTCAACTAAGACACTTGAACACAACATTGGGTTCACTCCTAATCTAAGTATCTAAGGTCTATTCTGCTAAAATTATGAAACATACTTAAGTCGAATTACTTCTCATAATACATTACCGTCGACTTGATCATTTACTCTACTTAGATTCTCTACTTACACATACATACACTTGATTGATCAAGTTGTAAAGGCATCAATCATCGTTCATCTAGAGATTATCTTCAAAGTGGACAAGCACTACATTCAGGGTCCGTTTGTTTGTAGGTAAAATCCTGTTAGGAAACGGTTTTTCAAGGAAAACCATTTTTTTAGACCATTTGGTACCATGGAAAAATAAAATCTGAAAAACTATATCACACAAATCCGGATTTTGGCATCCGCGGTAAAACTGCGGATGCCATTTTCCAACCAACCGTTCCAGATTCTACAGTACATGTTTGGGCACTATTCATCTAAACTGTATTTTTATTTTTGTTCCACTCATTTAAATAGTATTTGTCAAATTTAATTATTTTTATTAGTTAATTTATTTTTTACTTTTTTATTAAAATATCTGTAGAATACTATTCATTCAAATTATATATTTATTTTATTTCTCCTACTTTAAATTATATTTGTCAAAGTTACTTATTTTATTATTAGTTATTTATTTTTTTTTATTTTTTAAAAATATTAAAAATAAAAAAATAAAATTTTGATGAATAGTGTTAATACACAAAGAGTATATGACTCTCTCTCATTTGAGTAGATCATAAGATCTCATACTCTTCCATACAACTTTATATTTTCCTAACAACCAAATAGACAATTACATTTCTATTTTCACGTAAAAGTTTTTCCGTGGAAAACTATTTTCTTCTAAAACTGTTTTACATGCAACCAAATGGACCCTCAGTAGAAGCACAACATCTAAATTGTCGATGGTTAGACCAAGATCTAGATAGATTCCACTCACACATTACTTGAAGATTAAGGTTTAGATTAGATCATATTCAGACCAAGTCATTATTTCATATTCGATCAATCTTTTCATTATTAGAAGGGTTTTGCAATTAATATTAAAATATCATTCACCCCCCCCTCTGATTAGTCATAATTTGGGCCAACATGACTACCTTGCAGATCGGAGCAGAATTAGTAGCCAACAAGTGCTTGTTCCCTCTCTCATCTTCACCGCCCAAGAATTAAGCTCGAGCCGATCATGTGGTTGGCCACACCTTCCCTTCAAGTCAATTTGACCACATCAAAATTCAACCAGCAAAAACATGTATTAAATAGGCTAGTGTCATCTTTTTTTTCAAAAAAAATGTTAGTTGTCACCTGCTTTCCAAGTTTCCAACAACACTTTATGTTGTCATCATTATAAAATTAAAAGGGTAAAACACAAAAAAAAAAAAAATTGAAAAGAGGTGCTACATAGAGGAATCTGATAATTTATGGTATCCAAATTCTCGTCAATAAAAACTATTATAACAATATATTAGTCTATAATGTCGTGCGATAATTAACAATGATAATACAACTCCGAAGCCCAATTCGCTGCTGGGCTGGGCCCCACATACCCTGCAACGCGACGCATCTCCCTCCGTCCATCTTAATCTTAGATGGACGGTCAAGATGTGTCCTCTTCGTCTCTCTCTGATACTTCTCTGCAATTCCCCCTCGCAAGAAGAAACTTCGAACTTGTCGGATTTGAGATGTCACGAACTCCACAACTCTCCACTGTGAGATCGCCAACAAAGCTACGAGTTTTCTGAAAGCGGGACCCCCCCCCCCCCCGCCCCAGTCCAGCAGGATCATGCCTCCCCCTCCCCTGAGGAGAATGGCGGGGAGTCGCCTTCTCTCCTTTTCTGTGATCGTCTTCTGAACCCACCCGCCTGGCTGCTTCCGGTGTCCATGGCGGCAGCACACGCCAGACCCAGCAGCGAGAGCCTCAAGGGCCTTCTCTCCCAGCTCAAGTCGTGCTCCCCACGCTTCCTTCCCCAGCTGCACGCCAGAATCCTCAAGACTCGTTTCTCCAGGGAGCCTTTCCTTCTCACCCGCCTTGCCCACGCCTACCTCACTGCCCATGGTTTGGCTCCCGCCAGGAGCATTCTCATGGGCTTCCCCAGGAAGGCGCCTCTTTTCTTGTGGAATGAGGTGATCAAAGGGTACTGCAGAGTCGGGCGCTTCAGAGAGTCCATCGAGATGTACGACTCCATGGTGGAGCGGGGTATCCGGCCCAACGAGTTCACGTTCACGTTTGTGCTCCCGGCCTGCGCGGGAGTGCGGTCTGCTTCGGACGGGAGAAGGATTCATGGTGATGCGGTGAGGGTGGGATGTGATGGCAATGCCTTTGTGGCGACGGCTCTAGTTGACATGTATGGCAAATGTGGGAAGATGTCAATGGCAAGGGAGTTGTTTGACGGAATGCCTGCCCGAGGGACGCCGAGCTTTAATGCTTTGATTGCTGGGTGAGGAATCCGGTTCTTGAAATATGGTTGCACGTTTGCCTCAATCTAGAGCTGTGTTTATAAATTTGCCCGTAGATTTGGGAAGCCAAATGAATGAAATTACCTCTGCTGCTCAAATTGCAAAAGATTTTATAGACTGCTCTCCGACTGCTTTCTCAAAGAAAGATGTTGTTAGTGGGTTTGATGAATAAGCGGCTAGTTATTGATGGGTCAAGTATTGGCATATTGGCACGAAGAACCTAGTGGGGTGATATTCTTGCACATATGGCCCATCTAACATGCACCTCCAACCCGATGGAAGGCGTCCTTGGATTTTGGTTATGTACTACTTCTGCTAGGTACAAGCATTAAAGTTTTGAAGCAACATTAGTTCCATAGGAATTTATATTAATTGCTAATAAACAATTCCTTGTTTAATTTTGTAAGACTTCCAACAATTGAATATGCTAAATAATGTGATGCATAAAAATCATTGAATAGCATCGTTAATAAATAATATTTTTTAGTAAGATCATTGCCAAGATTGTATTTTATGGGATGTTGTTTAACAACAACAATAAAATTTATACAAATGGCAGATCCTATGAATCATCATGCAGGTGTAAAGGTCTATGTACTGTGACAATTAAACAGAGTTCTAGTTCAGAATCTAGACTATTGTATTTATATTCCCCCCAAATCTTATAAAACTTGCAATGTGCTTCACTGTATTTCAGCAGCAACCCATCTTTTGTCTGAGTTTCGGTTTCCATTTGTCATCTGTGAATTTGCAGAGACATATAACGGGCATCTTTCCTCAGTGATAAAATTTCAGGTGAATGAATTGGTCAAACAAAGAAAATAAAAAGAACTTAGTCCCACCAGCTCCATCTTCTTCCATATTTATCTCCAGAAGTTCTTGTTCATATCAAGGTTGGCCGTACCGTGCTACCGGCCGACTCAAACTTTCTCTGGTAGTCTGTATCGTACCGATCAGTCGACCGAAAATGTCAAGTCAGTCGACCATTTTTGGTCTCTCTTTGAAGACCAAACAGACCATGGGATCTTGATGCCAAATTGCCACCCTGACAGAAATCAGTCGACCGATTTTGGACTTTGGTCTGTTGGGCACCTGGGGGCGCTTACTAGATGAATCGGTCGACCGATAAGACGAAATCGGTCGACCGATTTTGATCCCAGTGGATCGATTGTGTTGGGGCTTGCAAACGCCCTAGCACGCGTCGGATCGGCCGTACCACTGCAGTACAGTACGGTACGGACAACCTTGGTTCATATCAATCTCTGCTTTCTTTATGTTAATTTGATCTTTTAACCTATTAAGCATGTTTTATTGATATTTTATTGATATACCATAATGATCTAATTTCCTGCTGACAGGTATTTCTTGAATGGTGAATTTAATGAAGCAATATCCATCTTTCAACAAATGCAAATTTCAGGAGTACAAGCTGATGCAATGACAATGGTGAGTGTTATTCAAGCTTGTGCATCTCTAGGAGCCTTGCAACAAGGAAGACAGGTGCATGAACAAATCTCTGGGATGGGAATTGAAATCAATGTATACCTGGCTTCCAGTCTTATCAGCATGTATGCTAGATGTGGCAGTATAGAAGAATCTCACAAAGTATTTGACAATATGCCAGTGAAAGATCTCATCATCTGGACTGCAATCATTTCTGGTTATGGAATGCATGGGTTTGCTGAAGCTTCAGAACGTCTGTTTAACCAAATGGTGCAGGCTGGAATCAGACCTGACAGTGTGTCTTTTCTTGGGCTTTTGTCAGGTTTCAGTCATCGAGGTATGGTGGACATTGGGAAGAAATACTTCCAGGAAATGGTTGAGTATTACAAAATCAAGCCTAGCTTGGAGCACTACAGCTGCATGGTTGACATGCTGGGTAGGGCTGGAAGATTAAGTGATGCTGAAGAGCTTGTGAGAACCATGGAGGCAAAGCCTGATGCTGTTATATGGGGTAGTCTCCTGAATGCATGCAAAATCCATGGGAATGTCTGGATTGCTGAAAGAGTAATTGAAGAAATCTTGAGACTGGACGCTAGTAATGCTGGTTGGTATGTCCTAATGTCTAACATTTATGCCACTGCAAGACAGTGGAATGGTGTTGTGAAAATGCGAACGTTGATGCGGGAGAGAAAGGTGATAAAACATCCTGGATGGAGCTGGATTGAGATGAGAGGGCAGATTCATCGGTTTCTTGTGTTTGACAAGTCTCATCCTAGATCAGATGAGATCCACAAGTTTATAAAGGATCTTGAGGAGAGGATGCGAGCTGAAGGGTATGTTGCTGAAACAACATGTGTGTTAGGGAATTTGGATGAGGATGAGAAGGTTGAGATGCTATGTGGCCATAGTGAGAGATTAGCTATTGCTTTTGGGATCTTGAGCACAGAACAAGGAGAAATATTGAGGGTGATGAAGAACTTAAGAGTGTGCATTGATTGCCATACATTCACAAAGTTTATATCCAAGATCAAGAGAAGGGAAATTATAGTTAGAGATGTAAAGAGGTTCCACCATTTCAGAGATGGTCTATGCTCTTGTGGTGATTATTGGTGATATCTGCTTGGGCATGGACAAAAAGTGACAGCGTACGGTTCACGCATAATCTACTTGAAGGCTTATAAGATAATGAGCCTTGACCTTTTGGACTCTTCAGAGGCTTTGTGTTGTGTTGGACATACTTGTTTGATGGGTGGCTGAAGAATTTCATATCTGAAGTTTGGAATAGTGGTTTCAGAGGTAACTAAGAGAATCCTTGCCACAAATCTCATAGGAATTCAATTATATAGAACCAAGCTAGCATTGAGAAGGTTAGTACCATTTTTCTGCAGCCCCTAATTTCTAGTCAGACGGCTTCATTTTTCATGTTGAGAAGTCGAAGATCTATTTTTAGTTAAATAATGTCAAGAACATGATCATGCTATCTCTGCCAGGTGTGAAGCATGTAGAAAACTTGGCAAATCTTCACATGATGGTCCGGAATCAGGTGTGATGCAGCTCTATTTGCAGGATTGCTTGCTTCATGTGAGTCTTCTTGGCCAAACACACTCCGTTATATAGCTGAATCCTTGTGGGTCCTTTTTCATCAGTGCCATGTAGAACTATGTCTGCTTTACATATGCTTGATGTTCATCTAAGGACTTCCATATGATATTTCTTGGAAAGGTGAGGCTCATTTATTGATTGACTTCAAACTTCCTTCTGCCTTCATTTTCATAGCTATTCAGGGTAGATATAAGACGAGTTTCATACTCCAGAGTTTATCCTGATTGTTCAGACAACATTCTATAACCTAATAATGATTCATGGCCTTCATATTGCATCAGCAATGCATACATTCTTCGTGTCACCAAAGCCTTCTTTTTAGTGGTAACTGCTGCGAATTCACATTCTTAAACAATATTTTGCAATATTAGCTCCTTGCTACTAGTAAATTCACCCAAGGTTTTAAAATCCATAATTGTGATTTGGATCATCTGGTTCCACAGCCTTCTCAAATCAGCATAGGTATTGGTAAAATGATTAGCCTGTTGCCCACATGTTAACAATTTAAAACATTTTATTGGCTACAAATTCGATGGAAACGTCATGGAATGGTTATTGGATGATGCATATCAAATTTGTCAGGGAAGACTGCTCCAGCTGAGGCCTGTTTGATTGTAAGACATTATAAAACCCTGTGATCTCACTACTTTCAGGTGAGCTCGGAAACACTGTACACAGGCTCCAAGCTGTCGGGCCTACTGTGGCACCCATAGGGGAGTGAGGGGGTGGGGTGTCTCCAAATTGCTATCTGGCCTACTGTGATGCGGTGGTGGGTGGATTGCATTCCTTCACCTTTGTTTCCATTTTCTCTTCTGTATGAGTTTTCTAATCCTCCGCTGTAGTGCTGCCTCTCCAACCTGTAGTCTAGCCTGTCTAGTAATCCGGAGTTGAGTTTGCACATCCTACAAACTAAAGTTTGGTTATAAGTTTTCATTTGGAAGGAATATGTTTGAACAAATCTTGGTTTTCAGGTTGCCATTCAAATGCTGCCAATGGATATGTTTGAATGCTTCTGCACTTGGAAGCTCGAGGGAAAAAGGCCAACTTCTCAATCATGGAGCTCTTCTAGATTTTGTATACTCTTCCGGGCTTCTTGGTCTTGAGAATTCAAAAGAACATGCAAGGATCCTGTTGTATTAGCCTCTTTGGCAAAAACCAGGTACCCATTTATAGCCCTACTAGTCTTCTTTTTTTTTTCCCTGAAGTTAAGCCCCTCCAGTTGTATCAAGAGCATAAGACAGCTTTGATCTGCTGGAGACACACAAATGTTGAAACCACTGCCCTTGTCTGTCTTAGCAGGATTATTAATAGAAAAAAATAGCGGCATCTTTAATGGCCTGAAGTATTTTTTTTCTCCGAAGGAAAAACAAAAATAACTCCTGGACATCTTTGGAGAAATTTTTAGTTGAATATTTTATCTCTACACATAAAAGTGTCTGGTGGGATGAGTCAAGGAAGGCAGGATCGGATCGGGATCGGGATCGACCATGGTCGATCCGATCCTGGATCGGATCGGATCGCAAGATCCATGGATCCCAGGGAAGTCTGGCCGATCCTGGATCGGCCAGATTATAAAATGTTTATTTTTTTTGGAAAAAATGCAGGAAAAATCAGAAAAATCAGGAAAATCAGAAAATTCAGAAAATTCTGGAAAAAACAGAAAAAATCTGAACTCCTGAAAGAACTAAGATTTGCATCAAAAATCAATTATACATGCATTCATAGTACATAAAACATGAATTTAAGACATTGTACATGTAACTTACATTTGATAGAAGACTAATAATCTTTCCATCCACTTCCAGACATAGATGAGCCACCATCATTTGGTTTTGGTAGCTATGACCAAAGAGGGAATTTGCTAAATCATGCATACCCATTTGAATCCCTCTTGGTGTAAATTGTTGACTTGAGCTTTCTCCAGATTGTGATGGAGCTGGACACCATATACCAAGCGGTTTGTATGTACTTGTTGCTTCACTAGGGCCACTAGGCTCTTGTTCTTGTGAAGGCCAAGGTCCCCATCCTCCTTGTACTCCATAAGGTGAGCTACTAATATCTGAGTACGGTAAAATGGGAGGCTGAAATGCAGGTATATGAGTAGACCCTGAACTATAGTTTGGCTCCCAAGGTGGCCACTCATAGGCTGCATGATGTTGTTGTCCTTCATATCCCCCTTGTCCATGCCCTTGTCCTTCTCCTCCGCCTCCCTGATGTTCTGTTTCTGGTACATAACTTTCAGTAAGCCCTACACCTGTGGCCCCAGTATATCCTGCTCCTGCATATCCCTGGCCAGCTCCTGTGGCCCCAGTGGCAGCCCCATCATCATCATCATCATCATCATCATTTGGATCTTGTGTGGTGTCATCACTACGAATTGGTTGCTGCACTTTCCTCTTTTTTTGCCTGGCATATATTATTTTTCTAACTCTAAGGCTTTTGAACTCTTCTCTTTTTGTGTTGCAGCTCTTCTTAATGCAGGCTGAGTGGGAGGCACTCTAGATGTCTCTGGTAAGATAGCTGAGTGTCGTGGCAAAGAGAAGAGAGGACCGAGGGTGAGAGGTTGGTCCTCACTTACCCTAAGCTCTGGATCTCCAGCCTCTACTCCATCCAATTCTCCTTCCGCCCATGAGCAATCACGAGGGTCAAATTCTGGAACATCCCTTTCCTGTCTTGTTTCCACCCATGCATTTAGTGGGTGTTCCTCATCAAATAACTCATCAACATCAATTTGAGATGATAATGCTTCCCTCTCTGCAAAACGTTGCTCCCAATGACTACCTGCAAAAGTCATTAGCCTTGCCTCGCTCTTCTTTTGTCTATCTTTAATGCATTTCAGCTTCAACCTCATATTGTAGTGGCAATAGACCAACTTCTCTAGCCTAGTTGCACTCAACCTGTTCCTCACTTTTGTGTGAATAAGTGAGAAAGTGCTCCAATTTCTCTCACACTGGCTAGATGAAGTGGTCTGACTGAGTACTCTAATAGCAATCCTTGCAAGTGGACTTCTTTGACCAGTCTTGTAGTCTAACATAACCCACCACTCACCTACAAAAAAAAAACATACAATGAATTAGCACATAATACAAGTGATTTGTCATTTTGTTATGAAGTAAGCATGAGCTTAAGTCTGAAGGTTCTTACCCGGACCCATTCTGGTCACTGCTTCTTTAACATCATAATCTCTGTAGATGTCCAACTTCAGTTTAAATCTGTCCATCTACAGTATAATACAGTTGCTAAGTGTAACTCCAAAAGTATATTGAATACATGAAAATGGAATGAAGTTTTTAACTTGGTCGTACCTCTATCATAGCATCTATTCTTTCGTCCATGCTCCTAGATAATCTCCCGATGACATTGATTGTCCCCTGGAGCACCTCACCATCATTGTGAGGGGAATCACTATATTGATGCCTAGGGTTAAAGAAATACCCTATATGTACAAAACATGTGTAGTAAGTTAGAAATTCAACTCATGCTAATAAGAAATATGCACAATAAGATATAATACATTTACCTGCTGCATGTAAATCATGGTGGAGTGTTGACTCCCATCTTGCATCAATAATCTTCCACCATTTTTATATGCTTGCGGATGCTTCTCTCTCAACCTTTCCTTGGCTTTATCCATAGCCTCATATAAGTAACCCATGTCATTCTTGTCCTCTCCATCAACCATCCTCAGCACCTGTACTAGAGGCTCTATTAGCTTCAAATAATAGTGGATTTTCTCCCAAAAACGATGGTCACTGACCAAGCAAGAAATCTCATGTGCCACATCTCTGGATTCCTCTCTCAATGTAGCCACATGTGCCAAGTACTCGGAACTGTGTATGAGAGTGCCCAACTCATGTCTAAACTGATGCAGACTCTCCAATGCAATAAATTGTGAGGCAAATCTTGTTGGGCCAGGACGAATTATGTCATGTCCATTTGTGCACTCTCTCATCATATGTAAGATTCTATTGTGTCCATAAATAAAAGTAGTAATCAATTGCGACTTGGACACCAAGTCATGCACATGTTTGTCTTTGCCAATATCCTCCATCATCAAGTCTAAGGAGTGGGCTGCACAAGGGACCCAATAAAGATGATGTCGTTTTGCCATCAATTTTCTTCCAGCTGCCTTGTAACTTGCTTCATTATCAGTGACAACTTGGACTACATGTTCCTCGCCAATTTCATCAATCATCTCATCCATGAGCCTAAACAAGTAATCTGCATTTTTTATTTGCCCACTTGCATCTATAGATTTCATGAACACTGTACCCTCACTGCAATATACAAGAAAGTTAATCATGGACCTTCTTGTTGTTCCCGTCCATCCATCACACATAAGAGTACAACCTCTTGCCATCCATATATCTTTGAATGACGCCACCCAATCCTTTATCTCAGTCAATTCCTCTTCAAGATTTGCCATAAATCTCCTTTGGTGTAGGAGCTTTCAAACCTGGACCTGCCTCACCAACTGAATCTATCATCGTTTGGAAATAAGGACTAGATGCTGTATGGGCTGGGACCCCTGCATGCAAAAACCATTTTACAATGTTTTTAACTGCATGTTTAGCGGAAGCAGCTGTGGCCTTTACCCCTTTCATTGCATGCTTTATGCCAGGCTGTTTTGATGAAGATTTCCTTCCCAAAATTGTGTCAACCCCACTAGTTGGTCCCGTTCCCCTCATTGAACCACCTCTCCTGATAGGTGGTGCCGGTGGCCGTGTGACACTAGCCCCTGATGATGATCCTTCTCTTGTACTATGGAACCTCCGCATGTCACTTTCCAACATGGCAGCACGCCGACTCTGCCGTAGTCCTTCTCGCCATTCTCTCTCATTAGGTGAGAGATCCTCATAATCTGTATCATCTGAGTCCTCAACATCAACAGTTCTTGTAGCTGCCTTACTTTTTCCCTTCCCAGAAATCTCTTCATGCAGTTCTTGTTGATGTTGAATACGTATGCCTCTTTGTTGTTGTCTTCCAGCCATGTAGTCTTTCATCTCATTCACTAACTCCCGTGGACAATGCTTGCATTTTACTACATTTGTTCCAATGCCTGCAATGTGTTGTTTTAGGCGGTATACACCTCCATTCATTTCCTTACCACAGTGGTTACACCGCACTCTCTTAGAGGCAGCATCAATAAGGACACCGTGTTTCCATCCAATGTCTACTTGTGGTTGCTCTTCCTCGTGTCCCTCATCAGCCATACTTGCTAATCCTATAACAAATTAAGAATAAACACATTCATGTGTAAGTATACAATTATAAACATAATTACATCTAATATTAACCCTAATTAGGGTGAAATTTAGAGATTTTCTCTAATTTCCCGAAATGAAATTGTTCCATTATCATAGAAAGGCATGATTAAGTCAATTAAGTGATTGGAACACTTAATTGATCTCTAATTGTGCTAATACAACATAAGCCCCAAATATCAAACCCTAATTAGCCAATTAGGGTGAAATTTGGAGATTTTATCTAATTGACAAAATGTAAGGGAAGAATAAGAAGATATAAGAAGATTAAACATGTGTACATGTGTTTTCATTTTTTTCAGAATTTATAACTGAATTCGAAATTAAAAAATGAAATATACCTTAAAAAGAACAACTTCTTCCTTGCTTGAGTAAGATCTCTTGAGATCTACTCAAGAAGATCTCCCTTGGATGTGCTCTTTCTAACCTCTTTCAAACTTGAAAGAGAAGATAGGGTTTAGAAGAAAAAGTAGAAGAGGAAGGAGAAGAGGAAGAAGAAGAACAAGAACAAGAACAAGAAGAAGAAGAGGAGGAGGAGGAGGCGGCTGGGGAGGAGGCCGGCGGCGGCGGTGGAGGAGGCAGCCCGAGCTGGGGGGGGGGGGGGAGCACCTTCCTCCTTCCTAGGACACCAAAACCTGCATCTTTTGGTGTCCTCGGGTGGGAAGGGGCGAAATAAGGGGGGATCGCGCGGATCGATCGGGATCGACCCTTATCGGGTCGGATCGACGCCGGATCGATCGATTCGACCGATAAGGGTCGATCCGGCGCCGTAAGTTCAAATTTGAACTGAACAGGGCCGGATCGACTGAATCGAGCCGGGATCGATCGATCCCGGTTCGACTCGAGCGATCCAACTCAGATCCTACTGAGTGGGTCGATCCAGCCGGAAATGTGGGGTTTTGGGGTTCTTCAAGGGGGAATCGACCCTTGGGGGGTCGATCCGATCCGGGATCGAGCGATTCTGGCTCGATCCCGGCGATTCTTCCTTCCATGGAGGAGATTGACCGAAAAATTAAGTTTAATTCTGTCAAAATTAAGACACCAAGTTTATTTTTTTTGGATCAACCCGGTTTTTTTTTTTTCGAACGGAGAGGGCAAAAAGAAGTGACAGTGTGGCTTTTTTCCTAACATTCCGCACTGTATTTCAATATTCATTATTGGGGCATTTAATCCTTATAATCTTCCATGTTATAATGAGCCCCTCTAAGCTACATCTTTGTCTACAACTCTTTAAAATCCAATTTGTTTAGTGAAATATCTCACATTATTAGGGCCCCCGAATGTTCAAAAAAAGATTTTAAAAAGAGCGTTTATCAATAAAAATAAAATCTCAAGTTAGTGAAATATCCCACAATGTATGAATAGGTCTTTCAAATGTTTACAAGAGAAGATCATGAAAAGAGTGTTTATCCAAGTATTGTGAGGGCTTATAATGAATATTTAGATTGGAGGGGCTTTCTCTAAAGGTGGAAAATTACAGGGGTTGAAAACTAAAAGTCCCATTAACCTATACGGTTATACATATAGTGATAGACAAGTATCATGAATGCCTTTTCATCTAACTTCTAAACATGGGCCCAAAATGTTTTGCGCATTTTGTATACATTTGTATATATATATACTCCTCTTTCTTTCGTGAATTATCAAAAATACCTATCTAAATAGTTTATTATTTATAATTTCCTATTTATTATACTATTGACTACATAAGAAGTAAAAAGGTTCAAATTATTTATCCTTCCTAAATCTAATTTTTAATGATTTATAAAGTCATATCCTTAAAAAATCTAATTTTTAGTAGTTTATAAACCTAAAGGGTATTTTAGAAATGTTACAATTTATAACAAAGTTGGTTGTGCCATGGCCTTGTGGTTGTGGGGTCTGGTCGTGTCGAATTCTCATTGGTACGAGATGGATCGAAGTGTATTGTATCGATACATTTTAAATTAAGTGATACAGTTAAAATAATAATAATAATAAACAATAAATAAAAACAAAATAGATCGGATTGCCGTGTTGCTGCACAGCCACACGGCAAACCACGATTTATAGAGACATCTTTGGAAAAACAAAAACAAATGGTGAACAATGCTGCTGACCATTGTTTTATGAGTAAATTAATTAACAGTTCTTAACTGTAATAGGGGAAGTCTTTTTCGTAATAGAATTTCTTGTATATTGTAACAAGATATAATATTTAATAGGAAAAATTAATTAGAGGTCCATGTCAGAGGGTTGACTTAATTTATAGTCTTTGTCAGAAAATCAGAAGTCATATAGTCCTTACTTTTTGTGTTAGTTTAATTTTTAATCCCTGCTTTTAGTTTCTCAACATTTATGAGTCTTGGAAGACGAGTCATCCTTTTAGTATCAACTTTTTCCAATTTTGCATTTCCTTCTTCTGCTCTTTCTCTATGTACACTTACATTCGTTATAGTTAGTGTATATATCGTTTACAGTAAGCTTTTATATCTCTTACAGTAAGTTTCATGTCACTTACAGTAAGTCTTTGTATCAGTTACAGTAAGTCTTTATATCTCTTACAGTAAGTCTTCGTATCAGTTACAGTAAGTCTTCATATCACTTACAGTAAGCCTTGTATCAGTTACAGATTACAGCTATAAGTTCTGACAAAAGAAAAAAAAATTTATTTGTTTGCAAGTGTTAGGATTCGAACTTAGATCTTCACAAATTCAACATAAGATACCCTTACCACTAAGCTACAACTACACTTGTATTATATTATAACATATAATATATTAATTAAGTATTGACATCACTTACAGTAAATATACACATCACTTACAGTAAATATATACATCATTTACAGTAAGTCTTGATATTATTTATAGTATATGTTAACTCAATTACATTAAACATTATTCTCTATTACAATATATGTTTATTCTCTATTATAACATATGTCAAATCTTATTACAGTAAATATTATTCCCTATTAGTAACATACATTAATAACATACATTAAAATACATTAATCTATATTATTGTTACATAATAACATAGGTTAATGTATATTGGAACAAAACTTAATGTATGTTAAGATATACTGTAACAGAGCTTAATATATATTGTAACAGAACTTAATATATATTGTAACAGAACTTAATGTATATTGTAACAGAATTTAATGTATCTTATTTCCTGTGTTTAAAAACTGTAACATGGGGCTGATCTGATCTTTTATTGAAATAGAACAACAATTTCTGCCTAAACAAATGGCGGTTACAGGTGGTAAAAAGATTACAAATTAAGAAAGAGTCAGAAAGAATGTGAGAATGTGTTTTTGGTTTCCCATGTTCCCAGAAACCTTTTTTGAAAGGACCTCCAAATTAACCACCATCTCTTCTGCTCTCCACCAGTTCCACCCAACCCACACAATTCTAATCTACCCGTTCTCCTCCGTGTTGGGTCTCATGGACTCCAGGAACTGGACCACCTCCGCCATGCTAGGTCTCCTCGAAGGGGCCTCCGCAGTGCAGATCAACCCGAGCTTCAGCACCTGAACCAGCTCGTTCTCCGCGGAGCTCTCCAGCGACCCGTCAAAGCACTCCCTCGCCTGATCCCCCGCTCCTGACAATATCGTTGGCAGCTTGTAAACGATTTGTGTGGAATTAACTTGCGTCTACGTGAAACGCACGCATGCATGTTTCTTTCAAGCCGTCGCCACAGCAATTTCTTCCAATGTTAATGCCAACTGTAAGAGCATGCACGGGGGATGTGTTTCTTCTCCAATGTAGTAGTGCGAAGTCTTTATCCCAGCCATAAATGTAAGGTGAAAGAGAGAGAGAAGACTATCTATGATGAGAAAGACTTTGTGTACTTGAGAAAGTACACAAAGTGCATGGTGCCACATGGACAAATATTTTGTGCACTTGAGAAAGTACATAAAGTGAGAAAGTACACAAAGTGTATGGTGCCACATGGGTAATTTACCCATATGGAATGCACTTTGTGTACCTTCTCAAGTGCACAAAGTCTTTCTCATCCAGGATTAGCTAGGCTATCCAAGACTAGGAAACTAACTCTCGCCAAAGCTAAGATAGGGGAGTTTCTGTGATTTGTGATGCCAAATTCATCCGGGTCCTTTGGCAGCGCAAGATATACAGAAGTCACGCCACGGATCGGAAACATCTTAGAAGCTAGCTAGCTAGGTTCCTAGAAATCTTAATCGGGAAGTGAAAGTTAAAAGAAAATACTTATCTCAATTTTGGATGGGCAGTTAAGAGCTTATAGTTGTATTCTGTAACTGATACAAAGGTTTACTGTAAGTGATATGAATGCTTACTGTAACTGATACAAAGACTTACTGTAAGAGATATAAAAACTTTCTGTAACTGATACAAAGATTTATTGTAAGTGATATGAAGACTTACTGTAAGAGATATAAAGACTTACTGTAATTGATACAAATGTTTACTGTAAACGATATATACACTAACTGTAACGAATGTATGTATACATAAGGAAATAGCAGAAGAAGGAATGGCAAAATTAGAAAAAGTTGATACTAAAAAGACGACTCATCTTTCAAGACTCATAAATGTTGAGAAATTAAAAGCAGGGACTAGAAATTAAACTAACACAAAATGTAAGGATTATATGACTTCTGATTTTCTGACAGGGACTATAAATTAAGTCAACTCTCTGACATGGACCTCTAATTAATTTTCTCTATTTAATATAATTATAATTTTATTAGTGATTAAAAAATAAATCAAATATTTTATAAAATTTTTTAATTAATTTACCTTGTTTTATTAAAAAAAATCGACGAAGACGGACGGACGCAAAGAACTAACCTCCGCCGTGGCGTCTGGACCTCACAGGCGACGGTGTGCCGCAGCACGCACGCACTTGTACGCTTCCATCGTCGCCCAGGTTCTGTCACATATTTACAAGCGAACCACTCCCCCTCCCCCCCAGCCTGGCCCGGGGTTTCCCCCCTCAAGCCTTCGACGTATTGTCCTTGGCACCACGGGTCGGTCTCCTTCCCGCCGCCGCCGTCGGCCTCCGATCTCCGCCTCCTGCAGCGTCGCGGCCCCCTCGGATCCCCGGTCGTCTTCCTCCTCGTTGGGAGTGGGTAGAGGGGACGCCTCAGACGCCGCCTCCTCCACGGATTCGGATGGGCTTGCGTGGGAGGCGCTGATGTCAGTGCTGGGCTCGTCCTCGGCCAGTTCTCCGATCTCATTGAAAGCATGGTCAGGAAACTTCCTTGCCTCCCCGCTTAATTTGAATTACTCATGTTTTTTCGCTCATGGGTGGGTCTCGTTGTGCTTTCCTGCGTTTTGAACGGATTGGGTTTGTTGGGTGGTGATTCTGGGGGCGAGAACCCGGGTAGGCTAGGGTTTTTTGGTTTTCGGCTGGTAATCTTGTTGGGATTGAACGCTGTCGCGCCTTGTTGCGTCTTCTACGTTTGTTCATTTTGCATCCGAGCGTATATATCTGCGTCGTGCAGGCAACATCCAAGAAGGTCATCACTAGGGAGGAGTGGGAGAAGAAGCTCAGTGACGTAAAGATCAGGAAAGAAGACATGAACAAGCTAGTTATGAACTTCCTGGTGACAGAAGGTTATGTAGAGGCGGCGGAGAAGTTCCGCCTGGAGTCGGGCACTGAACGTATCCTTGTCTTGTGCATTTCTAGTATTGCAAGGCCATTTTCATTTGCTGTTGTTGTTCCTGGTTTTAAGTGTAGTTTGACTCAAAAAAACTTGATTACAGCCACAAACGTGTGTCCTCTGTTTTTTTTTTGTTGTGCTGACCATTTTGGGGGAAATATGGTTGATTATCCTTATTGATACGCAGCAGATATCGATCTTGCAACCATAACAGACCGCATGGCTGTCAAAACGGCTGTACAGTCTGGAAATGTTGAGGATGCTATCGAGAAAGTCAATGATTTGAACCCAGAGGTATGACGATGCTTCCATATAACACTACAAAACCTGGATGTGTAATACTGAAGAAATAACTATTCATGTCGATCATGTCCCTTTTCCAAAGGATATCTCATATCTATTTCTACATTGAGCAGTCTTTTTCACATGACTTTAGTATCAATTGATAGTAGATTAGTCTGAAAGGTGCATCACAAAGGGGAGAAATTTTGTTAATGGACAAACAATTTCTGAGCAGGCCTAAGATGAATGCTCTTAGATCTATGGGTAGGCCGGCCCTGGCTATTCACATGAACATAGGGAATCTATACCCAAGTGTCCCCAAAGACATTGAGATTTAGTGTTAGAATAGAGGGTATTGGTTGAATGAGAAATAGGATGGTAATTGAAGGAATTTCTTTTCTTCATAGTCTTCATACTTATGGATGGTTGTGTTTGAGGTTATTGATTACTTTAATAATGGAGATTTTCAACTGTTAATTGGGACAAAAGTAAAGGTATGCTTTATAACAAACAAAGGAAGATGTTAGAAGAACAAGAACTTTGTTAAAGGAGGAAAAGGATGGAGTGGAATTTTGGCACTTTTAGACATAATGAATAACCCAGCATATGCCTCGCAGTGGAACCAGCTTCACTCCACCCCCACCCCCAAATCCAGAGGTATTATAGTAGGTTGAGCCACACAAGATCCAATATACTGAGGTAACGGACTGAGCTAGTCAGAGGTAAGCATGGAAGCATAGTTTTGCCTGAAGTACTGAAGGAACCTATGCTAACTAATCACTTGATGCTGCTATATGGTAGTTTCCTTGAGCAATATCCAGGCAGAAAATTCAATTTTTGGCCTCAACATTAAGTGATATCTCAATTGAGAAATCTTTCAAAGTGAGAGTAAAAGGATACTTACAAATTGGAAGTAAAGTAATGCAGATCAAACCTTTTTTCTTCTCATTGAAGTTGAGCCGGTAGCCAGGAGGTGCATATGTAAATGGGTTCATAACCAAGCCAACACTGGTTGGCTAATGGTGTGGTGACTTCTCATTTTGTGAGCTCTATCCTGATATGTTCTGGGTGGCTTCTGATCCTCAGCTCTTAGTTTCTCAGGTCATTGATATTTCTTTATTGGGCAGTGTGTGGGCACCCACATTCAGGATGGATTTGACATATTTGGATACTATTCAGCTTCAGGACCTTCTTTCCAATCTTTCTTCCATGGCCTTTTCAGATTCTCAAGACCAATGGGCAGTGTGTGGGCACCCACATTCAGGAGGGATTTGACATATTTGGATACTTTTCAGCTTCTGGTCCTTCTTTCCAATCTTTCTTCCATGGCCTTTTCAGATTCTCAAGACCGATGGACGTGGAGATGGGAGAAAGCTGGTTGCTACTCGGTCAGATCCACCTATAGTGTCATTTCAGATGGTGGTGTTTGGCACGGTTTACATTCTCAGGTGTGGAAGCCTAATAGTCCTTTAAAGGTGAAATTTCTCATGTGGAGAATTCTATTGGAAGGCTGTCCACACGTGATAAACTTCACAGATTTTTGCCGGACATTCAGACCACTTGTTCTCTACGGGGTGGAGGATGAATCTATTAATCACATTTTTACTGGCTGCTCCTACTTCTCTATTGTCTAGAGGGAGGTGGCTACAAGAGCTTATTGCACCATCCCCTCCCACTTGGAGATTAAACAGATGATGATGAAGTGGAAGAGACAGCGGCCTACCAAGGGTGATAGGATAGTGTGGTGGCTCATTTTGTATGCTACTCTATAGATGATTTGGGGTGAGGAACAGGCGGATTTTTTCAAGGATTGCACGGGATGCTGAATCTCTTTTTGGTGGGATTTGTTGCAAAGTTAGGGAATGGGCTTCCATCATTTGTAATGTGGATCAGGCCAACTCATCACTTTTTGTCTTGATGGGGAGTAGACATGTATAGGCCTTTCCAGGTTAGATGGCTTTGTATAGGCAGGCTGGATTAATTTTTTGGGGTTTCCTTTGTTGGCCTATACTTGTACATTCTTTCTTCCATTTTAATATGCTGTGGTACTATCCATTTTTCAAAAAAAAAAACACTGGTTGGCTGATACCTAACAAAGATTAAACTAACAAAGTATCGAGAAGCAACTTAATAATCTAGTAAGGTTATTCTTGAAAGGAAATTGAGCAACCGAATAGTTCCAAGGATCTTCAATTATAGGATGATAGTCAATAACCAAACAAGACAATTAGTGATCCTGTCCAGATTCTTCTCAGACCATTGTGCAATTGTGAACTTCATAATTCTAGATAGTGAACTCTTTAGGAATGATTCTCAGACAAACTTATGGATAGATGCATAGGCTGGTGGTAAGAAATCATCTACTGTGGTATATTTGCAGAAACACTGGAAGGTCTATTTCTAAAAAGAGACATCATCTAGACTGTTTTGGAAGCTGTTCCTTATAGTTATCCAAGGTGTATGGCTGGAGTCATAAGTCATGGCAGCTAGTCGACTGACTATCTTGTTTCAGAAGACATGGATATGTGATCAGCTACTCTGCTAGTTATGTTGTGGGTAGTTTGGAAGGAGAGAAATAACAGAACTTTCAGAAATGAATCCGAGCAACCAGCAGAGATTATTACTTTTTCACATCATGTGGCTGTGATGAAAGTAATAGCACAGACGGAATCTGTACGAGAGAGTTATATGTATACCCTCAAGATTTATTTTGTTATTGTACAGTGCCATATCTTACCATGTTCTCCATAATAAATTATAGGGAGAATTACCAATCAGTCACTGGCTTTTGTGGGACTTATTTTTAGGTCCCTGGCTTACAGACTTATAGAGTTAGAGACTTACAGAGATAATAAGGGACTTACAAAGTTACCAAGGACCTAAAAATAAGTCCCCAAAAGTCAGGGACTGATTGGTAATTCACTGTAAATTATATTGTATTCCATCATATACAGTTTCACCATCCTCGGCTTTTTGTTTAGCTTTGGGTGGATTAAGAGAGAAAAAAGACTAATTGATCCTTAATTTCCTCATATAATAAAAGTGAGGACATATACCATATATTTACAGTTTCCACAACATATTTCATTTATTCCGGTAGTATTAGAACTAAAGGGGTATAATATGTCTAGCATGAGTATCAAATTTAAAACATGTCACTTAATAGAACAGAAGCCCACCCCAATAGGATATTACTTTTTTAGAGTAATGAGCATACTTTTGAATAAACCCTAGTTCTCTAGCTCAATTAAAATCTTCTAGATGACAGTACATGTGAACAGTGAAGAACAGTCCACTTTGGACTCTATGGCAGGCTTTCGATAAAAAAATCTAGTTCTAAGGAAAGATGAGTTCTTTTTTTTTGGGGGGGGGGGTGGGGGGTGGGGGGTGGGGGAATAGTAAATCGAATACAAGCTAATGCATTGTATGGGCTTCATATCAGGTGGACCAGCAGTTGGGCATAAAGGAATTCAGGTGTCTTTTGCTTGGTTTGGCAGTGTGGAATGGAATCCCACTCAGCTCATGAACATTTCAGTGGAAAACGGCCCATGTGCTGGGCATGATTAACTCCCTGCCCATCTGCCATTCCTTTTCTTATCTAAAATTGGGGCCTTCCATGACATTGGATCTCTTAGATCCAACGGCAGAATTGGTTGTCATTGGAGATTCCTTTTCTACCGATCCCCAGCCTTATCTGATATGACTAGTAATTTATGCGGCCTTCGATGGTGTCTCTAACATTCTGCATTCAAACAAGCATTCATGTGTGTCCACCTTTACATGCTTAGTGTGAATGCAGTAGGTGTGAATCTCAGTATGCTCATGCAGCTTTACTGGAAGAAACTGATGAAGGTTTCTCTTTAGTAGACAAAAACAATCTTGCAAAACCACATTATTTGCTGAATCTTTATTTAGAGATTGTGTGCTAAACTAGTACTTTTTTGCAAGGCATTGGATGCAAATTGAATTGTGATGCTGCACATTCATTCTACATACTATTCTAGACTAGTTGCATGTGATAATGGATCCTCCTAAGTTGTGTGCTTGTTATCTAATAATGCAAATTAACCACCACTAGACACCCTTTTTTGTGGTCTGGGTTTGGATAAAGCAGAATGTAGGGGATTAAATTGAGCACTAACCTGTGCAGATATTGGATACAAATCCTGAGCTATTTTTCCATCTTCAACAACAACGGATGATAGAGCTTATTCGTAATGGTAGAGTAGAAGAAGCTTTGGAGTTTGCACAGGAGGAACTTGCACCAAGAGGTGAAGAAAATGTAAGTTTCCTCCACAATTCTGTGTCTTCCTCAGGTTCAACAATGGTTTGGCTTACACCAATTTTGGTTGCTTGAATGTTTTTATCTTTTTTGTTCATTTTGATGATCATCTAGTTTAAAGAAAATTATATAACGTTTTCTGTATCAGGCACAGTTGTGACTATATCAATTAATTGGGCCGGACTCTGTTAGAGGCATATTACATTTTTTAGTTGGCTGTACCTCTTAAATGGATTTCTGGCCATTTTGCAGCAAAGCTTCCTTGAAGAACTGGAGAAGACTGTTGCGCTTTTAGCTTTTGAAGATGTATCAAATTGTCCAGTTGGCGATCTTCTGGACATGTCTCAGCGGTTAAAAACTGCAAGTGAAGTGAATGCAGCTATCCTTACAAGCCAGAGCCATGAAAAGGGTCAGTCTATTCTCACCAATTTATTTTGTAGAATTATTGTTATTATCTTGTTTTTTTGCAAGTATTCCCATATCTGTGCCAAGGAAAAGTCTTGTTACCCGCCCCCAGTTGAGCTAAAAATTGAGCGTGTTAGGAAGGAAGAAAATTAAAGCTTTTAATTGCTCCCTGATGTTGTTTTATTTGTCTCACTTACGTGGAGATGGGAAGTTCTCTTAGGTCATGAACAGGGACAACTCTCACCCACATGTGCACGTGTATCGGTAACTTTTATGATATCTTTTCAAGGATTTTGTAGGAATAGAGGAAAATAATTTTTCCCATCACTTTGGATCTTGTTCATGTCACCCGTGGAAACAGGAAGAAGCTTTCTCTCACCCCCACCCCCACCCCGTTTGTGTTTGTGTCGACACATGTAAGTCCATGGAAAAAAGCCAAAAGAATATCCCAAACAAGGAGTTCATGTGATATATTGTTAACGGCAGCTTCCTCGTACAGAGATAGAGTTACTGTATCAACCAGAGATGAACATGGGAGCTTATAAAATTTTGTCCTTTTTCCTTCTGGTGTATGTAAGAAATTTTCAATATTTCAAACAAAATGGGTTTACGAAGATGGCTTCGATGAACAAAATTTTGTAACAACACTAAAGGGAAATCCCGGGGCGGTGCTGGAGGGAAGACGATCAACTTTGAGAGATTTTATGTTTACTATCACTGCCAACTATAAAATTTACAGAAATTGAATAAAAAAAAGTCATTGTTGGGTAATGATTGAGATGGGATGAGGAATCTCTCCTCAGCCCTCTTCAATTGTGCTTCCTCTTCCAAAAAATGAATTGAAGAACCATTGAATTGGATCATTATTTGCTTTGTTTATTCTCTTCATTCGTTATTATTTTTTCCTTTAAATTTGAAATATAAAAAATGATGAGCCTTGTCAATTGCTTTTGTTAAACTCGAATTGCAGACCCGAAACTACCAAGCTTGTTGAAAATGCTAATATGGGCTCAAAACCTGCTCGACGAGAAGGCTGTTTACCCCCGCATCAATGACCTGTCATCTGCAAAACTTGAAGATCCTGCAGTTTAAAGGTTTTTCCTTGTATGTTGTACTATGAATCAGGCAACTACCGTGGAACACGATGTGAATAGTTCCCTCGGGCTGCCTTTTGCTGGATTCTTATTCGCAACCCCACCCCCCACCCCCCCCCCAAAAAAAAAGAAAGAAATTTTCTTGGTCAATTCCGGTAGAACTGCATTTATTTGTAACCCAGCTGCTTTATGTATAGTCCTGGAGAACGTGGGGGTGCTGCATTCTGATTACATAGGGAGGAGTTTTAAGTATGAAATCAACTGTTTTCTTGACTAGCACTTGTATCTGGCAAACTTCTAGACATTTTGTTTGTTCTTTTGTCCGAAATAAACGCAAGATGTTGCGGTTACGAATTGGTGCCTGCCCTTGTCCTTTATGCGGAATATGGCAGAATTTGGGCTTCCATTACTGGCTTGAAGGCTTTTTAGATCAGGTGCATTGATTTGGACGTGTTGACGGCATGCCAAGTGGTCATGAACTGTAGGCATGCCGGAGTTATGGATCTTCCCTCCCCGTGTTCATTTCAACTCGCACTATTCTCGTGCCTCTGTTAAACAGAGATTTTTATTCCTTCGGTTGTTTTTTTTTTTTTTTTTTTGGTCATACAAGTGAATTTTGTTCTGAATTGGTGATCCCTTTGTCATAGCACACTCACAGTAAAGAAACTTTGAATCAGAGAAATGTTTATACTTATTTGGACGGATAGGAAAGATTACCCTTTTCCAGCTTATCCGTCGCTCTTATTTGTTACTTGTTGCCCTTATGCACTAGGGCTGATAAATAAGTTATTAAGGGTGAAAAATGGGTTTTTAATAAGAGAGACAAATAATAGATAAGGGGGACAAATAAGTTTGAACTGAGTAGTTTTTACTACCCATCCAAATTAGTAAGTATTTCTGTTCTTATTTAAGATTATGAGTTAAACATCGCCTGGAAATTGGTTTTTTTTCTTTATGACAAGCTATTTGTATAGGTCACAAGAGTGCTTAGTTTTTTTATTGGAATGTGTTACAGATGACATCTCACGTATGAACGGCCAAAAGACTTAAAATATATATAAAATGATAATATATTCATCACTTTCGGCCCATTAATCTTATTTTAAAAAAAAAATTTAACCGTCGAATCATGGTGCGATGCATAGAAATTTGCACCTCAACATAGGCCCGAAGGTGAAATATGTGTATTTTTAAAGAAATGGGGGAAGAAAAGCCCGAACATGCAGGAAGTTCTTCTCAAAAAACAATCTACTTTCGAGTTTCTTTCTACACCTGAACATGCATGGATATTAAAGATTCTTTAGGACATGTCATAGCAATTGATGATTGCTACTTCACAATAGTACATGATTTTTAAACATATATGTGCATTTTTCTTATGCATCTGTGTCTGGGCATATGCAGAATTTCTGAGGTTGAACTCTGGAGATCCTTTTGTGAGAGAAATTCAAACATTCAGACTTACCTTCTTTGGTCAAAGTCTTCTACTTCTCTCATAACATACACAATCTCTACCCTTTGTCTTCTTACTTACAACATGTCAAGAGCATTAGATAACTGAATGCACAACAACCAACACAAGAAAAAAGAATGATTTAATTAAAGATCAAACAGGATTTGAAAAAAAAAAAAAATCACAAACTATGCTAAGAATTAATCTGATAATTTTCTTTGAATTTACAATTCCGAGCCTTGGACTGAGTATGGAGAAAAGAAGAAAGAGAAAACGTGAGTTCTCTGAGTATCACTTACTGTGTGGATCAAAGTGGAACACAAAATTGATTGTTACATACTCACTACTTCTGTGGACTAAGTAGAGCTCAAAATGAGGTCACAAGTCCTATTCCTAGCTCCTCTGCAAGCTCATCCCACAAGGGAAGGAGTGTTAACACCACAAAGAAAACCGTCGTCCCGATTGCTACTTGTCTCCAAGTTCCAACCTCAGAAACATCATTTAAGCATGGTTTCTCTGGTGCCCTCTGTAAAACAACACACGAATATGATCAAGATAAACCAGAAACATGAATAGGAGACCCAAATCTCGTGTCAATAAGTGGAGATTGCACCTGGCATATTAGCACGTATAGGCCCCACGGAAGAGACAATGGGCCACCAAGCTAGAAAGCAGTGAAAGAATGCATTAGATGAGCTTATGGAGGGGACAATGTAACCGAGAGGCAGAAAACAAAGAGAGGTGAGGTGGTGGAATGGAATTTGTAACATCACAAGTTCTACGTGGAGGTGATAGGAGATGAAAGCTGTTACAGCTTTGGAAATAAATACTATGTTAGTAGTTTCACATAGTTTTTGCTTTTCTTCTGGTCTTGAAAACAGCGAAGGGCACCATGAAAACTAAAACTGGGTATATGTCGCAGTTTTCATGTGCCCTGCCGACCAAGTGCAACCTGACATGAGAGGAACCTGATAAGGCAGCTTAATAACATGATATGGGATAAGTTTTAAGCGGTGGTTATGGTGAGAGAATAGTTTTCTTTCTTGCCCCTGTTGTTTGGTGATGCAGAGAGACTATTGGATATCTAGACAAAGATCCTATACATGGTGCTGCTTGCAGCCACCATAAGATATATCATCCCAAATCAGTGGGCCTCTGTCGACTTCCATGGATTGGTGGGTCGTTTGGAGCTAAGTGGACCTGGCTTACAGAGGCTAGGGTAAAAAAAACTCAGCTTCAAGCTGATCCCTGGAAGCTAATGCAAGTGTAAACTCAGTTTGCAGATAAACCACCTGGAATATTCAGCCCTAAACAAGGAAATAACCAAGTCTAAACTCGCAGCTCACAGAAAAACACCCAGCATATTATCTCTTTTAAGACAAGGAATCCCCTGTAAAATGTTTCTTTTCTTATAATAATGCATCTAGCCTATTCGAAGTAGCATTTGTAGTGAGAGGTTTTTACCACTCCAAGGCCAAGCAAAGCGTACGTTGTCAACCCAAATGCTAGAAGGGCATTCTTTCCAAAAGCACCCTGTCAAGTATCAAGTTATCAAATGCCTGCTTAACTCCAAAGTATGAAAAACAATGCTATGAAAACTAAAAGGAAAAGTAAAGCAGTTGAATGTCAAAATAACAGAAAAACAATGGAAAGAAATTATCCCAAGGATTGACCAGGCAGAAAGGTATACAGACATGGAGTAAGAAAGGCTTTAGCAAATTCATGATTGTGCATGCAGTAGTTGGGTTTCCATGAATTACCATATATATCTACATCTAGAGTAACGGAGAAAGGGGAGAATGTCACACTTCAATAAGAACAGTCGATGCCCTTTTTCTACTGTGTTTCACCCACAAATGTATAAGGTTTTCCGAATCGGAATCGGAAGGCGAATCGGGTTGCTCCTGATTCGCCCCGATTCCCCCAGAATCGGTCCGAATCGGACCGATTCGCATGGGTATATTATATATATAATATATCATATGATATATATATATATATATTACATAAATCATATTTCAGACACATTTATATTTATTAAATACATATATGTAATATATATCATATTTATAATGTATAACATATATTACAAATATGATATAATAATATATATAAAGGGAATCGCGGCGAATCAGGGATCGGGTTTCCCCTGATTCGCACCGATTCGCCCCGATTCGGCAAACCATACACACAATTCTCAATTTCTTTTCTCAGACAATTTGGCCCATTCTAATTCCAACTTTCATGCTTCTTGGGCCTTTCCAATCGAATACAGCAGAAAAATGAGCTCTCATCACAAAACTTAAGTGTTATGGCTGTAAGCGGGCATAACCTAGGCAATGAGTGAGGTCACTCCTGCCCAGACAACTGCACCAAATGACATCCAAAAATACCATGTGTATTTTCCTGTGTTTGTCGACTGTTTGGCTTTTCATATTTATTTTCAAGTCTTACTTAATATGGTAACTAAAACACTAGTAATAGGAACACTGTATTTCCCGTAATGATTTGTTTATTTATTGTTCTAATATTCACTTTTTTCATTTTCAAGGAGTTGACAATAAATTCATCATTTTCTTCACAACTTTTATCTTGCTAATCAGCATCCATAATTCCATAGAACCAAGAGAAGGTAACAGCAAGATGAACTGTCCTCTAGAGGGCTGTTTTAATTCTTCCCCCAGTCAAATGTAACTCAAAAAAGTCCTCCATAGCAACCCTCCCTATCCCCAGACATCCCAGGTAGAAGACATGCCTGCAATACACCCTTAAAGCCATCCCAAGGACCTAAAAGTCCTCCAAGAGATACCCTTTGATACCCAAATAAACTAGCCATGACAATGACCCAAAAGAAAAAGTTGGAAGACAATCAACCAACAAGACCATCCAGCAATGCCTCCCTACATCTTCACTGTGCCCCTTTTCTTGGTGTCTGCCTCGCAAATTGGCCCTCTTCTTCATTGCCAACTCTGAACCAGTACCCTCCAAGTAGATGCCAACCATCTCTGCAAGTGATTGAAATTCGTCCATCAAGACATTCTTAATGTCGTACCCCTTCATGGAACCTTTTTTCACCTTGGAACCTCCATATATGCCTTGTAATCTATTCTAGTCTTACACCAATTTGCACGATAGTCAGGCCCAGCTCTAGTTAATGGATTTTTGACACTGACCCTGCATTCTCCTACATTGATGCTGTCGGAAATCCTACCCCGAGATCAAGAGTTAGCAGCATAACTTCAGTTTTTTTTTCGGTGGTTGGAAAACTAACCTATTACAATATCCTCATAAATTCTTATAAACCTGCTTCCCCTGAGATTTGAACCTGTGACCTCATCCCGGTGTACATGGAGGGCTAACCATTAGACCACTTCTTGATGTACGCAGCATAACTTCAGTTGTCTTCCACTAGAACAATAGAATGCACCACCAGCATGCCTCTATACTGGGAGAAAGTAGCCAATGCTGCCAAACCTTGTCACCATCTGCCCAAACTGACACCACCAGCTGGGGCCAAACTCCAACCATAGGGGAGAAGCTGTTATGACTAATTCCCATCACCATTTTCACTTCAACACCGTTATTGCCACTGCTGACACTAAATAGATGTACCCAAACATTGCTCCCACCATTATCATTATGCATAGTAAAGCTGCCTACTCTCCGCTTGTACTTGGGGTACCTCTACCCATGGAAACCAATCTCTCAAGAATCTCGTGAAATTCTCGGTCTCAGCACCTCCCCGAGAAACGAGAAGGCCAAGATGAGTAGTCAAGGTTCCTCTTAAGCCAGGGTTGGCAGGATCCTCTTATTTACCTGAACATCATTTAAGTAAATGTTATAATTAATTTGTAGTTTCATTTACTTAAAATATTACATGTAAATAAGAAAGTACCCCTCATTTGAATCTAATAAAAATATAAAAAAATCATGTCTTACCAAAAAAAAGTCAACTCTCTCATCTAAGAAGAAAATTGCGATTTTGGTGATTCCATCAAAATGATGACTTTCTAATCCCTCATAATTTGGTCTAACTAAAAATTTCATAATTCAAATAAACCACATGGAATACTACAAATTCTAAGCCCGGTGAAATAAGTCAAATGTGCATGTGACTTCTCCAAGGAACTCACTCTCCTATTGATAATACTTAGTCCACTGTGATATTCAGATAAATAAGATATTTTACCATGAGTTCCCATGTCATGAATTAAATTTTTTATGTTTAAAGTAAAACCCTACGGAGAGAAAAATGAAAACACACATCCTGAATCCCAATTCCCACACTCTTGTTGTATGATATATATGAGCCTATGTCATCCATGGTTGAGACTTGAGAATGTATGCAATTATCTATGTTCCTTAATCTTACAAACCTCAAAACTTAGGCAATGAGGTTGAAGGGCCCAGGATGTATAAGCACAGGAAGCCCACATGATTTTTCCAATATGGGACTATCCCATTCGGGGCTCCAACACTCCCCCACACGGCCAAGATGGGCCGTGGAAATTAAATTAGAAAGGAGGTGGCGCAAATCACCATAATGGGCTCTGGCCCTGCTCTGATACCATCTAACAAACCTCAAAACCTAAGCATTGAGGTTGAAGGGCCCAAGATGTATAAGCATAGGAAGCCCACATGATTTTTCCAATATGGGACTATCCCATTCGGGGCTCCAACACTTAAGAAATTATCTATGCGAACCTATGTGATCCACACTTTTATGTTATCCTGATCTCCCAAGATCTTGCCGAGATCTCTTCTCTTTGACTCCCCCCCCCCCTTCCCCCCCAAGACGAAGCTGAGATCCGATATGGCAAACATTGCCTCTACTAGTTCTTACACCATGCTCATTCCGCTAGTCTCAATGATGACCCTGGCAGGGGAAGAAGACTGCCCCCATAGTAGCCTGCTACAAACACAGCTGCAGCCGACATTGCCTGTGTGTCTAGGCTGCCATTATAGATGTCTCTATGGCCACATTGCCTCTTCCAGTAGCTTTCATGTCCAATGAAGCCACCACTGGCATGTCCGGGCTAGATGTTGCCTTAGCAATGGCCTCCCCTCCTCTTAGTTGCCCCACCAACCTGAGAAACCTAGTCAGGGACACTAAACTCCTACTTTCTCCTCCAGATTGCTTTCCTGTTAGATGCTTTCTCCCTTCGTAGTATGTAGGAGTGAGTGATTGGTTTGAACTTTGAACTATATTGGCTAAAACCAGAGAACAACCGTTGGTCCCTTGCCTGGTTTGGCCAATGTTAGTCAGTACCATCTGGTCTGTCGGCCCATCCCCATTCACCTATAGAGACCAGGTATTTAAAGCATTCTATAGTTCTTACTTGTTGAATGTTGAATTTCCATGTGATTCACTCCATTGTTTAGAACTTGGGACATGTTCAATAAAGTCAAAACTTAAATATTATGATTATAAGTTTCCATATTCTTTTAACTGAATTTAAGTGTGACAGTATTGGAATTCATCAGTTCCCAGATTGAACCAGAACTGCGCCCACCAGTTCTAGAACTAGTTCAACAGCTTCAGCTTTGGCAATCTCGCCATTCCATTCGTTCACGACTGTTCCTTCCAGCTACTCTGTTCACAAGTTCCATTTATAATGTATCTATTTTCACAGTGCCACAATTTTTTTCATGATCCTATTTTATATCTATATATTCAATATAAATGCAGAACACATAGACTATTACTTTTAATCGGGCAATGGATACGCACTTAGTAGTTCTCTCTGCACTTTTGCTTAGCTGCCTTGAGAAACTATGCTCAAAACCAAAAGATGCTAATATAAGCTAATTATCCAACACAGTTTACCACAGTAGTTTGATGATTATACATCAATACTGACTTACTTGGAAGCCATCAAAATTGCATTTATGAGAAGTTCATTATTAAATTCTCCGAAAAATAAACCAGAAGTTATTCAACAGGAAAGTAGGAAGGGCAGGTGACAAAAACAATTAAAAAAGAGAATTACTGCATGTGCCCATTGGGATCAAAGTATTGTGCTTCAAGCATTTCAAAATTCAAAACTTAGGCAGAAATTCCTACCCAAAAATGTTTATTTTGAATCAGAATACACTCATCTTGAGGTAATTTGCAACCATCACATATTCAGAGTGTCAATGAATATGTGACTACATGATCTCCATTTTATACCTAAATGGATCCCAATGTATCACATCTGTTTTGAAAGCCTACATCCAGAACAAAAGGTAAAAAGATACCTGTATCGCTCTTCCACCGTCAAGGCATCCCACAGGAAGCATATTAAAAGCTGATGTTGTCAAACCACACCTGTAGAAGATGCACAAAAAATAAGCATTTGAATATGCAATGAGCATTAAAATCTGAAGATGGTAGTTGTACTTCACCAGCCGGCAATCACAAGAGGATGTATTGAAACTGTTGCAGCATGCATGGCCCTGCATATCAATTAAATACATCACAAAATCAAAAAGAAAGATGCAGCAATATGAGATAGACTCAATCACAATTATGGGAAGCAATATTGCGTGTTTTGGCAGTTATTCTTTTTGAGCTTCCAAGTTTTGGTATTAACACAGAAATTTTATTGCATATTACAGTTCCCCGAACACTAAGAAATAGAACATACGTGTAGCCAAGAAAAGCCCTGCTAATTAGTCCAAGGAGCAAAGAACCCTGGAATAACATGCTCGGAACCTTCACCAGATATCCTGCAGCATCTGGATTTGATGACAGCAAGAGACCAACAAAGAACATCGAAAATGAAAGTGCAGCTCCAGCCAGCGGTCCCGCAATTGAGACATCAACCTTTGTCTTTCGATCAGGAAGAATGGATTTGAACTACAGAAAATAGAAAATGAGGATAATGCAATAGGATGCAAACATAAAAAAATGCTAACATAAGAATAACGTGGCAAGTAGTTCAGAGTTCAGACCAGTTGACAAGAAGAAACGATGAATAGGAACAGTTATGCCAAATGCATGGACTCTGCATCTTTGATGTATAAAACATAAAGAGGAAACTATATAGCTAATCATTAAAATCCCAACATGCTGCAATTCTGAAAAAAATGACGATGAATATCTCACAAGGCTTTACAATGAGCAAAAGACTGGCCCTCTACAATTATTAACTGGCTACTCTATTTTCTAAATGATTGATTGACTTTACAACATCCATACCGGAAAAGAAAGAAAGAAAGCTATTATCAACTAAGGAAAAATTACAACCAACCAACATCTTTATCAAAAATGTTTGTCTGTTGAAAGTCCAAGCATGCAGTTCTGCATAATAAACTATCATATCATGTGAGTCACAAAATTCAGAGCTCACAATGAACCTCACCTGAGTAATAGCACCAAAACTGCCAAGGGTAATGTTTGGAATGAAGTAAGGGATTCCCAGCTTCACCTTCTTAGGAAATGCCGCCAAGAAATGGCCAACCTCCTAAATGTTAGAATGAATTGGAAATTATTAAATAAATAATACATCCATTGCATGTCATAAAAAATGAAGCAATATCAGTCAAGACAGCATAAAAATGAGGATAAACAAAATGTATCTTATTTTCGGATTATCCCTTCAAACAACAATAAGGGTTTCATTGTCACCGTCTAAGATTCATCAATATGGTGAATTCAATAATGCATCTCAGTGAAGTTAAAAATAAATTATGCAACATAAACAGAAACTAATTTTCAGTTTTGTGCTGGCATGAATAATAGCAAATTAATGCTGTCATAATCAATGAGAACCTTTCTTCCACGAGGAAAATCCATTCACATCATGACATGTAAATATTAGACAGAATAAGATATTAACGAGATAAATGAGTAATACTACAGGTCACATTGTTGCCACTGAGTTAGCCACGCTCATCTCAGCCATCTGATCCAATGATTCGACAACCGAGATCAGGTTGACTGAAGTCTGGAACTTGCCTTGGTGCTCCATAGCTCAGCAGCACTGAACTTAAGTTCCACTTTTCCTATCCAACTTTCAAACCAACAAGTGGAAAACCATTTCAGGTGGCAAAAAGGAGTGGCACCATAGCATTACTCGAGAGAAATAATTACATGATTGATGCCGCTTTTATCTATGGCGCGAGTTCTGAACATAGGAAAAGAAAAAGGTTAATTCTACACTTTTCTTCTTCCAGGGTCTGGGACCTGGAACCCTCACCTCGTCACAAAACCTTCCCCCTCTGGTGCCATATGGGACCTGGGTGAATTAAGTTGCCTCTGGGACCTAGGTGAATTAAGTTGGGGCCAAGGTTTGCCATATCGGATCTCGGCTTCGTCTCGGGAGGGTCAAAGAGAAGAGATCTCGGTAAGATCTCGGGAGATCAGGATAACATAAAAATGTGGATCACATAGGTTCACATAGATAATTCCTTAAGGAACATAGATAATTGCATACATTCCCAAGTCTCAACCATGGATGACATAGGTTCACATCATGGTTTGTTGGAGCGGCGATTCGGACCGAATCGGGTTCGCCCTGATTCGATCCGATTCGCATAGGATTATTATATATATATTTAAAATAACACATGTAAATAAATAAAGAAACTAGAAAGTGAATTCTCATGAGTTTGGGTGATGATAGTTTAGATTTGACCAAATCTTAAGAGGTCTCAACAGACTAAGTGTTGTCAGTAGAAGAGTGACTCCCTTGGAGAAGTCACATGTAGGGCTGTTCATAATACGGTCCAACCCGAAAAACCGAACCGAACCGAACCGGCCAGTTTGGTTCGGTTCGGTTCGGGTTGAGAGGTCCCATGGTTCAGTTCGGTTTCCTGTTGGAAAACCGAATGAACCGAATAGATATTAAATATATTTAATAATTAATATATATTAGAAAGGAGCGCATAGCCCAGTGGGCTAGCGCCCCCCAAATCCTTGGGCGGACCTGAGTTCGAAACTCAGGTCCGCCGTCTGGGCCTTAAAGCGTGTTTTTTTTTTTCGGTTCAAACAGAACCGAACCGGTTCGGTTCGGTTTGAACTAAATTTTGGTTCGGTTTCGGTTCACCCAAAAAATGGGGTGAACCGAACCGAACCATGTTCACCCCTAGTCACATGCACGTTTGAGTGTTCCATGTGGTTTATTTGAATTATCAAATTTTTAGATAAGTTAAATTATGAGAGATTAGAAAGTTAGCATTTCGCTAAAATCACCGAAATCACGATTTTCTTCTTCGATGGGAGAGTTGACTTTTTATTGGTAAGAGATATGATTTTTTTGATATTTTTATTGGATTCAAATAGGGGGTACTTCCTTATTTACATGTAATATCTTAAGTAAGTTTCATTTACTTGAACGATATTCAGGTAAATAAGGGGATCCTGACAACCCTGCCTAAAGAGATCCTGACAACCCTACCTAAAGAGGATCCTAACCCTGACTACTCATCTCGGCCTTCTCATTTCTCCGGAAGGGGCCGAGACTGATATTCTCACAAGATCTCGCGCGATTGCTTACCATGGTTGGGGCTGATTTAAGTTGCCCCTCCTCTGGGCCTGAAAAATGTCAATAATTTCAATTGGCTCTCGTACGCAAATGGCTTTGGAGGCTGGGAAATGGAGAAGCAAAGTTGTGGTCCAAGGTCATACTCATTAGGCCCCCTTACTTTTCTTCTTCCAGGGTCTGGGACCTACAACCCTCACCTCGCCACAGGACCTCCTCCCTCTGGCGGGGTATCTCCTCCTACAGAGGTCTTATTGCCTATAGGACCTGGGTGAAGCTAGGGGCTGGTCAAAAGTGTCTCTTCTGGAAAGACAGATGGTGTGGTGACCAAGGTTTGCCATATCGGATCTCGGCTTCGTCTCGGAAGGGTCAAAGAGAAGAGATCTCAAAGAGATCTCGGTAAGATCTCGGGAGATCAAGATAACATAAAAGTGTGGATCACATAAGTTCACATAGATAATTCCTTAAGGAACATAAATAATTGCATATATTCCAAGTCTCAACTATGGAATATAGATGACATAGGTTCACATCATGGTTTGTTGGAGCGTCAATTCGGACCGAATCGAGTTCGCCTTGATTCGATCTAATTCGTATGGAATCAATCCGATTTACATATGATTATTATATATATATTTAATATAACACAAATAAATAAATAAATAAACTAGAAAGTGAATTCTCATGAGTTTGGGCGATTATAGATTAGGTTTGACCAAATCTTTAGAGGTCTCAAGCAGACTAAGTGATGTCAGTAGGAGAGTGGCTCCCTTGGAGAAGTCATATGCACGTTTGACTTTTTTTACCGGACTTTAGATTTTTAGTGTTCCATGTGGTTTATTTGAATTATCAAATTTTTAGATAGGTTAAATTATGAGAGATCAGAAAGTTAGCATTTCGCTAAAATCACCAAAATCACGATTTTCTTCTTCGATGGGAGAGTTGACTTTTTATTGGTAAGAGATATGATTTTTTTGATATTTTTATTGGATTCAAATGGGGGGTACTTCCTTATTTACATGTAATATCTTAAGTAAATATAACATTTACTTAAATGATATTCAGGTAAATAAGATGATCCTGACAACCCTGCCTGAAGACATCCTGACAACCCTGCCTGACTCATCTCGGCCTTCTCGTTTCTCGGGACAGGGCCGAGACCGATATTCTCGCGAGAATCTCGCGCGATTGCTTACCATGGTGGTGACTTCACTTTGGAGTCCTTGTTTCTCAGTCCTTTTGCTATTTCAGCATCTCCACTCGGCTCTGTGCCCAAGCTTTTAACCAATAGGTCCAGGGAGGTGCCTGGGCTCTGGCTTTTAAACATCACTTCCTTCATGAGGAGATGGAGCAGTTCCAGGGCTTGATGAGTCTGATACTACCTTTTCACCTATTGGATAGGAAAGATGTTTGGATTTGGAGATGGGGGAAGGGAGCGGCCTTCTCAGTCAAATCAGCTTATGAAGTTTGCTTGGATGGGGGTGTGTGGTTTGCCTTTTTTCAGGAAGTGTGGAGGCCGGCTAGTCCTCTCAAGGTTAAGATTTTGATGTGGAGGATTGCTCATGGGAGGCTTCCCATTAGGAACAAATTGCTCCGGTTTTGCTTGATGTGAACGCAATCTGATGTTTGTGTGGAGTTGAAGAGGAGTCTTTAGATCACCTTTTTGTGAGCTGCTCTTATTCTCAGGGGTTATGGAGGGAGATTGCTCAGAGGACTGGACGAGCTATCACCTTGCGAGGTGATGCTGCCTCTTTGTTTCAGGATTGGCATAAGCATTGGCTCCTCAAGTCCGATTAGAAGGTTTGGCGGCTTATCCTTCACGCTACCTTATGGGCGATCTGGGGGAAGCGAAACCACCGTATCTTCAGGAGGGCATCCTGATTGGAGGAGATGCTGGTCTATTTTCTTTGTAGGGTGAAGGAATGGGTGGTCAATTAGTCTAATGTAAATTCATCTCTGTCTCCTCTTTTGGGCATCTTGGGAGTTTAGATTGTTTTGCACCTACTTGGTGTAATATTTATGTATACTTGCTATGGGGGTGTCTTTTTAGGTGTTTTTTGGCCCATCTATGCTTGTACATTATCATTCTTTCTCAATATATATACATGTGGTACTACCCACTTTCTGAAAAAAAAAATCTGGTAAGGACCTTTTTGTTTCGGGTAGCCACTAAAAAATAGATTGCATACTATATAGAGTATATACAATTTAAACAAGCTAGAAATAAGGATATTACATGAAATAGCTGAACTCCCAAAACGCCATATGCCAGTGGTAATGCCGACTCCACAAATGGGTACAGCAACTGCATGTCAGGTGGTTCGGTGGCATTTGGATCAGTGAAGTACTTTACTACATCTGGTGGGAGACTGGCCAACTGCATCATGGGGAAGCACCAAAACAATTAATATGAATTATGAAGCATAAACATGTAGAGTTTATTCCGGTGCTCCGCAGATAAATTGTTATAAAGAAAAATGGCATTAATAAAATACATACCTGGGACGCAATTCCGACTTCCACAGAAGAACCCATTGTGAGAACAAAAAGCAGAAGGGCAATCACATATTGCCAAAGTGTAGTAGGTCCAGGTTCAGAAACTTCTTCCGCAATAGACCAAAACTTACACGTGGTCCACCACGTGGATCAGGTGCTTCTGCATTGGGTTCCTCTACCATAAACAAATTATATTTGTTTCCAGTGACTTCAGTGAGTTGACGTTGAAGTTTTGCAAAAACCTCTTCTCTCTTACCACGCAGGTTCCCAAGGAAAAGGATACCTTCACCAAGGTCTCCAAATGGCTCTTCTCTAGTTACCCAGAATGTGGAGTAACCAAAGAGCTTTTCCTTGATAAGCTTCACATCCGATGGATCCACCTTTTCAGGTCCAAGTAGTTCCATTAGCTTGAAAGAATCAATCTGAAAGCTACTGTACATTGTTCCCTCAGGTGAAACACCAGATGTCTGTCAGTTAAATCATCTGTCAGAACATATCAGCAGAGAATCTATATCAAATGCAGAACTCTTTTTAAATAAGCAGTAACAGAAGCAACATCAAGATAAAACAAATATGACCTGCAAATTTTCAGTTGTTTAAACAATGAACTACATTTTTCAGGACAGTAAAGCATTAGGTTGCAACATTAACTTGAGATGATAGATGCATTTGTACATCTTACCAATAATTGGATGTAGACTAATGAAATAAAGCGTAAAATTTTAGTCAAGTGCAAAAGAGTTGGCCATTGTTGACCAACTTATCTTCATCCCCATGTTATGCCAGGATCATATACATAGATAGAGAACAAGGACTGTGGTGACATGGATGGCAAAGTCGCCTTGGTGACTGGGTCGGCGCGGAGTCGCCAGAGTCGGAGTCGGTCGGCGCCCTGCGACCGACTTTGGCGGGGGAGTGGCCAGGATCCGCGGAGTCCATTAGTTGGGCCGTATCCGCCGGAGTCGCGCGACTCCGACTCGACTCCGCGGATCCCTCCTTAAGGAGGGATCACGGGACTGCGCAGACAGACCTCTGTCTGCGCAGTCCCGAGCCCCCCCTTCCCAGCCCCCTTCCCAGCCCCCTGCCCCCCCCCCTCCCCCCGCCGGAGCTGCCACCCTCGCCGCCGCCGCTGCCGGAGCTCCGAGGAGGGTCGCCGCCGGCCGCCGGCGCCACTGCAAGCCCCGCCGCCGCGCGGCCTCTCTTCCTCTCTCTGTTCTCCTCTCTCTTCTGTGACGTGAGATTTTTTATTTTTTTTAAAAAAAATCTGAAAAAATAGGAAATGTTAAAAGGCTATAGATCTATAGCATATTAACATGTTTATGACTCTCATTCTCTTAAATCTCCAATTTAGCCCTAATTAGGGTATAAAATTAGGAATTTGTGTCCATGAATGAAATTAATGTGCAATTGAGTGTTTTATAGAACTTTTTAGTTGATTAGAGTTTGTTGGTAGACTTAATTGCATTACATGGACTGTTTTCCCTGAAAATCCCCAAATGACCCTAATTAGGTTTTAAAATTTAGGGATTTTAGGTCCTTAATATAATTATTATGTAATTGAGTGTCCAATATATTTATTTAGTTGATTAGATTTTTAATACATTCAATTACATTGCATGATCTGTTTTTTTTTAATCTCAAATTAAACATAATTAGGGGTTTAAAAATAAGAATTTTAGGTCATTAATATAATAAATGTGTAATTGAGTGTTCAATGTGGTCATTTGAGTTGATTAGAGTTTTGTATGTACATTATTTATATTCTATGATATTTTTTTTCATAAATTCCCAATTAACCCTAAATAGGGTTTAAAATAAGGGATTATGTGTAATTAACGTGCAATCAATTGCATTCTTACACAGGAATATGGCACATCAAGAACATGAAGAGCAAGAGGTGGCAGGCCATTGATCCTGGTTGGGCTCATGGTACTCTCCTTGATACATCTAGAAAAGTCAAATGTAATTGGTGTAGAAAGGAGATGTTTTGAGGCATTTATCGCCTTAAACAACATCTGCTGGGATGCTGGAAATGTTTCAAATGTCCGAATTGTCCAATGGGAGTAAATATTGACAACTCAGCAGCAACAAGAACTTCAAGATGAGCTTTCTGGGAGACAGATTCGTAGAGATTATGATCTACCAATTCCCGTGGATGATGATGAAGATGATAATGATGATCCTGATCCTGAGTTTACTGCAGCGGCACGTGCTAGTCGTCGTTCTTATGCGGAGGAAGATGAGAGACGAAGGGGTTTAGGGACATCAGGAGCACATTTGTCTAGAGATGACTCTAGAACATCTCTTCCTAGGAGTACACAGGGTCCTATGGATGCATATATGTATAGATTAAGGTCTGTAAAGCAACCAGGAATCAAGCAGCATTGAAAGGAGTGAAATCCACTGCAAAGGCAGCAAAGGGTGCAATCAAAGGCATTGTCAAATGGTTTTTACATGCAGGTGTGCACATACGGCAGAGAGCCCTATTTCCAGAGTATGTGGATGCAATTGCGGAAGCTGGGCCTGGTCTTAAGGCTCCTACAAGGAAGTACATTTATGATGCTAGGGCTTGATGATGAATATGATGAGTTGAAAAGATGGGTGAGTACTGTTAGAAAAAAATAGAAAACACAAGGGATGGTGTTGCAACCGTGCAGCGGTTTTCTGTTTTTCTCCTCCTATTTAATGAAAGAAAACAAAACGTAGCACATGGCCTTAACTGGCCATAACAACACCACGCTAGCCTCCGCAACGGTCATGGCCTTAACTAGCCATAACACACCACTTATGCCATTCGCAACGGAAGCATTTAAACGCCCCCCCCCCCCCCCCCCCCACGTTCTCAAAAAAAAACAAAAAAAGGAACGTACGGACTTAAACACAGGATTAGCTAACACTCCCCCCTATCCTGATGTTTATTCTACTTGATCTCGACGACGCCAATCTTTGAGCGAAGCGCTTGGAACTTGACCCGGCCAAGTGGCTTCGTGAGAATGTCTGCCAATTGCTCGTCAGAGCTGACATATTCAACATTGATCTTGCCTCCCTCAATGCATTCTCGAATATGGTGACCGAGTATCAATGTGCTTGCTCCGATCATGGAACACGGGATTCTTGCAGAGAGAGATGGCTGACTTGTTGTCCCCCTTGAGCACAGCCTTTAGGCTTGCCACCGCTGATCTCACTTAGTAGTCGTGTGAGCCAAACACCTTGGCACGCCGGGTGGAGACGGCGATGTACTCGGCTCACAAGAAGAGAGAGCCACCACCTTTTGCTTCATGGACTGCCAGCTGATCGGGCTTCGTCCGAGGAAGAAGAGAATCCCCGTAGTGCTCTTGCGATCGTCGACGTCGCCAGCCATGTCGCTGTAACCGAGCAGGTGCATCTGCTCCTCTTCCTTCCTGGCGTAGAAACAACCTTTGCGGAGAGTGCCGGCTATGTAGCGCAGGATGTGCTTCACCGCCGCGAGATGGTCTTCTCGAGGGGACTCCATGAACCGGCTCACATATCCCACGGCGTAGCAATGTCGGGCCGTGTGTTAACCAAGTATCGAAGGCTTCAACGATGCTCCGATATTTGGTTGCGTCCACAAGCGGGCTTGCACTTTGCTTGCTCAACTTCAGCGCGCCTCCATGGGCACTTGACAAGGGTTGCAGTCGCCCATGCCGCTGTTCTCCAAGATCTTGCGCGCGGTATGCCGCTGGTGATTGTGATACCGTCCGGGCATTGATGGACCTCAATCCTAAGTAGTAGCTTAGGAGTCCGAGATCGCTCATCTTGAACATGCTATGCATCTCCTCCTTGAACCTGTAAATCTCACGCTCATTTGATCCGGTGATGACCAGATCGTCCACGTACACGCCGACAAGGAGCCGGGAGACACCTTCTTCGCGCCCGTACACGGCATGCTCCGTGGTGCTTCGCAGGAACCCGAGCTTGACGAGGCTGCTGTCCAGTTTGGAGCTCCACGCCCTCGGCGCTTGGCGCAACCCATACAGAGCCTTCCGCAATTTGAGCACCTTGTGTTCTTGTCCCTCACAAATGAAGCCCGGGGGTTGGGCCACATAGACCTCTTCTGTCAGGTCGCCATTGAGGAACGCCGACTTCACGTCCATGTGATGGACTTGCCAACCTTCATATGCTGCCAAAGCCAGCAACAGCGCACGGACTCCATCCGTGCCACGAGGGCGAACACTTCCTCGAAGTTGATCCCCGACGTTGCACATAGCCCTTCGCGACGAGCCGCGCTTGTGCTTGATGACAGCACCTTGTTCATCACGCTTCACTTGAAGACCCACTTGAGCCCAATGGGTCGTGGCCGGAGGGGAGGTCGACGAGCTCCCAGTGGCGTTGTCCTCAATGGAATTCATCTCCACAAGCATCACCTTGCGCCAGCTTTGGTGCTGCTCGGCCTCGTCGAAAGAGGTCGGCTCGTCGACCGTGATGAAGTGTAGCTCGTCGCCGTCGTCGAGTTCACGTGACGCATGGCCTGGAGCTGGAGCAGCAGCTGACCCGATGATGTTGGTGATGGTGCGAAACCGAAGCGGGGCATCGTCGTGCTCGGCGTCGAGTGACACCGCCGCATCGGATGGTGGTGAGGCGAACTCAACTTCGCCTGTGGCCATGGGCGACCTGGCGTGCGCGCCTATGGCAGCGGGCGTCGATGCGCTCGTGGCCGCGTATGTGCTTGTATCCGGGGTCCATTCCGCGTCGCCAAGAGTCGACTGCAGCTCCTCTGCATTGACTGGCGCTGCTGCGGGCGAACATCCAACTGTGGGCGAGTTGGAACGGGGCGGTGTCCGGCTTTTCCCTGGTTCAGACACAGTAGAGTACTCGACATTGAATGGTTCATTAAATATCACCGCACCTTCCGCGCCATGGGTCTCCCAGTCCCATTTAGCCGATTCGTCGAAGACAACGCTGTGCTTCACGTACACACGTTCGTTGGTAGGGTCGAACACTCGGTATGCTTTGGATCCCGGCTCGTACCCAACGAAGATCATTGGCGTGCTCCGATCGTCCAGCTTCTTCAGGTGCGGCTTCACGTTCTTGACATGCGCGATGCAACCGAACGTGCGGAGGAAGTGCACCGCTGGTCGCTTGCCATGCCAGACTTCATATGGCGTCATCCCATCAACACTACGTGTCGGCGCACGGTTGAGGAGGAAGATAGCGGTGGAGACGGCTTCTCCCCAAAAGGTCGCAAGTAGATCCTTTGCTTTCAGCATGCTCCGAGCCATGGCGACGACGGTCTGATTTCGGCGCTCGACGACTCCGTTCTGTTGTGGAGAGTAGGGGCCGTGAGCTGCCGCTGCACACCGCGCTCGGCGCAGTACTCTCAGCAAACTCTGCCGTGGTGAACTCGCCGCCGCGGTCAGTGCGGAGCACTTTGAGCTTGCGCCCCGTTGCCACCTCCGCCAAGGCTTGGAAGCGCTTGATCGCTGCCAGGGCTTGATCCTTGCTGGTGAGGAGGGTGAGCCACATGTACCTCTCTTGTCATCTACCATAACAGGAAGTAGCGGTTGCCGCTCGGTGCGTCGGCGAGATTGGCCCGCATATGTCGCCGTGGACGAGGTCGAGGACGTGCTCACTCGGTACTTCCCTTGCGCCGGAAGGATGCCCGTCTTGCTTCCCAGCGAGGCAGCTGTCGCAGATCTGCTCCACCTGAGCGATCTGTGGCAGCCCTCGCACCATGGCTGCTGAGCGAGCTTGCGCGGGCCTGAAAATTCAGATGACCGTACCTCGCGTGCCCAGCCATGCGTCCTCGGAGCTTCTCGCCGACAGACACACCGGTTGCGTGATGTCGAGCTTGAGCATGTACAACCGGTTGGGGAGCGCTTGACTCGAGCTAGCAGCCGCCTCTCTTGGTCGCAGATCCTCAAGGTGTTGCCGTCGATTAGCACCTGGCACCCGTTCTCGTCGAGCTGCCCAATGCTAATGATGTTGGAGGTGAGCCGCGGGATGTAGTACACCTCCGTGAGAGCGCGGTGTTCGCCAGTCTTGCACGCGAACAGTACCGTTCCGCGTCCCTTAATGTCGACGACGGATCCATCCCCGAACTTGATGGTGCTGTGGATGTTGGAGTCGAGCTCGGAGAAGGCAGCACGGGACCCGGTCATGTGGTTTGTTGCACCGGTGTCGAGGTACCACATGTCGGTGACGCACTCCTCCACCCGGTCCAGCTGAGCGAAGACCTTTTCCTCTACAAGCTGTAGTGGATATGTCTTCAGCGACGGTGGAGAGTCAGAGTTGACGTGGACGCTTGCCATCAAGAGCGTGGGCTCGTCATTCTCACCTTTCGTGAGGTGAGCTTGTTCCGCCCGCTTCGGCTTGCTGCGGCACTCTCTGGCCCAATGGCCAATCTTGCCGAGTTGTGACACTTGTCCTTTAAGACGTCACGACCCGCACCGGCTTGCCATCGCCCATGCCATCGGCATCAGCTTCCCCGCGTTTGTTTTCGGCGTCGGTTCCCATACTTGGAACCGCCAGAGGGTCCCTCCCCCTACTTCTTTCCTTCATGCGCTTGATCCACTCCTCCTCCGTGAGCAAGAGCTTCCCGTCATCTCCCTTGGTAGTCGATGCGGGGAAGCGATCTTCAACGCCTTGAGTCTCCCGGTCACCTCCTCAATTGAGAGTGTTGAGAGTCGAGCAGGGTCTCAAGTGGAGAGGGCGATTTGGGATTAGATGGATGGTCCACACGTAGGATTTTTCGACCACTTTTTGAGATGGCTTCGGGTCGCCGAGGATGCTCAGTTGGTTGACGTCCCAGTGAGCCGCATCGCGAAGTCGTCCACTGTCGCCGTCACGGAAGCCGATGCCTTCGTACTCCTTTCGGAGCTGCTGTGCCTTGGCCTGGGCACTCGATCGATGCCGACGCGCATGGTCTTCACAGCGTCCCATGCCTCCTTCGCGCTCTCCTTGACAGCAAGCGTGGAGATCATCTCCGGGGGGACGGCGCGTAGGATGGCCTCCAGCGCCATCCATCCTCCTGCAGCTCACGCCGTCGGTCTCGACGGCGTCCCAGAGGCCTCGCGCCTGAAGCATCACCTTCATCATGAGAGACCAGTCGTCGTAGTTGGTCCGCGTCAGCGTTGGGTAGGCCGCTGATCCCCTAACTTCCTTCACGACACGCTGAACGACGATCTCGCGGCCACCAGCGTCACGGTGCCGCTGTCGGCGCGGAGGAGGAGACGGAGATCCACGTCGGTCTTCCCTTGTCGGCGTCAGAGAGTGACCGCCATGTGGGGCTGACATCTCGCCTCAGATCACTGTGGCTCTGATACCAAATGTTAGAAAAAAATAGAAAACACAAGGATGGTGCTGCAAACCGTGCAGCGTTTTCTGTTTTTCTCCTCCTATTTAACTGAAAGAAAACAAAACGTAGCACATGGCCTTAACTGCCCATAACAACACACGCTTAGCCTCCGCAACGGCCATGGCCTTAACTGGCCATAACACACACACTTATGCCTTCCGCAACGGAAGCATTTAAACGCCCCCCCCCCCCCCCCCCCCCCCACGTTCTCAAAAAACGGAACAAAAAAAAGGAACGTACGGGGCTTAAACACAGGATTAGCTAACAAGTACCTTTAAAATATTTGGAAAGAACGTGGTTGCACCATTATGTGTGATGGTTGGACAGGGACCACAAGAAAATCCATGATAAATTTCTTGTGTATTGCTGCGAAGGGTCTATTTTCTTTAATCTGTTGATGCATCTAACAAAATCAAGATGCAGATTATTTGTTTAAACTAATGGATGCAGTTGTGGAGGAAGTGGGTGAAGAGAACGTTGTACAGTTGTGACTGATAATGAAGCAAGCTACAAGGCTGTGGGTAGGTTGTTGATGGAAAAGCGACAACATCTCTATTGGGTTCCATGTGCAGCACATTGCATTGATTTAATGATGGAGGACATAGGCAAAGATTCTCATATTCATGGTATCATTGATGATGCTCAGATGATACTTCCTTTATTTACAGTCACAACAGGATTTTGAATATGATGAGGAAGTACACAGATGGGAGAGATCTCCTTCGTGCTGGTCCCACTAGATTTGCATCCAATTTTATTTCTTTGAGAGCCTAATAAATATAGGCATCAATTGGCCCAATTGATTAATTCTGCAGAATTTTTGCAACATGTAGACACTCTACGGCTTGATAGTAAAGATGTTGCTCTCAAGTCCAAGACCTGATTAGCAATGCACGATTTTGAGAGAGGTTTTCCACTACTCAAAGTAATAGAGCCTTTGGTACTTATCCTTAGAATGGTTGATGGTGACGACAAAAATGATATGGGATATTTGTACGAGGCAATGGACAAGTTGAGGGAAAGGATCCTAAAGCATACAGAAAATGGTGGGCCATCATAGACAAGCGATGGGAGATGACTCTCCACCATGATCTTCATGCTGCAGGTAATTTATTTATGTAATTACTTGCTGAATTATTTTGATACCATACTTAAACTTCTTTTATCATATGCAGGGTATTTTTTCAACCCTAAGATTCATATAAAGATGATGTGCACAATGACGGAGAAGTGATGAGAGGCACCATCAATGTCATCACTCGCATTGCAAGGAGCATGAATGAGAGATTAGACGCAGTGGCAGAGGTAGGATGGTATATTTTATTTTGCATGTGTATGTATGATTCATTAGACATGACATATGTCATGTCTTCCACTTTGTAGGTGGAGAGATATAAGATGAAAGTTGGGATATACGGAGGATATGACATGACATATGCAGCTCAAAGACTCAGTCCAGGTGGTTTTACATGTTTGGGTGTTTGCCTAAAATCATAAATATAAGATTTCACCATCCTTATAATGATTAATGTTCGCTTATTTTATTGTAACAGCTGAATGGTGGATCCAAGTCAATTATCAGCAAGCTGGAACCAATCCCTTAGCGTACGTTGCAGTGAGAGTATTAAGTCAAACCACTTCTTCTAGCCCATGTGAAAGGAATTAGAGTACATTTAGTCTTATTCACACAAAAATCCGCAATAGGCTGGGTGTGGATAGGCTAGAGAAATTGGTTTACTGTCATTATAATATGCGTTTAAGGGTGAAGCAAAAAGAAGAAAGGCAAAATATAGAAAGACGTAGATTCATGCAGCTAGCTGGTAGACCATTTGAGGAGGTGGTTCCTGAGATAGATGTTGATGAATTGCTAAATGAGGAACACCCTTTACATGCTTGGGTGGAGACGAGAGTTGAGGGAGAGCTAGCTGACTTTCATCCTGATGATCGCCTGGTTCAGACATGTGAAGGAGATGTTTTATTAGAAGAACATGTACCTGAGAGAGCTGAGAGCCCAGAATTAAGAAGATCTTCCACTGTACATGATACTAGTATTTCTTCATCTCGGCCATAATTGAGAAGATCTACCTCCCAATTAGAGCCCAAAAGAAAGAAAGACAAAGGCAAGAAGAAAGCAAAGCCAAACAAAGAAAGAAGAACAGAAGAACCAAGAAGAAAATCACAAGAAGGTGAAGAGGACTCTCCTGAGGCAGAGACACATATTGGGCAGCCATTTTCTGAGACTCCACCCCTGCCATCTCAGTTGGCTAGATTATATGAGGCAGAGAAATTACATTATGAACGTCGCAAAAAGATGAGTACAAAAGAAAAAGAAAAAACAGTGGGGAGTGATGACTCCACCCAATCACCTGATGATGATGATGGTGCTGCTGCAGGTATTGGAGCCACGGGAGGTTATGGGCTTGGGGGTATTATGTAAGGATATGAAGATTATTCACAACCACCCCAACAACAACAAGGAAGCCAAGGGGAAGCACAACAGCAACATGGGGGATATGAAGGCCAACAAAGGCAAGCAGGGCATGATTGGGGATATGGGGCTTCATATCCACCCTTTTTTAGTCCCCCAAAATTGCCATATTCAGATATCAGCTCTAGTAGTGGGCCTAGTTATTTGGGCAATATTCAAACTACTGGATATGGTAGTTTCTTCCCTCCGGACACTCAGGAGAAAGTTCAAGTCAACAAGCAACAACACCGAGAGGCATCCAAAGAGGATTCCAAGACATTGCAAATTCTTTGTTTGGCTTTGGATATACACAGTATGGAGGACATGAGTATGTGCCACATATTCAATCTCATGAGGTAGAGGATGAGGGTTCAGAAATGTCAAATTGAGAAGGTATTTTTATTTATTTCATGTTATCAACTTGTACATATATATTTTTTTTCAATGTATGAACATTAATGATTATGTCTTTAGTCATTGTTATTGTTCTTCATGGTACATGAACATGATAAGATTTAAATTTCAGTGTGTTTGATTTCAATGAATGGTGTATGTGTCTATGTAATTTTCTGTAAATTTTAGGGATTTTTCCTGATTTTTTCTGATTTTTCCTGATTTTTTTCATTTTTTAAACAATTTTTTACTCTGGCCGACTCAGGGTCGGCCAGACTCCATTGGAGTCGGCCGGATCCAAGGATCCGACCCGAGTCGGGGTCGGCTGGGTCCGACTCACCCAGCCGACCCGACTCTGCCATCCATGCTGTGGTCCTCAGCTCTGAGGCTTGATAGGTTGATTATAACTGCAAACTGACAGGCTTTGGCACCCCAGGATGACAGGCAATCATCAACTATGAACCATGCTTACAGGCAATTATGTGTTTCTAGCATCAAACTGAACCTTCATAATGGAAATTATACTAGCCCATACTTGGAGACCCTAAAAAGCTGTAATTTTGATCTGTCCTTATTATAAAAAGAATAATTACATAACATAAGCATGCAAGAAGAAGGCATTGTTAATGTGTACAAAAAATTAGAAACCAGTTTTTTGAAAGAATAATCAGATACCTAACTACCCTTTTATTGATTTGTTGTCTTTATGCTCAATGCTAAAACCAGAAATTTCTGCATTTCAGAAGCCACTAAAGGCATCCTGGAAGATTTATTATTTAAGTGATGCACCTAGTATGTGCTCATTTTATCTTCCATAATGCATTTATATAACTATATATGTATGCATATATGCAAAATATCTCTTAACAATAGTAGAAACAAAATGGGTGCACTTGCCCAGTTCTCAGTTGCCAATCAACCCAATCCTTGAAAGTTGAAACCAAGGTTTGTTAGGCAGAGCTGACAGATAGTGTGATAATTTACAAATCATCATGGAATATGCACATCCCCCCCCCAACTAACGCCAGGTTGTAGCAAAGATAGACAACAAAACTTCAAGGACAGGAAAGATATAATCAGGAGTGACTTTTAAGCACAAGATTTCAAACTGCACCATAATTGGGGAGATACTAGAGCTGTTTGAATCAAGATATACTTTGTATATGGCTATTGTGTATAGGGCCTGTCTCTGATGCATGTATGTGTGTATATATAGACTATATATTTAGAAATAGTGGAAACAAAGTGTGCACTATAGCCCAGTTCCCAGGTGCCAATCAGAACTCAATCCTTGAAACCAAGCTTTGTTAGGCAGAGTCATTACTAGACTTATAGATGATACAATAATATGTGATTGGTCTTGGGATATGGAAAATGACCCCCATAAGTGACTGTAAGAACAAACTTTGAAGCTGCACGGTATGCAGGCAGCACTACTGTGATCAAAAACTAAGAGCTCTTTAAATCAAGATATACTTTAGTATAGGGCCGTCTTTGATCTAGTCAACATGCTTGAGTACACAAAAGTTACAGGTCTTAAGATTTGATGAAATTTGATACTTAATAATGCCAAAATACTATAGAAAATCGTTCGAAGTGAGCTTATTATGGTATTGAGTTCAGACCAAACATCAATCATTGACACAGAAGTCCTGTTGATAGCATGGGAGTTGAATAGTTTTCATCTTCAACAGTGATGTAGAAAATATCATATCGCAAAACAAGAAATTGACAAATGTACAGGGTTATCTTCCAGAAAACCCTTGCGCCAAGTATGCCCAAAAGTCCAAGTACTTAAAGAAGGCTTCATCCCATTTGTGAGATGTTTGATGGAATTGTTGGTGGGAATGCTGGTTCAAGTAGGCATCCGACAGCAACATTCACAAACCATCCATTGGACTGATTAGTTCTCATGTAGAAAGATGTTTTCCTATATGTCCCATGGAGAACTAAACAGTCTGATGTCATGTACAAAACAGTGAAAGAAAATATCTTCATATTCAACTGGATGAAGAGAACTTGTATTTTTCTTCCTCTTTGCAATGAATTGCGGCTTTAGCCACCTTCCAAAGGAACCTGTATAAACTCCAGACAGCGGTGTCCATGTGATCCATTTCGACAAATGACATCATCTGAGTGAACATAAAACTGAATTGTTCCAACCATACAATCAGATCTCCTGTCTCAAGGTTTTGAATGGTTAGTTTCAATTTAGCTTCTTCTTTGTGAGGCTGCAAGCACAGACAAAGAAAAGTAGAATCCTTAATGAACCTATGCAACGAAATTAATAAGCTAGATTATGGGTGGTTGTTCTCTGAATTGAAATAATGCTTTAGCCTATCCCCAACCTGGTTATGAGTCATGACAGAGGAGGAGGCCTGTGATCCTCAAGAGTCTCAAGGGTATATAAAAGGGAGAGAGAGAAAAAAGGAGGGGGGAAGGCGGGAATAATAGTGGGGAGAGAGAGAGAGGTGGCAGTTCCAAGGCCCAACCACTGGAATTCCCAGCCCATGGCAGTGTTCCTACCCTCCATCACACGCCCAACCAAAAAACAGTGGAAGTGGAAAGGACTTCCAGGAGGCCCACAAGCCCCACAGGGGTTCCAACTGTAGGGGTTTAGGAGGGGAAAAAAGTGAATTTAGTTCATGGGGAATTGAAAGGAGGGAAAACAACTGGTGGGACTCCAATCCCCAACAGCTGGATTAGAACAGAGTCACACCGGCTCACAGCTTCCTCTCCCTTACTCTCACATCTATAAAAAAAACACACTTCACTAGGACATTTGAAAGGGAAAGGAAACAAGAAGGCAAGAAAACAAACAATGAAGGAAGACTTCTCAAGGTTAAGACACTTTCTAAGAGTTCTATTCTCTAAAACATTGAATTAAGTGTTTTTAACTTGTATTTAAAAGAGTCCTAGTTCCACGATCAGTAATGACCCATATCATGAGTCATATTGATCCAAGATTACACAATGTTAATGTTCTCATGCTGTATATCATCCAATATTACAGATTAATTCATATTCATGTTATACCAGTGGTTAATGATCATATAATTATGGTAACCATGTTTTGGGAATGTGACATGAAATGATAATCATATAAAGTGCCCATATCATAAAGCTACTGTTGGATGGAAAATTTTCTTTGTTTAAAACAAAGAAAAGTGGGTTTTAAAGACCCAATCAAGCCCCTTCGGATAAGGGGTAGGGGCACCTCCAGGTAAGCCTACCCGAAGGTACTCTACCTCCGGATAGTCTACCCAGAGGTCCCCCACATCCAGGTAAGCCTACCCGGAGGTACCCACCTCCGAGTAGTCTACCCGGAGGTAGACCTCCCCCTCCTTCAAACCCTTTAAGGAGTGCCTCCGGGCAATCCCCTATAAAAAGCCTCCAAGGGGCTCAAATGAAACCCCTTCTGGCGGATGACCTCTTCGGCAATTGGCATCCCTCGGCGGATGTCCCCGGGGTTCTTCCCCCCTGCTGCCCAGTCGGCTGAACCTTTGGGGATTCTCAAGGGCTTTTTCGCAAGTTCTCGGCAAGTCAAGGTCCCTCCATGTCGAGCTAACTCCATGGGGGTGAAATATAAATGTTTGTGTGCATATATCTCCATGTTAAGCTAGCTCCATGGAGATGAAATATAAATGTTCATGTGCATACTCCCATGTCGAGCTAACTCCTTGGGAGTGAAATATAAATGTTTATGTGCATATATCTCCATGTTGAGTCAGCTCCATGGAAATGAAAAATGAATGTTCATGTGTATAGCCCCACGTCGAGCTAACTCCATGGGGGTAAAATGTCTAAATGTTTATGTGCAAACCTCCATGTCAAGCCGGACTCCATGGGGATGAAATGTTTGTATGTTCATATGTGCGTATCTCTAAGGGGAGACCCTGCCCAAGCGGAGATTCTACCCGAGGCACGAGCATATGTTCATTATATGTGCATGTGTGTACCTCTATGGGAAGACTCTGCGCAAGCGGAGATTCTGCTCAATGCGCGATCATATATGTTATTGTGTACATCTCCATGTGGTGACTTTGTCCTTGCGAAGACTCTGTCCACCTCCGGGTAGTCTACCTCATGGTTTGTCATGGCGAATCGGATCGGACCGATTCGGGCGAGTCGGAGCGGATCAGCGGAAACCTGATTTGCGATTCGCCTGATTCGGCCCGATTCGCATGTATATATATAATATATACTTATTTAATATAATATATGTATATAATAAATATATATTACATATATATGTATATGTAACTATGTAAGACATATATGTAACATATGTATGTCAGATATGAGAATGGGCTTAGGGATTCACATGGGATAACATGGAACTCATACCTTATTTACATTCACTGATGAAAGTGTTGACTTTTTTCAGTAGGAGAGCGGCTCACTTGGAGAAGTCACATGCACGTTTGACTTTTTTTACCAGACTTTGAATTTTTAGTGTTCCATATGGTTTATTTGAATTATCAAATTTTTAGATAGACCAAATTATGAGATATTAGAAAGTTAGCATTTCGCTAAAATCACCGAAATCGTGATTTTCTTCTTAGATGAGAGAGTTGACTTTTTATTGGTAAGAGATATGATTTTTTTGGTATTTTTATTGGATTCAAATGGGAGGTACTTCCTTATTTATGAAGAGGAAACCGTGTTCCCCTATGGGTAATATACACACACACACATACATAAACATAACATATATAATAATCCTATGCGAATCGGACCGATTCGGTCCGATTCCATGCAAATCGAACCGAATCAGGGAGAACCCGATTCGGTCCAAATCGCCAATCCATCAAACCTTGATCTACCTGTCATATGGAAACTATACATAGGTCATGGGGTAAATTTCAAAACACAAGTGTTTTAAAATATTCAAGTGCTTCAAACACTCAAAGCTCAAGCGGGCATGCTGTCAAACCTTTCAAGCAGCTCTCATGAAAGACCACTTAAAGGGGGAATTTATGCTCATGGAAAATTGCACAAAAGCCCCTGTTCAGTGGGAAAATTGCAGAAAAGTCCCTGAAAGCGTAGAAGGTATAGAAAAGTCCTCCAAAAGGGAAGAAATTGTGGAGAGGTCCTGAAAAATGCTCTAATACAATGTTATCTAAATCTTCTTCAAAAGACAACAATGGCCAAGCCTCCTACTACCAGATCACCGGTGAGCCCCTGGTATGCCACTCGATTTTCTGTCGTTGGCACAACTCGGTGGAGTGGGACCCACATCACTTCCCTAAAGTAGCGTGCGCTCTCCTTAGATCGGCTTATGACTAAAAGTCAAGGGATGGCAAAAAAGCCCAAGGTCATCAAGAAGCACCAGAAAAGCCAGAAAAGTCATAAAATGCCAAGAAATAGTAGAGAAGCCTGAGAAAGCCAAGAAATGACAGAAACACTCGGAAAAGTAAGGAAATGGCTGAAATGCCCGAGAATGCCAAGAAATGACGAAGAAGCCCAGGGAGGTCAAGAAATGACATAAATACCCTAGAAATGTCAAGAAGTGGCCGACAAGCCTGGTTCATGCCGTTTGCACGGCTCGGTGGAGCGGGATCTACGTCACTTTTCTGAAGTAGCGTGCGCTCTCCTGAGTTCGACTTATGGCTGGTCACCCCAAATTTTGAGATTGTCAAGAAATGACAGAAATCCCTGAACATGCCAAGAAATGGCAAAAATATCCGAGAAAGGTAAAAAATGACATAAACGCTCAGGAATGCCAAGAAGATCAAGCAATGACAGGAATGCCAGGAAAGTCAAAGAAATGTCAATTGTACCTGGAAAGGGTCATAAACTGCAATTATACCCATAAAGGGTTAAAATTGCAATAAAACCCCTAAAAGGGTACAAAATTTCTGAAAGACCCATAGAGGATATGAAATTGCAAAATACCCAAGAAAGGGTAAAAGTTGCAACAAATACCCAAAAAGGGTTAAATATACTTCGCCTTGTGCAGAAATGCCCTTTACGAACACCAAGTCCACTCCAAATATTTGATCACCATCAAAAGAGTGATCACGACTATCAAGAAAAGTCAATCGTCCGATCATGATAGAAGCAAGTCAATTGTCTTATCGTGATAGAAATAAAGCAAATCAAATGGAGTTAGGAGCATATTCAAAGAGTACGACTGCAATGGAACATACTCCTGAAGCCCCGATTACATAATTAGGACCAATTGTAAAAGTTTTGAAAGACCAAATTGTAATCCAAATTACAATTTCCAAAATCTTTGGACTTCGTGCCAAAATGAATCTTGGCATTATTATCAAAGGTATTTGGATTCAATCCGATGTAAATTAACACCGATTTCGATCGGTGGGGAAGGGTCCAGTACACGAAACCTTAAGCGTCTGATCAAATAAAAGCGCGGAAGAAATATCCCAAATATTGGCGCAATCGTCCTACATCAAGTGGATTTTAAATCTTTTGTCTGTATAACAGACTAGCACGCCCACGCACATATAAAAACGCCTCCACAGCCAAATTCATTTTCCAAGAAAATTTTTGCGTCCAATAAACTGGCACGCCCGGTGGGACCCTTCCTGCCTTTCATAATAATGTCGAGATTCATCAAGCAAAAGTCATGATCTTAATTGTTCCATCTCAAGGAGGGATCAGTAAAGAGAAATATCAATGTCCGTTCTGGATGAACCAGTGTTTGCAGTCAAAGCACCAAAACTTGCGAACAACAACGACAATACTAACAAGAAAACAATGGCGGTTGTCACTAACGGACTACTGGTTGTTGCAAGCTACTGCACCACACGGCATCAAGCCACCAGCTCAAGACATCAAGCCAGTGGTCCCCGAAGGCAACAAGCCAGTCAAGGCGGCATCGAGCCTACTGACACCGAAAATAACAAGCCAATAGCCGGAGGCATCAAGCCCAGTGGCGCTCGAGGCAGCAACTTGTCGGCATCAAAAACAACAATCTAGTGACTAGGGGCACCAAACCAAGCCTACAGTCCCAGGTGCAACAAGCCCATCGTTGGGGGCATCAAAATTGCAGCTGTGAAGGACAACAAGTCGACAATGAAAGCACCAAACCTACTACTACACTGGGGGGGGCACAAACCCACCCCTGCGGGATGACGAGCTTACTAATGCCGGGTGCAGTGGATGCATCGCCACCAACAATGTTGGGGGCATCAAGTCCCATACTTCTTAAGGCCGAGTTTACTCGGTTAATACAATTTCCTCTGGTGTCACCCTTGCTCAACAAGAGCAACCCAAAGGCCACAAAAGCAAGAAGCCGATGGTGATTACCTTAAGATATGGTAAGACGATCACCATCGACAATCTTCATATCTAGCTTGACAAAGGCGAGGCTCAAAAGCAAATCCAAGAAGGTAAATCTTGACAAAGAAAGGTCAGATTGAATCTCAAGCAAAGCCAGAAAAGCCATACTCGGGAACAAAATGTCAAAAAGGCAAAATGAAGATGGGGCCATGATTTGGCGCATCGGATCGAATCGGTCCGATTCGGGCGAATCGGATCGAATCAGGAGAAACCCGATTCGCCCGATTCCCATCGAATCGGACCAATTTCCATCTGATTCTCATGCGAATCGGCCCGATTCAGGCAAATCGTAGCGGATCAGGAAAATCCCGATTCACCCCGATTCGCCGATGCGTCGAACCTTGGATGGGGCCTCTCAAGTCAAACTCCGGACAAATCAGAAAGCAAGAAGACAGCAATATAGTAAACTTCTCAAAATTTCAACCCTTATATGGCCGATTTCCAAAATTACTGTCTAAAATAGTCATGCAGCCAGTCAATGCCACCTCTCAACAGCAACAAGAGGAGATTAATTGGGTCACTATAACCCCGAAGAAAAGCTTTCCGCTTAAATCTCAAGAAAACTTGATGCAACAATTCCAACTCTGGGGGCATCCCCCGACCATCGACAAAGGCAGAAGTCTCCTCTCTAGCTATGTTGGCCAGGGCTAAGAAGCAGGAGAAAAATAAAAGAAAAAAATGTGAAAAGAAAGCTGAAGAAACATGCTAAACAATTAGCTTCCATCGATGGCATCAAAGCTAAGTGCTTCCTTTCAAAGCCAAAATGTCAACACGACATATGCCTAAAGCTACTCTCGCCAGCAAGACATAACGCCACCCCAGCATTGGTTATGGTTGCTCAAAACATCAAAGTGAAGGCTTCTTTATGAAGACAAAATACCAACTAAAGCTATGTGTTGTTCCTGCTGGCCGGGGGCAATATCGTCGCCAAGGTAGAAAACTTGTTGCGGCTATATCCAAGTCTGACAAGACTCAACCTTATCAAAAGAAAAAAAAATAAAAGGAAAAATACATATGGCTCGATGGAGTCCAATAAATCTTGCCATGGGACTGTCATGTCCCTATTGTGCAATCACATCAACATACTCTGCCAATTACGTCAAGTTAAGACGGAAATAAAAGAAAGTTGGTGCCTAAAATCTCAAGTGCATCAGTGGAAATCCAAACACTTCAAGTTCATGCAAAGCGGGCAACCCTATCATTGCCTACATCAAGTCAAGATGAAAATGAAAGAAATGGCATCCAAATCTCACAAAGGAAAGGAGTGTTGACGGAAAGCCAAAGCCCTAAAGCACAAGCAAGGGAACTTTTATGTGCAATAACTTTGCATCAAACAAGTTTGGGGTCACTAAGGAGGAGGCCCGAATAATCAAAGCAATCTAGTGTAGTTAAATCTACCTAGTTTTCAGCCCAGCGCCAAGCTGAGAAGCTGACTAGGTCAAAGAATTCTTGAAGGATCGAAGCCTTCTAAGGAGACAACCCAAGTAAGTTGCCAATTCAGAAACTCAAAAAGGCATATCTGGGGATGAAAACCCCAAGGAAAGTCAGTGACAAAGCACCAAATAATGTTCAAAATAAAGCCTCAGGTGAAACGTCGAGCAAGAAGCTCTGACAAGTAAAAATTCAAGAATAAGTCCAAAGTAAAGGACTCTTAGTCTAATCCCTGGCAAAGCCAACAAGACAAGTTCAAGGAAGAAGGCTTCAAACAAAGTTCTAGGCAAACTTGGTAAAATAAAGGATGACGGCACAGTCATAAAGGCAAAATGCTCACAGCAACCGTCTCCAATTCCGACAGAATTGTACTTGTCGACAATCTTCGTAGTCGGCTCGGTGGGGCGAGCCAACCAAGGGACACATACATTCCAGCAATCTCAATCTCAACCAAGGGACACATGAGTGCGAGAAAACACAATGGACTTCAAGAAAGGAGTCCAAATCCAAGATTGGGGGCAATGCGACAAAAGAGCACCTTCCAAAGATGAAGCAAATTCAGGTCACCAAGAAGCAAATTCAGGTCACCAAGAAGCAAATTCAAACCTTTGGCCACCAAACTACAATGGTTAGCCAAATTATAAATCCTAAATCCAAAACTCCATATTTACTCAACCTTAAACTTCAAGACCTTCAGTTCTACATCATGAAAAGCTAACCAGTCATCTACCTTTTAAAAAAAAAAAAAAAAATGGGACTGAAAATAGAGGTGCCCCGGCAGACTTAGCTTCCCCTAATTTTAGGAGGTAGCTAAGGGCAAACAGGCATAAAAACTCGATTGAGGTGAAAACTTGAAAGGATGCCTTAGGTAAAAATGAGTAACCCCTCAACGTGAAAATCCGTAAGGGAGCGTTGGAAAAAGCCAGAGGGGGCTAGCTCCAGTGAAAACACAAAAGGGCGTTGGGGTTGGTAATGTGGGGAAAAAAAAAAAGAAGAAAGAAAAATTTCTCATTGGTGGGTCCCTTTGTGGCAGACACCCATCCCTCATTGGCCAGCAAACCATGAGGGTAGACCAAGTCAAAACCAAAATCCCAAGCCTTCGCCAGCAAACCACAAAGGTAGGCTAAGTCAAACTCAATCTCAACTTTTGGCCAGCAAACTACAAAGGTAGGTCAAGACAAAATCTCAAATCTTTAGCCATCAAACCACGGAGGTAGGCTAAGTCCGAATCAAATCTCAAATCTTTAGCCAGCAAACCACAAAGGTAGGCTAAGTCTGAATCAAATCTCAAATCCTTAGCCAATAAACTACAAAGGTAGGTTAAGCCCGAATCAAATCCCAAATCCTCAGCCAGTAAACCATAAAAGTAGGTTAAACCAAAATTTCATGTCATAGCCAATAAACTATAAAGGTAGGTTATGTCAAAATCCTAACACTTAACCAGCAAACCACAAAGTAGGCTAAGTCAAAATCAAAATCCAAATCCTAGCCAGTAAACCACAAAGGTACGCTATATCCAAATCAAATCATCCTAACTAGCAAACCATAAAGGTAGACTTTGTCCAAATCAAATCTGAAACCATAGCTAGTAAACCACAAATATAGGTTATACCCAAATCAAAATCTCAAATCTTAGCCAGCAAACCACAAAGATAGTTACATCTAAACTAAATCCAATCTTAACCGCAAACCACCAAAAGTGGTTACACCCAAAACCAAATCTCTATCCCTTCAACCATTACAAACCACCATATAACCAAATCTCAAATAATTTCAATTTCGAATGTTAGATTTCAAGAAAAAAAAGGAAGAAAAAGACTTAAAATAAGGTGCCCCGACGCACTTAGTATACAACTTGTTGTGTCCTGAAGGTAAAAGGCAAAATCAGCTGAGGTGAAACCTGAAAAGGCGCCTCAGGCAAAAATGAATAACCTCTTAGTGTGAAATCGAGAAGGGCACGTCTGAATAAACTAAAGGGAGTCAGTTTTCAGCGAAAACCCCTAAAGGGCACTAGAGTTGTGAAATGAAAAAAAAAAAAGGAAAGAAAAGAGAAAGAGAAGAGAATAAAGGGAAAGGGAGAGAGTCATCGCTCCCGCTTCTAAGTTCTATGTGGCCCAAATCACCAAGGTCAACCACCTACAATCCTATGGCCCAAGCCACCAAGGTCAGCCACCTTCAAACCCTGTGGCCCAAAACCACCAAGATCAACTACCTTTAAACCTTTCACTCACAAACCTTCAACTTCTAACCTCCGTGTCTTACCATGAAGGTCATTCATCTCGAATGTCCAAGTTCAAATCCCAATATTCATCCCAAATCTCTCTTGTTCGACAGACAAATACACATGCAGAAGTTTGCGCTCCAAATTCTCTGGCCATCAAACCACAAAGTCGAACAAACCAAAGTCCCAAAATCTCGATCATGAAGCTCTGACTATTAAACCACAAAAGTCAGCCAAGTCTCAAATTCTAAACTTCAAGATCCTCTAGCTATCAAACCACAAAGGTCAACCAAATCCCAAATTCGAAAACCAAAATTCTCAAACCTCAAATTTCAAACAAAAATATGCCCTAAAATCACAACCCTGGTCTCCTAAACTGCTATGGATGCAGGGGCAAAATTCTCAACCCACTCCATCCCAAACCTCTAACCTTTATGACCCACATGGCGAAGGTTAACCATTCATGTTCTTCTTAAGAAAAAAAAATGGGGTTTAAAATAGAGGTGCACCGACGGACTTAAGTATACGGTCCGTTGTGTACTTACGATAAAAAAGTCAAAAAAAACGGCTGAAATGAAAACTTGAAAGGGCGCCTCAAACAATAATGGGTGACCCCTCGGCGTGAAAACCCACAAGGAGGCGTCGGAAAAAATTAGAGGGGGCTAGTATTGATGAAAACCCGAAAAAGCGCTAATACTAGTAAAGAGATAAAAAAAAATGAAATCATGAGAGAGGAAAAGAAAAAGAGAGAGAGAGAGAAGAAGAAGATAGCGACTCCACAAATTCCCCAAAGGATGGAAGTCGCTCCTACTGAAACAAAGTTGACAAACCGACAAGTCACACCTGTTAGGCCACTCAAATCTGAAGTTGCAGGTGACTTCAAATAATAATGACATGAAACATGTCAGTCAAGCAGCAATCATCGCTTTCTAGATGAGTCCTTTGATCGAAATTTGCTCAAAATAAACAATTCAATCAAGTCTTGTGCTAAGCTTAACAGGCGAAATTGAAAAATAAATCAAGGTCAAGTCGTTGAATAAGCCAAAAGGCTAGTCTCCGCTGCAGAATCCCCAATGAATCCTGAGCAAAGTCACAAAGGCAAGATTCAGAAGAATATTCAAATATCTCGTCGAATCCTGAGCAAGCCAGAAAGACAAAACTCGAGAGAGATGAATCAAGTTAGGTCGAAGAGCAAAGCCAGAAAGACAGGCATCATCGATCAAATGTTAAGTCAAGCCGTTGGGCAAAGACAGAAGGGAAAGATAAGCCTCATCGGCAAAATCTCCCATCAAATCCTGAACAAAGCCAAAAAGGCAAAATTCAGGAGGAAGATGTCAATTAAGTCTCAAACCAAGTCAGAAAAGTAACTCTCGAGAGAAAGATATCAAGTCAAGCTGAGCAAAATCAGAAATACATGTCTCAGGGGAAATTCTCAAAATTACGCCATTGGAGAGCAAGCCAAGAAGGCCAGTATCGTTCTTAAAATCTCCCATCGAATCTTGAATAAAGCTAGAAAGGCAAGATTCAAGAGAAAGCTACCAAATCAAGCCACTAAAGTGAAGCCAAGAAGGCGAATATCAGCAAGTTGAAATCAAGTCGTTGAGCAAAGTCAGAAAGGCGAGTCTCAATAGTAAAATTTTCAATCAAGATCTTGGACAAAGTCAGAAAGACGTGACTCAGGAGAAAATTGTCAAAATCAAGCTAGAGAGAAAGTGTACGTCTCATCGACAAAATCCCTCATCAAATCCTGAGCAAAACCAGAGAGGCAAGTCTCAGAAGAAAATCTCAAATCAAGTCATTCTCATTGACAAGATCGCCCATCATGTTTCAAGTAAAGCCAAAAAAGGTAAGAACAGAAGAAAACATCATATCAAGATGAGTAAAGCCAAAAAAGGCAGAGCTCAGGAACAAATATCAAGTTAAAGTGCAAACCAAGGCCAAAAAAGGTAAATTTCAACAGCAAGATGGCAAAATCAAGCTGCTGAGCAAAACTAGAAAGACAAGTCTCAACAGCTGAATCTCCAACCCAACCTTGAGCCGAGTCAGAAAGACAAGTCTCAGGAGAAAATCTCAAATGAAGTTGTTAAGCAAAGTCAGAAAGACAAGTCTCAACAGCCAAATCTCCAACCAAGTCTTGAGCAAAGCCACGAAGGCAAATCTTCAAAGAAGCATATCAAAGTCAAATCTTTGAGTAAGGCCAGAAAGGTAGGACTCAAAAGAGAGATGTTGAATCAAATCTCAGACAAAGTCAGGAAGGCAAGTCTCGGAAGGATATTAAAATCAAATCTCGAGCAAAGTAACGAAGGCGAGTCTCGGAACTAGGATATCAAAGTTAAATCCTAAGCAACGTCTAAAAGACAGACTCAAGCAAAGAAACCAAAGTCAACTCCAAGCAAAGACGGGAGCATTCTTCATGAAACTCAGCTGCATGAATGATTTGGTGAAGTGGGTTGTTGAACCCGAAAATAATCGGATTAAAACCTCCTGGCAAACTCGTCCGGAAATCCACGAAAGGTTGGGAGAAACCCCCGGCCTCCCTCACTCGAGCACCTGAGATAGATGGGTTTTGAGTCGGACGTCCACCCAGAATGAGCCGGGATACGCTTAAAAAGGCCCGTCAACAGGGAAACGCGCGCCCCGGGCAGCCAACCAATGTCCGGACTCTGCGCTAAGATCGCGTACGACTCGGATGGGTTCGAAAAGGTAATGCACATGCCCTCCGAAAATTGGGTCAAAATCACGGAAGCGGGCAAAACGCACGTCGAATGCACGTCAAATACCTGCAGGCATGGTGCGTACGTTGCGGCACGTGCCCATGACAAACCAACAAAGCCCCCGAAATCCTCCTGGAAGGCCAAGAGGTGAGGCCCCCCATTCATAAAGGGGGGCCGGGCGGTGGCACCCCCACCAGTCGACAGGGGGTGCAAACCCCCGCCGGTTAGGCGGGTGCACACCCCGCCGGTTCGCGGGGGCTGCACCCCCCCGGTTCGGCAGGGTTTGGCACCCCCGCCGTGTCGGCGGTTGTGCACCCCCCGCCGGTTCGGGGGGGCTGCACCCCCTCCGTTCGGCATGGGGTGGCACCCCCACCGTTTCGGCGTGGTGCACACCCCCGCCGTTCGGCAGGGGGTGGCACCCCCGCCGGTTTCGCGAGGTGTGCACCCCCCGCCGTTCGGTGGGGTGTGACCCCCCCGCCGGTCCGCGGGCGGGATGCACCCCCGCCGGGCCGCACCCCCGCCGGTCAGCCCCCTGACTGGCGGCACCCCCGCCAGTCCGCCCGCGCGCGGGGGCAACCCCCGCCAGTCGCGCACCGGGTGCTGCCTCGACGTTCGCAGCCCGTCCTCACCTCGAGCCCGAACACCCCCGCCGGCCCGCGCACCTCCGCCGGTCGTCCCCTCCGAAACCCTATAAATAGGGGGCAACCCCATTGCAAACCCCGGGGCTTCGAGGGGGGCGAGGCTCTCCGCCTGAGAGATTTTTCCTCCCCCACCACCGGCGAGATGCTTTCGCGTCCCGTCGAAACCTGAGGCAGCCTGGCGCTCGAGACTTCTCTCGTCTCAGGCCCTCAGGGGATTCCCCCTCCTTTGGGAGGAAGAGGACCCGTTTGTTCTCCGTAGAAACCCAGTGCGGACCCTGCGTGTGTAAAATTACACAAAGGCCCCCTGGGGGGGAGAAGATTTGTGCATGCATTAAATTGCACAGATGTCCCGAACACGGGCTCGAGCTTCTGTGAAAATGCCACAAGCTCCGGGATATAAATTTGTGTATGTGTACATCAAAAGTACACGTATACCCCTGTCAGCCAGAAATTTGCAGGAATACCCCTGCTTCTGGAAAATTGCAGAAATGTCCTGCTCGGGAGAAATTGCAGAAATATCCCCAAAGGATAAAATTGCAGAAGTACCCTTGCTGCCCAGAAAATTACAGATACGTCCTTACGGCACGGAAATGGCAGAGATAGTCTGAGGGTTCGTGCCTCTTGTCCGTCCGGTGGAGCGGGACCCACGTCGCTTCTATTAAGTGGCGTGCGCTCTCCTTGGTGTGACTTGAAGCTGGACTCGAGGGGAGTTCCCGAGAAAGCCGGAATCGGCCGGGACGCCCGGGACAGCCGGAAATCGGCCGACGTCCGGAACAGCCAGAAATCGGCCGGGATGCCCCGAAATCCAGAACCAGAGATGTCCGAGAAAGCCATAAACGGCAGGATGCCCACCCATAGACGCCATTCGGCCTCGCGCATGCCACTTTCGGCCCAAAGTACGCCCAGGCTTCTGAGTTTGCCCGTGCTCAGAGCGTGATCCGTACGTGAGCTAAATAGGCCGCACGTGCCGGCGCCCGTTGGTGTCCGTCCTCAGCGTTCGGGTTGCAAATCGCACCACGTCCGCAGGACCACGCCCAACAGGTTTTGTACACGACCCTCAGTGTTTCACTTAAGTCCTCTGGCGTCACAAAACGACGCACGTCGATGCATATACTTAATTCCTCTGGTGTCATGAAACGACACACGTCGAGGCGTCATTTAAGTCCTTCCGGTGTCATGAAACGACACACGTCGAGGCGTATATTTAAGTCCTCCGTGTCATAAAACGACACACGTCGAGGCTATATTTAAGTCCTCCGGTGTCATAAAACGCGCACGTCGAGGCATATATTTAAGTCCTCCGGCGTCACAAACGCGCACGTCGAGGCATGTTACCCTATGGAGGCACAAACCCCCACTGGTACACATATGTGCTCATTACCATGTAAACGTCCGACGGAGGCACAAACACCCTGTCGTCGACGTCCATGTACTTGGCTTGTTGTATACACGCCCAGTGGAGGTACAAAACCCCACTAAAAGGCGTACATGTAAATGTAACGTCATGTCATAAATATAAATGACATGAGCATGCTTGAATAAAATTGTGGAAATTCATTTGTCATGCCTTTTCTTCTTTAAATTTCGGCATACGGTTTTTTAACAACATTACGCATTCGAAGGTATTCGAGTGTTATACTCGATGTAATGAACATCGACTTCGGTCGGTGGGGAACGGTCCAGTACACGACCACTCCAATCGCCCTGAACGCGAGCGCACGCGGAAATAAATCCGAGGATATCAGGGTTCGCACCCGATATTCCTCATAAATAATTTTGTCTGTTTCTCGTAAACATCTGGCACGCCCACACAAACAATCTCATTTCGAGGATAAACAGAGATGAAGATAGGGAAAAAAATTCCGCGTTCCAACAATCTGGCACGCCCGTGGGACTGTTCCTGCCTTCCATGCATATGTAAAAAGACCGCATGCCGATATAGAAATAAAAGATGACTAATTTCCACATCACAGGTACAAGAGCGAGAGCCGGCGTCAAAAGCCCGTCTCCACCTGCAATTCAAGCACCCCGATGGCCGCCGTCACCTACTGACCTCAAGTCATCGCGTGCCACCCCATTGTGGCTACCTCGCCGTTCCGATCGTGTTTCGGCGATTTTCCTGCAGTGGTGGGATCCCCCTACTTCCTAGGGTGGTCCCCGCCGTCCAAGCTACTCCAAAGGCGGCCCCCAAAGCCACTGCAACTAGGGGCACCAAACCCCGTCCAAGTCAAGGCCGAGTCTTCTCGGTGAACACCATTTCCTGTGTGGCCATCTCCAGAAAACGGGGACAGCGCCAGGGACGCAGGGGCAGCAAGCCCCGCGCGTATCGTCCCAACTCCGGAAAACGGTGCTAGTTTGGCGACATCCGCGTTAGGCTCGATGGAGGCGAGCCGATACTGCCCCGGACAGAAGCGTCCCTACGGTGGCACCCCAACAAATACGCTCCCCTCCAGGGGATGCGTCAAGAAGATCGGGACTCCCAAAGGACCCGACAGGGGCAGGCATCAAGCTCGGCGCCCCAACCGCCTCGCAAAATAGGCAATGTGGGTGACCAAGCAGAAGCCCGCACATCAAGCAAGTCAGAGCGGGTCAACCCGCCGATGGCTCCCACGAAGGCGACGTACTTGAGCGAGAAAAAGCCCAAGAAGCCGAACCTCCTCGTCCCCGCGGCACAAACGCAGGGGCATTTATAGGAAGCCCAACTTCGTCCCCGCCCAAGCGGAAACTGCTGAAGGGGGAGACGCGAGTCAGGCCGGAGCTTCCACACTCGAGTCTCGGTCTTCGAAGACTGAGCGCCTCAGTCTTCCCAGCTGGGAGCAGCAATCCGTCCCAGCACTCAGAAGCCCAAGACGCGGAGAGTGCAGCGGACGCCTGAAGAAGGTGGAGGCATGAAGATCTTCACCTGCTACGCTTCGGAAGGGAAGCCCCTGGCCATCCGCATCATCCCTGCGTGGGCGCTCAGGATAAACGAGCCTGGGCAGGACGACGAAGCTGTCCTCCGTACACCCGAACGCTGCCAAAGACCCCTACAGGGTCAGCAGGGCACTCAGGCTGAGCCCTCGAACCTTGGACAACTTCTCGAGCCTCCACCTCTATCGCGATCAAGGGCCCTTTCCGGGCCAGTCCACTGGACCCCGAAGGAGGGAAGAAGACGAAGTCGCCAGCCTCCGCCTCGGAGATCAGCACTGCCGGCTGACGGGGAGCAAACCGAGGTGTTCCTCATGCCGCCAACCAGAGCTGCCTTCCAAGCGATGGCGACGACGCCAAGTATGATTTCATACAGCGTTGGCAGGCTGAAATGGCCGCTCTCCTGGCCGAGCGAGGACAACAGGCGGGGGCAAATGCGCCACGCCGCCTAGTGCCGACGGCAAACCAAATGCTCGGACAAGACACAACAAGGCTACCTACCCGATGTCAACACACGCATAGCCGCGGTCAACGACTATACCGTCGACCCTGTCCAACAGCCACGCAGGGGCATAAATTCCCAAGCCTCCGCGGCTTAAGATATCGTCGCCCAGCGACGAATGATTGAAAAGATCGTGGACGACCGCTTCGCTCAGCGAGGCGAGGGAACTGCCACTGTGGATCTCTACAGTGTGCCGTATCCCTCCACCATCATTCAAGAAGCTGCCACCCGGACTTCCCCAAGGCGCCAAAGTTGCAGAAGTTCGACGGACAAGGCTCACCAATGAGCACCTGGCCTACTATATAACGGCCATGGGAGAGTTGGCATTCGATGAATCCTATCTCCTCCGCTACTTTTCGCAACGTCCCTGACGGGCACCGCCTTCCAGTGGTATTCCAGGCTGAGGCCCAACTCCATTGTCGATTGGGCCGACCTCCAAAGAAATTTATCGACCGCTTCCAGACGGCCGAGAGAAAGGTGTCGCTCGCAGAGCTGTGTTCCCTCAGGCAAAGAAAAGGAGAAACGCACTCGACTTCATCAAGCGGTGGCGTGACTTCAGCATGAGGTGCGACAACCCCCCGACACAGAAGATGCCATAACCATCTGTCGACGGGGCCTGGCAGCGCAGATAAGCGAAAAGCTGCTGGGAACAAATATCAAGGGTTTCGACCAGTTCAATGCGGTCGTGGCAGAGATCGAAATGTTCTTCGCCGACAACCCGATTCAAGCTCCTCCAAAAATCAAGCCGGGCAAGGAGCGCGCTGTGGGCAGAGAAGCCAATGCTGTGGACTTCGCCCCCCAAGCAAGGGGAAGAAGTCATGACCTCCGGCGCTCCAAGCAAGAAGGTGGAAGAAAGCCGCCTCCAACTTCGCTGCCACAGCGTATGAGCACACCGTATTCCTTCAAAAGGGATCATACAAAAATGCTCTTCAAGCTGTGCATGAAGAATGACTTGCTCAAGCTTCCGGCCTTGAGGAGACCAAGTGAAGCGGATAGGGTGGATGAACCAAATTACTGTCTCTACCACCGCATGCTGGGGCACTCCGTTGAGGACTGCTATGTCTTCAAGAACGAGGTACAGAAGCTGATCCAGGGTCGCCTCATCACCATGCACGAACATCTGGTCGATCCCCCACAGCCCCATGCTTGGGACCAATCGAGGCAGTCGGCCAATGTCATCCATGTCAATGCGCCGCCTCCCGAACCAGAAGACCCCGAGGCAAATCCTTGGACGCTCATTCCCAACGGATGGGAGGGGGATCACCCCTCGGCCTCGGAGCACAGACATGGTCCGAGACAGTGCAAAACCTGGAAAGACAGGTTCAGTCGCTGCGGCACGGTCAGCGCCAACGCTGATGTACCTGAGGACCATGCAAGAAGCCTGACAACCCTCCAGCAAGGACTCCCAAGGGCCCGTGGGCACACCTGCGCCCCGTACGCGCCCTCCCTGTGGGGGTGGATCTCGAGGAGTCTTCGACCGTCCGATGACGAAATCGCCGGAAGATTGTACTCCTTCCCGCGACATCGGACGTTGGCACTCTACCGTACCTGCCTGCGAGCAGGACTATTTGGGCTGCCAGCCGCCAACAAGCGTCCCGCCAAAACTATTGCATATACCATCAAGATGCAGGGCACGCTTTAGAGGACTGCCACGTCTTTAAAGACAAGGTTGAAGCATGGGTCAACCAAGGATTATTGACTTGGGTAACCCCGCGTCAACCCCCGCACCTCATATTCCTCAAGCGGAGTGGACGGACCATTCAGCTGACGTTGTCACGCATACAGTCACGTCATCGACCCGCCGAAATTCATACACCGTTGGCCTTCACCTTTCCGGACCCGGATATGATAGAAGGCGGCTCATCCTGCGAAGCCCCTACCTGTGGTGCCCGGAGGGAGAGTTCCCCGTCACAGCCGCTTGGCGACCGAAACGTTGGGAAATCTTCGAAAGCTCCTACAACGAGGTGTCGCGATGGCTCATACACCGCCGCCGACGTACACTGAAAGGGAGTTGAATCACCCCATGTACTGTCGATATCACGCCTTGCTGCTGCACCCTACAGACAGGTGCCCCGATGTCCGGATTGGGTCGAGTCCCTTATCCAAAGGGGAAAATCGCCCGGAGGGCAATTCCACTGTCTGATGAGAGCCAGGAAGCGCCCAGCGGAATTTGAAGAAGCGACTATATGCGCTTCAAGAACCTCCAAGCCTGAAGCTGATGAACCAGGGTGGCTCGTACCGCCGATGTCGTCCACAGCTGACGCTGAAGGCGCGAGCTTAAGCAGCAATTCAGGAGCATATCCCTGAAAGAGCGGCCACCTTAAGATGCAATCGAGAGGACCCGGATATGACAGAGGCGGCTCATCTGACGAGGCCCCTGCCCTATGGTCCCGGGTGGCGATTCTCCCCGAACCCCCTTCGCGACCGCGAAGACCGGGGAGATCTTCGACAGACTCTTGCAGCAGGGCTGTGTAAAGGCACAGGTCGCCACCAACATACACGGAGAGGGAGTTAACCACCCCATGTATTGCAAATACCATGCCATGCTGCTGCATCCTACGGATATGTGTCCGATTGTCCGAGACTGGGTCAAGTCCCTCGTCCAAGAAGGGAAGATCGACTCGAAGGCAACCCGACATCCGAGCCGAGGCCCAGGAAGAAGTCCGGCAACACTCCCTCGGCGAAAGAAGGGGTCTCAACGACACAAGTCTCCCCTCCCCATGAGCAAACTCCGGAATAGAGTAAGGGGCAATGCTTCGAGAACTCGCCTCCGCGAATACTCAAACGCCAAGAAAAGACTGCAGGGCAAGAAGCCGTGACAGAGCCAGCCGCCCCGTAGCCGAGCCCCTATTGGTCCGAATTCCAACAACTGCCGCCCGAGTAGTCGAGCAGGCAATTGACTCCACTTTCCAGCACCAACAAGATGAAGCTGGTTGGACGACGTGGCGTCCAGAATGCGCACTCTGTCAGTGTTCCCTAAGAGGGAAGGTCGCACGTTGTCTTGGCCTGGAGACTACCCCTCAAGCGACAGAGCAAGCCAAGCCGCTGACGCCGCGCTCGAAATGGCGCGCGCAGTGCAGCAAGAAAGAACCGGCGCAAGAACATGAAAAGGCGCCTAAAGAAGCAAGCTGAGCAAGAGGAGGCTGCAGCAGCCCCAGCAAAGCACTCCACTCCAGAAGCTGCAAAAGCTCATTGATGATCTGGAGTATATTTCCCTCTAACCCACTTGGGAAGTCCCTCTGGACATATACATCCCGTGGGAAAATGGAGCGCAAAACAAGGCTCAAAAGCTGGCTCCACCAAATGCTACAGAGGGCTCAAGAAGGCGAGAAGCTGCCTCTGCCCGAGGAACTGGCCATCTTCTATAATAGAAGATGAAATCACCATCGAGAAGCTGGAAGAAATGCTGAAGACTTCTCGTGCAACATTGTGTCGATACCGCCGCCAGCAAGCTTGCAATCACCGGCTGTTACGCCCCTGTGGCAACATATCGACGCCGTAACCGAGGCAAAGGGAAGGGCCGCAGACGAGGAAAAAATCCGCCCCCTCCCTCGGTGAGAAACCAGCCGCCCGACCTGGGCAAGACTATCGTCCTTCCGAGGAGAAGAGCCTCAGCCTGCCCCGGAAATAGAGGTGCGGGCGAACTCCTTCATCTTCGACCCATCTGACGAGGAAGAAGAGAGCAGCGGATATCGCTAGTAGGCTCTCCGATCGGAGGGCCCCCGCCAGTCCCCTTCGCCTGTCCGACGACGAAGAGCATGGGGGATGGCGATCCCCATCAAGCTTTTTCAGCCGAAAACTCCGTATCGCCCGTCCGTCCCACTCCGTCCAAAAGCGGCAAAGAAGGAACTGCCGCCCCGAGGAGGAGGGCCTAGCTCGTTGTTCGAAGAAAAGCCGACGAGCAGTCAGTGGCAAGACGGGTCAACCAATTCGGGCAACCGATAAAGGCCCTGGAGGATACTGTCCCACCATTGGATCAAACCCGTGCCCGGCTGACCGCAAAATCATACAGCATATGAAGCGGTTCCCGACCAACATCACCATATGGACGCCATCGCCTGGAGCAAAGAGCTGAGAACGGCACTCGTCAAAATCTTGCAAGCAACCCGAGGTCTACGAAGCTGACGTGACCGAACTCCAAGCGCAGCCCTAGAAGCACTGGTGGCGAGGTGACCTTCTCCGACAAGGACATGCTGTTGCCGACGCTATACACAACACCCGTTGTATATGCAGGGAAAGTCAATGGGCACGAGCTCAACCGGATCCTGGTTGACCCCCGGGCGTCGATCAATATCTGCCCCTGAAGACTTTCAATCTTTGTATCTCACACCCTACTTGCGAGGGTAAATGACATCAGAATCGCTGGTTTCAACCAGAATTCTGAAAACGCCTTGGGAAAGGTGGAGTACAGCTGGCCATGGACGCCTTACTACTAAGGTCGTGTTTTCCATCATCAATGCAAACACGTCCTACAAAGCCCTCCTGGGAAGACCCTGGCTCCATGAAAATCGGGTCGTCCCCTCGACTCTCCACCATGTATAAAATACATCAAAGAAGGAGAGCAGCATACGGTCTTTGCCGACCGAGCCCCGTTCCGCCCAATGAATGCAACCTGGCGACGCTCAGCTGTACTTCGGTGAGCCTCCCGGCAAGCCACAACCGCGTCAAAAGCAAGGAAAACAAGTGCTGACGCAAATCAAGTAAGCCAAGATCGGACGAGGAGAGCTCTTTACGGTCAACCAAGACCTCCTTGAAGCTCACCGGCTCAGCCGCCTCGCCGAATCCACCACGCCCGGGCCAAGTTGCCCAGAAAGGCGTGAAATCAACTATGAAGCAAACGCCATCGGCGAAATCATCAACCGAAGCATCTCCTTGCCGCCGGCGTACATGCAGCGCCCTTCCATAGGAGGAGCAATGGGTGGAACGACTAAAGACGTTCGTTGTCACCCATTACAGAACTACAGTCTCGAAGAAGGCGAGAAGCCGAAGCCGATCCTCTTCTACAAAGGAGACCCGCTTCCTTATGGGCCCCTCGAAGACGACTTCGGCTGGAGCCAAGCGACTCAAGTCGCCCCAGAGCCCGTCAAGAAATGGACGACATGCCCGAGCACATCAAGAATTGTGCCAAAGCAAAAGATTGCACAATGCAAGATCCCTCGCGACGGGAGTACTTCCATCAGCTGTGGTACCCGAAGCAACTCCGAGGGCAACCCCCTATTGTGCAAAGGACACTCGGGGGTTGGGCTATGGTCAGGAGGCGGAATGCGCCTACCATACGGTCAACACCGTTGGCTCGCGCCCTCACCTGACCAGTGCCCCCCCGGGGGCAATCTCCTACCCCCCGCTACAAAGCCGCAGCAAGGGGAGGCCGCCCTCGTCCCACCACGGGACGTTGTGCCGAGAGGCACCTCAAGCGAAGGGAGTCACTTCTGGCCGATCACAGAAGAAGGCTTCAGATACTATGACGTCCACGTCGCTGACTGCGATGAGGAAAGGATTTCATCGACCTGCAGCCAGCACCCCGTGAACTCGAAGACGGCGGACAAGCTACGGCGACGAACTGGTCGAACTCGACCTCGGGGAACCAAAGAACCCGACCAATCTTCGTCAGCGCCCTCTTGAACGAGGAAGAAAGACATCATACCGGCAACTCCTGCTGGAATTCAAAGACTTTTTGCGTGGACATACAAAGAAATGCCAGGCCTGGACCCCTCCGTGGCTGAGCATGAGTTTCCATACTCCCCACAGCAAAGCCGTCAAGCAGGCCCAACGGCGTATGCGCCACGAGCTGGAGCTAAAAGTAAATGCGAGTGGACAGACTCCTCCAAGTCAACTTCACCGAGCCGTGCATTTATCCAACGGCTGGCCAATATAGTGCCGGTCAAGAAAAAGAACGGCGAAGTCCGAATCTGTATCGACTACAGGGACTTGAACAAAGCCTGCCCGAAGGATGATTTCCCGGTCCCGATCACGGAAACCATGATCGACATGACCATAGGGCATGAAGCGCTCTCCTTTATGGACGGGTCCGTCGGGCTACAATCAAATCCGCATGGCACCCAAAGATAAGGTCATACCGCCTTCAGGTCCCCCAAAGGGATCTACAACTATAAAAAATGCCCTTCGGCTTAAGAACGCCGGAGCCACCTATCAACGAGCCATGACCAAGATCTTTGGAGAAATGCTCCATGACTCAGTCGAGTGCTACGTTGATGATCTGTCGTCAAGACCAGAAGGCGGGAAGATCACCTAGGCGACTTACGCCAGGTCTTCGAAAGGCTTCGCCAACATCAACTGAAGATGAACCCGATGAAGTGCGCCTTCGGCGTGTCAAGCGGCAAATTCCTCGGCTTCGTTGTTAAATACCGCGGGATAGAAATTGATCCCGTTAAAATCAAAGCTATCAGAGAGCTGCCGCCGCCGAAAACCTTAACGGAGCTGAAGTCTCTCCAAGGAAGGCTGGCCTACATAAGGCGGTTCATCTCCAACCTCGCAGGCAGGTGCGCCCCCTTCAGCAAATTAATGAAAAAAGGAGCTCCATTTGTATGGGACCAAGAGTGCCAAGATACCTTTGAAGAAATCAAAGAGTACCTCCTTACTCCTCCTGTCTTGGGAGCCCCGGTGAAAGACAAGCCGCTCATCCTCTACATCGCGGCCATGGAAACGTCGCTGGAGCGCTCCTGGCCAAACAAATGAGAGGGCAAGGAGCAACCGCTTTACTACCTCAGCATGATGCTCGTGGTCCGAGCACCGATATCCCCCAGTGGAGAAGTGTGCCTGGCATTGATATTTGTCGTCAAGAAATTACGGCACTATCTGCTAGCCCATCAGGTCAGCCTCATCTCGAGATAGACCCGCTAAAAGCGCTCCTCACCCAACCTGTGCTGTCAGAAGGATGGGAAAATGGGCTCTTCTCCTCATGGAGATCGATATCACCTTCGTCCCCGAGAAAAGCAATCAAAGGCAAGGTATGGCGGAGTTCCTAGCGGCGCACATCCCTCTCCCAGCCGGCTCTCCCCTCGAATTCAAGCTGCCGGAAGAGGAACGCTCTCATCCCCCCACGGGGAGGGGACCCCAAAAAGAAGTCCCCATCCAAGAAATGGAATACTCTCTCTCGCCATAGAGTTGCCCACCTGGGAACTTTACTTTGATGGCGCTTCCCGGGCGCTCAAGCAAACTGATGGCACCACAACTTATACCTCCGGAGCAGGCATTGTCCTGGTGACTCCACAAGGGGGAATACTGCACAACTCATGTGCCCTCATGAAGCCATTGACCAACAATCAAGCTGAATATGAAGCACTGATCGTGGGACTTCAACTGGCTGCCGAAATGGGCATCAAGTGCATAAAAGTCTACGGAGACTCGCAGTTGGTCATCCGTCAAGTGCTGGGGGATTACGAAGTTCGGAAAAAGGAACTGATCCCCTATCATGCTAAAGTAATGAAGCTCCGCGAGAGATTCTACTTGTTCGAAATCGGACATGTCCCTAGAGGGCAAAACTCTCAGGCGGATGCGCTAGCCAAACTGGCGTCTGCCCTAAAGCTCCTCCTGAAGGGGAATTGGGCATAACTGTCCGACATAGGAGCTGATGCTCAGTGTTCTCTAGAGGACGGCTCCGACTCAAAAATGCTGAAGTCAGCACCCTCGAAGAAGAAGCCAGCCAAGAAGAAGACTGGCGCCAGCCGATCATTCAAATAAAGAACGGTTGGCACTACTTCAGACCGGCCGAAACGAGTCCGACTGCTGCGACGGGCCGCGTCGTATCAAATAATAGGGGACCAACTATATCGTCTTGTCCATGAAAAAGACAAGTCTGTCCTCCTAGATGTTCTCTCCCCCAGAGAAGCCAAGTCATCATGCGCGAAGTCCACTCTGGACTGTGCGGCGCCCATCAAGCGGGAGACAAGATGAAAATCAACATCAAGCTAAAAGGCTTCTTCTGGCCGACCCTGTACGCAGATTGCGCCAGTACGCGCGTACGTGTCATCAATGCCAGGTCTTCAGTTCAGTGCCAAGAAAACCGCCGAATGAATTGCATCCAACTGCCCCCACATGGCCCTTCGCCGAATAGGGAATGGCGTCGTGGGACCATTCCCCACCGTCCTCTGGCGGCCACAATTTATCCTGGCGCCACTGACTTTCTTCTCCCCAGATGGGCAGAAGCAATCCCTCTCCGGAGGTGACCGGGTAGCCGTTGCAAAATTTGTCAAGCAACCCTGATTTACAGGTTCGGCCCCCCTCGGATCGTATCAGATAACGGTACGCCCTTCAGAAACAAAACATATACGCTTGGCGGCCAAATTCCAAATAGATTGGAGGACGTCAACGATATACAACCCTCAAGCCAACGGTCTGGCGGAAGCCTTCACAAGACCCTTTGCAAACTGCTTGCCAAGATAGTCGGCAACCGCAAACGCGATTGGGGGGAGAAGGTGCACGAAGCTCTCTGGGCATACCGGACGGTCTACAAGACCCCTACGGGGTGTCTCTCCTTTCTCCTCTGGTGTACGCAGCTGAAGCCATGCTCCCCATCGAAATTGAAATGTCATCCTACAGGGTAGCCGTCTATACCGGTCTCCAACCCGAGGAGCGACAAGAAATTGAAAGAAGTTGGAGGAATTGTCCGACCTAGAGGCCAAGGTTGGAAGCATACAAACACTCCAATCCTATCAAGCCCGCATGACTCGAGCCTATGACAAGCTATTCAGGCCTCGTGTCTTCAAGAAAGTGACCTCGTCATAGTCAAGCAAAGAGAAGTCATGGCAGGCAAATCGAGTGGCAAACTCCAACCAAACTGGCGCGGACCGTACGTGGTCACCGGAGTGTATGAAGGCGGGGGATCTACGCTGGCAACACATGCTGCGATCGCCCCTTTCCACCACTAAATGGCAAGCATTTGAAAATGTACTTTGCCCCTGAGCATGAATTCCCCGGGCAGCCGCCCTCTGACACCCCTTAGCCAATAAACCCCCAGAAGGTCGGCTAAAACTCATTCTTGGTCAGCAAACCGCCCTGGTCGCCAAGTCAAACCCTAGCCAATAAACCCCCAGAAGGTCGCTAAAACTCCTCCTTGGTCAGCAAACCGCCCTGGTCGACCAAGTCAAACCCCTAGCCAATAAACCCTCAGAAGGGCGGCTAAAACTCCTCCTTGGTCAGCAAACCGCCAGGTCGACCAAGTCAAACCCCTAGCCAATAAACCCCCAGAAGGTCGGCTAAAACTCCTCTTTGTTAGCAAACCGTCCGGTCAACCAAGTCAAACCCCTAGCCCATAACCCCCAGAAGTCGGCTAAAACTCCTCCTTGGTTAGCAAACCGCTCAGGTCAACCAAGTCCAACCCCTCAGCCAGTAAACTCCTTGGTAGGCTGCGCCGTCTTAGGCCCACTAATCATAATGGTGGGCTAAAGCCAAACGGTGAATCCCCTAGTCCGAGGTTCTTTCTGCAACTTGTTCGTACACCAAACTTCAAAAAAAAAAAGGGAGAAAAGAAAAATGACTAAAAACTAGAGATGTCCCGCAAACTCGGCCACTCCCCACAAGGGTGTCCGAGGGTAAAAATGCCTAAAATCCAGCTGAGGTGAAACCCCAGAGAGGGCGCCTCAGCAAACATGGATAACCCCTCAACGTGAAAACCCGAAAGGGCGCGTTGGAAAAAGCTAGAGGGGCGGGCTTCTGTGAAAACCCAAAGGGCCGCAGGAGTCAGTAATGTAAAAAAAAAAAACATCATCAAATCAAAATCAAATCATCACTTATCAAGGCTGTTTCGCGCGACCAGTAACGAAATGCTAGGCTGTGCCCCTATTCTGCTTGGTAGGTAAACCGAAATGGTAGATCGAGCCATTTCCCCTTAGCCAGTAAACCCCAAGAAGTAGGCTATCCCCTTAGCCAGCAAACCCCAAGAAGGTAGGCTATCCCTTTTGACCAACAACCTCCGTGTCGGTCAACCAAACCTTGCCAGCAAACCCCAGGAAGGTACTATCCCCTTAGCCAGCAACCCCAAGAAGGTAGGCTATCCCTTTTGACAACAACCTCCGTGGTCGGTCAACCAAACCTTAGCCAGCAACCCCAAGAAGTTAGCTATCCCCTTACCTCAAACCCCAAAAGTAGGCTATCCCTTTTGACCAACAAACCTCCGTGGTCGGTCAAACCAAACCTTAGCCAGCAAACCCCAAGAAGGTAGGCTAACCCTTAGCCACGCAAACCCCAAGAAGGTAGGCTATCCCCTTAGCCATCAAACCCCAAAAGGTAGGCTATCCCTTTTGACCAACAAACCTCCGTGGTCGTCAAATCAAACCCTTTAACCAGCAAACCCCAAGAAGGTAGGCTATCACTCTTTGACCACCAACCTCCGCGGTCGGTCAAACTTAAAATCCTTAGCCAGCAAACCCCAAGAAGGTAGGCTAACCCTTTAGCCGGCAAACCCCAAGAAGGTAGGCTATCCCTTTTGACCAGCAAACCTCCGTGGTCGGTCAAACCAAACCCTTTAGCCAGAAAACCCCAAGAAGGTAGGCTATCCCTTCTGACCAATAAACCTCCGTGGTCGGTCAAACCCTAAACCCTTTAGTCGGCAAACCGCAATGGTAGGCTAAATCCAGACGGCAGATCCCGTGATCAACTGCCCCAGGGTCCGGCCCCGGGCCCTAGCAAAAAAGAAAAGAAAAGAAAGGGACTAAAAATAGAGATATCCCGGCAGACTTGATCATCCTAAAAAAAAAAGGATGTTCAAGGGCAAGAAGCCTCACACCCGCCGAGGTGAAAACCCGAAAGGGCGCCTCGGGCAAAAATGGTAACCCCTCAGTGTGAAACCCGAAAGAGCGCACTGGAAAAAGCTAGAGGGGGCCATCCCCGGCGAAAACCCGAAGGGCGCTTGGGATGGTAATATGAAAAGAAGATGAAAAAAAAATCATTAAATCAAAGTTGGGTTGCTGGACAAAGCCCCGAGAAGGCCAACCCCGGCACCCAAAATGTTGCATCAGATCTTGAGGAATGCCACAAATGCAAAATTCAAGCAGAAGATGCCGAGAGCAAGCCTGGGAAAAGCCAACAAAGGCAAATCTCAGAGAGAAGAAATATCAAATCAGGGTCGAGGAGCAAAGCCAGAAAAGACAAGCCTTCTCGACTAAGAATCAAACTCAGGTTGCCGGACAAAGCCCCGGGAAGGCCAGCCCCGGCACCCGAAATGTTGCATCAGATCTGGAGGAATGCCAGAAATGCAACGCCCAAAAAAGACATCGCTCGAACTTACCGGTCCAAGAAACCGGTAGAGGGCGGGAAAGGGCAAGACTCGGATGAAGACAGCCAGGTCAGCTCCAAGCAAAGTCAAGGAGCAGTTCTTCGATGAAACTCCCCCTAGAGTTGACCTGGTGGAGCGGGTCCATGTTACTTCCCTGAAGTGATGTGCGCTCTCCTGGTCCTCTCATGAGAACTCTTGAGTTGAAAATAAATCTGGAAATATGCGAGCGAGGAGAGCTGATGGCTCAGCGCGAGAAGCTAGCAAGTTTGATCGCCAGCTCAAGCGGCAACAACAAATTGTTGTCCTAGTTATTGGCGACGTTGTGCGGGTGCCAAGCGCGTCGCTGTGGTTTTCAACCCAAATCCCCGCCAAGTCATTAGACCAGGGTAGAGTTTGATAATCGCCACGGGATACCCACCTTCGTCTTCGCCTCTGACGGATATCCCGTGGGGGCATTTGTTGACCCGAAAATATCGGGATTTAAACAAGTCCCGGTGGCAAACTCGTCCGGAAATCCACGAAAGGTTGGAAGAAACCCCCGGCCTCCCTCACTCGAGCACCTGAGATAGATGGGTTTGAGTCCGGACGTCCACCCGAATGAGCCGGAGGATGACGCTTAAAAAGGCCCGTCAACAGCGGAAACGCGCGCCCCGGGCAGCCGAGACTCAATGTCCGGACTCGCGCTAAGATCGCGTACGACTCGGATGGGTTCGAAAAGGTGAAATGCACATGCCCTCCGAAAATGGGGTCAAACGCACGGGAAGCGGGCAAAAACGCACGTCGAATGCACGTCAAATACATGCAGGCATGTGTGCGTACGTGTGCGGCACGTGCCATGACAAACCAACAAAGCCCCCAGAAATCCTCCTGGAAATGGCCGAGGTGGAGGCCCACCCTATTCATAAAAGAGGGGGCCGGCGGTGGCACCCCCGCCAATCGGCAGGGGGTGCACCCCCGCCGTTTAGGCGGGGTGCACACCCCGCCGGTTCGGCGGGGGCTGCACCCCCGCCGGTTCGGCAGGGGGTGGCACCCCCGCCGGTTCACCCCCGCGCGGTTCGGCGAGGTGTGCACCCCCCCCGGTTCGGTGGGGTGTGCACCCCCCCGCCGGTCCGCGGGGATGCACCCCCGCCAGGCCGCACCCCCGCCGGTCAGCCCCTGACTGGCGGGCACCCCCGCCAGTCCGCCCGCTCGCGGGGGCACCCCCGCCAGTCGCGCACCGGGTGCTGCCTCGACGCTCGCGCCCGTCCTCGACGCTCGAGCCCGAACACCCCCGCCGGGCCGCGCACCTCCGCCGGTTCGACCCTCCGAAACCCTATAAATAGGGGCATACCCCCATTGCAAACCCCGGGCTTCGAGGGGGCCGAGGCTCTCCGCCTGAGAGATTTTCCTCCCCCACGCCGGCGAGATGCTTTCGCGTCCCGGCGAAACCTGAGGCAGCCTGGCGCTCGAGACTTCTCTCGCGCAGGCCCTCAGGGGATGTCTCCCTCCTTTGGGAGGAAGAGGACCCGTTGTTCTCCGTATGAAGACCCAGGTGCGGACCCTGCTTGTGTAAAATTACACAAAGGCCCCCTGGGGGGGAGAAGATTTGTGCATGCATGTGAAATTGCACATATGTCCCGAACACGGGCTCGAGCTTCTGTGAAAATGCACAAAGCTCCGGGGATATAAAATTTGTGTATGTGTACATCAAAAGTACACGTATACCCCTGTCAGCCAGAAATTTGCAGGAATACCCCTGCTTCTGAGAAAATTGCAGAAATGTCCGCTTCGGAGAAAATTGCAGAAATATCCCCATGAAGGATAAAATTGCAGAAGTACCCTTGCTGCCCAGAAAATTACAGATACGTCCTTACGGCACGGAAAATGGCAGAGATAGCCTGAGGGTTCGTGCCTCTTGTCCAATCCGGTGGAGCGGGACCCACGTCGCTTCTATGAAGTGGCGTGCGCTCTCCTGGGTGTGACTTGAAGCTGGACTCGAGGGGAGTTCCCGAGAAAGCCGGAAATCGGCCGGGACGCCCGGGACAGCCGGAAATCGGCCGGGACGTCCGGAACAGCCAGAAATCGGCCGGGACGTCCGGAAAAGCCAGAAATCGGCCGGGATGCCCCGGAAATCCAGAAAACGGCAGAGATGTCCGAGAAAGCCAGAAAACGGCAGGGATGCCCAACCATAGACGCCATTCGGCCTCGACGCATGCCACTTTCGGCCCAAAGTACGCCCAGGCTTCTGAGTTTGCCCGTGCTCAGAGCGTGATCCGTGCGTGAGCTTAAATAGGCCGCACGTGCCGGCGCCCGTTGGTGTTCCGTCCTCAGCGTTCGGGTTGCATCGCGCCACGTCCGCAGGACCACGCCACAGGTTGTCACACGACCCTCAGTGTTTGCACTTAAGTCCTCTGGCGTCACAAAACGACGCACGTCGAGGCATATACTTAAGTCCTCTGGTGTCATGAAACGACACACGTCGAGGCGTATATTTAAGTCCTCCGGTGTCATGAAACGACACACGTCGAGGCGTATATTTAAGTCCTCCGGTGTCATAAAACGACACACGTCGAGGCATATATTTAAGTCCTCCGGTGTCATAAAACGGCGCACGTCGAGGCATGTTAACCTATGGAGGCACAAACCCCACTGGTAACACATATGTGCTCATTACCATGTAAACGTCCGACGGAGGCACAAACACCCTGTCGTCGACGTCCATGTACTTGGCTTGTTGTATACACGCCCAGTGGAGGTACAAAACCCCACTAAAAGGCGTACATGTAAATGTAACGTCATGTCATAAATATAAATGACATGAGCATGCTTGAATAAAATTGTGGAAATTCATTGTCATCTGCCTTTTCTTCTTTAAATTTCGGCATACGGTTTTTTAACAAACATTACGCATTCGAAGGTATTCGAGTGTTATACTCGATGTAAATGAAACATCGACTTCGGTCGGTGGGGAACGGTCCAGTACACGACCACTCCAATCGCCCTGAACGCGAGCGCACGCGGAAAATAAATCCGAGGATATCAGGGTTCGCACCCGATATTCCTCATAAAATAATTTTTGTCTGTTTCTCGTAAACAGTCTGGCACGCCCACGCAAACAAATTCATTTCGAGGATAACGAGAGATGAAGATAAAGGGAGGAAAATTCCGCGTTCCAACATGGGTCCATGTCACTTCTCTAAAGTGATGTGCGCTCTCCTAAGTCCTTTCTTAGGAGTTGCCGATTTGAGAAAATATTCAAGCAATGGAGGCTAATGGCTTAGCGCAAAATACATGGCAAAGTTAGTTGTCGGCCCAAATTACAACAACAAATGTTGTCTAAAATTACTGGCAACACTACATATATGTTGAAGCACATGAACTATTGTCATGGTCTTCAACCCAATTCCCAGCCATGTCATTAAGACGAGGGGTAAGGTTTGAAAATCACACAGGACGTCTGCCTACGGCTTCGGCACACATCCCGTGGGGGGTATTTATTGGACCCAAAATTTTCTTTGTTTAAAACAAAGAAAAGCGGGTTTTAAAACCCCAATCAATCCCCTCTAAATAAGGGGTAGGGGCACCTCCGGGTAAGCCTACCCGGAGGTACTCTACCTCTGGGTAGTCTATCCAGAGGTCCTCCTCCCCCCTTTAAGGAAGCCCATGGATGACAAAATCGGATCGAGGCGTTGGATCGAACCCAGCCGATTTCGATCCGAGTCGAATCGGATAAGAGGATCCGGCTAATTCTCAGGGAACCTGGCCGATCTAGGATCGGCCAATTTAAAAAAATAAGGAAATTTGTGAAAATAAAGGAAAAATCAGAAGAAAAAAATTGGAAAATTTAAGGAAATTGAGGGAGGAATCACATAGTATAATTGCACATATTGGGTATATTCATAGTCTGGTTGCACATATTTTCACATTACAATACAGAGCAATGTTAATTATGATACCTTATTTATCTGAACATCATTTAAGTAAATGTTATATTTATAATTTCATTTACTTAAGATATTATATATAAATAAAGAAGTATCTCACATTTGAATCCAATAAAAATATCAAAAAAAATCATATCTCTTACTAATAAAAAGTCTATTTGAGACTTCTCAGGATTTGATCAAACCTAAACTCATGGAATTGTCACTTAAACTAGAAAGTGACAATTCTCGTGAGTTTGGGTGATGATAACTTTAATTGAAAAGAAACTAGAAAGTGACAAGTCACATAAGTTTGGGTGATGATAGCTTAAGTTTGACCAAATCCTGAGAGGTCTCAAGCAGACTAAGTATTGTTAGTAGGAGAGTATCTCCCTTGGAGAAGTCATATGCACGTTTGACTTTTTTTACCGGACTTTAATTTTTAATATTCTATTGGGTTTATTTGAATTACGAAATTTTTAGATATGTCAAATTATGAGATATTAAAAAGTCGTTATTTTGATGGAACTATCAAAACTGTGATTTTCTTCTTGAATGGAAGAGTTGACTTTTTATTGGTAAGCGATATGATTTTTCTGATATTTTTATTAGATTCAAATGGGGGGCACTTCCTTATTTACATGTAATATCTTAAGTAAATAAAACTACAAATATAATATTTACTTAAATAATGTTCAAGTAAATAAGGTAAGTGGAGGGAATCGGGCGTAATTAAGGTAAGCTGAGGGAATCGGGCTACATCATATGGAATTGAGGTGGATCGTGCGAAATCAGATTGGATCGGCCCGATCCAATCCAATTCTGTCTGATTCTGCTCGATCCACCCCGATTCCACCTTACATCGTGGGTGGGTCGACATTTACCCCCCCCCCCCCTCCCCCAAATCGGATCGTCATAAGGGGATTCCGACCCACGATTTTGCCATCCATGGGTAAGCCTACCCGGAGGTGCCTACCTCTAGGCAAGCCTACTCCCTACCTCCGAGTAGCCTACCCAGAGTTACCCACCTCCGGGTAGTCTACTGGAGGTAAACCTCCCCCTTCTTCAAACCCTTTAAGGGGTGCCTCCGGGATCCCCTATAAAAAGCCCCTAAGGGGCTCAAATGAAACCCCCTCTGACAGATGGCCTCTCCGACGATTGGCACCCCTCGGCGGATGGCTCCTCAGGCAGTTGACCCCGGGCGGATGGCTCCAGGGTTCTGCCCCCCTACTGCCCAGTCGACTAAAGACCCCCTTTTAGGGATTCTCAAGGGCTTTTTCGCAAGTTCTCGGCAAGTCAAGGTCTCTCCATGTCGAGCTAATATAAATGTTTATGTGTATATATCTCCATGTTGAGCTAGCTCTATGAAGATAAAATATAAATGTTCATGTGCATACTCCCATGTCGAGCTAACTTCATGAGAATGAAATATAAATGTCGAGCTAGCTCTATGGGGGCAAAATGTCTAAATGTTCATGTGCAAACCTCTATGTCGAGCCGAACTCCGTAGGGATGAAATATTTGTATGTTCATATATGCGTATCTCCATGGGGAGACTCTGCCCAAGCAGAGATTCTGCCCATGGGGAGACTCTGCCCAAGCAGAGATTCTGCCCGAGGCACGATCATATGTTCATTATATGTGCATATGTGTACCTCTATGGGAAGACTCTGCCCAAGCGAAGATTCTACTCGAGGCGCGATCATATATGTTCATGTGTACATCTCCATGTGGAGACTCTGTCGCTGCGAAGACTCTATCCACCTCCGAGTAGTCTATCCGCCAGATTGAAACCATACAAAGGTCAAGGGGTAAATTTCAAAACACTCATGTGTTTTAAAATATTCAAGTACTTCAAACACTCAAAGCTCAAGCGGGCATGCTGTCAAACCTTTCAAGCAGCTCTCGTGAAATACCCCTTAAAGGGGGAATTTATGCTCATAGAAAATTTCACAAGAGCCCTTGTTCAGTAAGAAAATTGCAAAAAAGTCCATGAAAGGGCAGAAGGTATAGAAAAGTTCCTGAAAGAGCAGAAGGTATAGAAAAGTCCTCCAAAAAGGTAGAAATTATGGAGAAGTCTTGGAAAAGGCTCAAATACAATGTTGTCCAAATCTTCTAAAGACAACATTGGTCATGCCTCCGATTGTCAGATCACCGATGAGCCCCTAGTATGCCACTCAGTTTTTTGTCGTTTGCACCACTCGGTGGAGCCGGACTCACGTCACTTCCCTAAAGTAGTGTGCGCTCTTCTGAGTTCGGCTTATGACTAAGTCAAGGAATGACAGAAAAGCCCAAGGTTATCAAGAAGCAGCAGAAAAATCAAGAAAGTCATAAAATGCCAAGAAATGGTAGAGAAGCCTGAGAAAGCCAAGAAATGGCAGAAACACCAAAGAAAGTCAAGAAATAGTGGAAATGTTCAGGAATGACAATAAATGATAAAGAAACCCAGGGAGGTCAATAAATGACATAAATACCCTGGAAATGTCAAGAAGTGGCCAACAAGCTTGATTCATGTCGTTTGCACGGCTCGGTGGAGCGGGATTCACGTCACTTCTCTGAAGTGGCGTGCGCTCTCCTAAGTTCGATTATGACTAGCCACCCCAAGTTTTAGAATTGTCAAGAAATGACAGAAATCCCTAGACATGCCAAGAAATGGCAGAAATATCTGAGAAAAATCAAGAAATGACATAAATACTCGGGAATGCCAAGAAGTGGAGATAATATCCAAAAATGTCAAGAAATGGTAGCAATGCCAGGAAAGTCAAAGAAATGCCAATAGTACCTAGAAAGGGCCATAAATTGCAAGTATACCCATAAAGTGTTAAAATTGCAATAAAACCCCTAAAAGGGTACAAAATTGTTGAAAGACCCATAAAGAGTATGAAATTGCAAAATACCCAGAAAACGGTAAAAACTCCAAAAAGAGTTAAATATACTTCGCCTTATGCGGAAATGCCCTTTATGGGCACCAAGTCCACTCCAAAGGTTTGATCACCATCAAAAGAGTGATCACGACTATCAAGCAAAGTCAATCATCCGATCATGACAAAAGCAAAGTCAATTGTCTGGTCATGACGGAAATAAAGCAAATCAAATGCAGTTATGAGCAAATTCAAAGAGTCCGACTACAATGGAACATACTCCTGAAGACGCGATTACATAAGTGGAACCAATTGTAAAGGTCTTGAAAGACCAAATTGTAATCCAAATTACAGTTTCAAAATTCTTTGGACTTCGTGCCAAAATGAATCTCGGCATCATTATCAAAAATATTTGGATTCAATCCGATGTAAATTAACATCGATTCTAATCGGTGGGGAAGGGTCCAGTATATGAAACCCTATACGCCTGATCAAATAAAAGTGCGGAAGAAATATACCAAATATTGGCGCAATCGTCCCGCATCAAGCGGATTTTAAATCTTTTGTCTGTATAACAGACTGGCATGCCCACTCACATATAAAAACGCCTCTACGGACAAATTCATTTTCCAAGAAAATTTCCGCGTCCAACAGCTACTTAGAAGGAACATGCTCAAATGGTCATCATGTCCATTATGTTGCCCAGTAATGCATCCAGTAAGGCCTATTGACATACAGATTCTTAAAATGTAACAAGTAGGTCCCAGAAAAGAGCATTAAAAAATATAGATCTTAATCAATCCCTATCTCTTTCTTAAACCCTTATTCTCTCCTCACCTTAACCATTATGACTAACATTTACATTCATAAGAGGATAGCTAATTTTTCTCTAAGCCCATCATGTCTTTGCAGTCAATTTGGACTTTGGCAAATAACTAAAGCCACCCATAAGCTAGATCAAGGTCCATGTGCCTAGATCACACAGCCTAGTACCTAGAGCATCTTTACCTTCAAATGTAGCCAAATCCCCAATATACAATAACACTCCAATCACTTAGATACCCAAAATTGACTATGGCTTAAGTAACTGAAACAAAGACCTAGCGCACTCTCGTGTAAACTCAGACCTAACATCTATTACTTATGCCAAATGCCTTAAATGGAGATAGAATAATAAAAGATGGCAAAAAAAGTACTGAAATACCTAAAGGCTTAAAAAATAAAATAAAGTCATAGAAATGACACAATTTGAAGTTACCAAACTAAATGTTAAAATTCCTGGAAATCTAAAGCCATTTATTTCGCCTTTGAAACCCTAAATTGACCCACAAAGTGACTAAAACATTCTCGAGACTTAAAATTACAGAGCATTACTCAAAAAATGCATGCCAAGACTTGAAAACCGTTCCAAATCTACACAACACGCAAGATATTCCATAAACTGGGTATTGATATATCAAAGAAAACCAGAGTTGGATTTGTTGAAATTGATACTCTTCATTTGAATAAGTAACTGCTCTCTGTTAACATAATTGATAATTTTCATTTGAATATAAGTAACTGCTCTCTGTTAACATTTGTATTTAGTCTATATATCAAAAAGACTAACATCAGAGAGAGGAAGAAGAGGGAAGGGACAGCATCTGGATATATGTCAGCTTTCGCTGAATGAAGACATAAGTTTACAGGCCATTCTCAATTTGGCAAACATTCACATTTTGTGGTTGGTAAAAATGTATCTCCTTACTGTTGCTTTTTTTATATACCTCCCTCTTAACTAGTTTAACTTACTGTTCACCTACAGTACAGTTTACTCGAACCAAATATCACGAGCCAGTAAACATAACTACTGTTGCAGTTTCTCTAGTAACTCCAACGTGTGAAATATGCAGCGATGTTTTTTTTTTCTTTTCAACTACCACATTCCTTTACATAGTTATGAAAGAAGCATCATCTCCCTTCTTTTTTTTGTTCTTGAAGATAATTGTCATTTCCTTCTTTCAATCCATCTTCGTATTTTTAAAATTGTCAAATTAACTTAATTTCTCAATTAAAAAAATCAAACGAAGAAAAGCATGAAATGATTAACCTTGAATGTATTCTTTTGTTAACCTTCATTCTTCTTACTTGAAGATATCGTTTTTTCCTTTTACTTAGAAGCAATTGACAATGCCATTCATGACATCAGATAAACAGTAACATTCAGATTATTTAATTTACATATCAAATATCAAAGCTAATTGAACTAAGACGGCGGCATACGCACTTCTGCCAATTTTAATTTGCTTCTATATCGGTCTACTTCCAGCCTTTTTGTTTTCCCTTAATATCCGCACATGAGAAATATCAAAATTATCCTTCTTCAATCGTTAATTTGAGAAAGCGAAGATCTTCAGCATTTTTTTCCAGACAAGCTAACTTTTGGCCTCCGAGCTACCAGCATTTGCAAGCCATCTCTTAGTCGTCATGAATCTTCGGAAATTTAGTAGAAAGGATCAACATACCCTTGGAGAAACAGAAGCCGGCGCCTGCTCCGACTTTAGGTCATCCCCACCTCTTCTCTCTGGTTCTTCAGTTGAAGTGGAAGCTGAATTGGATGTAGATCCCGAACCCAACTTCTTATCCTCATCGTCGTCCCCGTTTACTGCATAACACCTTGCATTGCTGCGTGACAGCCGCCGGAGCAGCACTCCCCTCGGCCTCTCCCCGCGCAGGAAGGCGACCCTCCTTGAGGGACCCCACCTCCACCTCACCCCGTGTTCCCACACCGGAAGAATCCTACCTTCCAGGCCGCGACGCCCCGGCAATGCCCAAAATCTAACGTTGAATCCCAAGACGGAGGAGCTTGGCAGGGTCCCCATGTCGCGCCCTCCACCCCTCGGAGCCAAAAATCGCGAGGGGCAGAGCCTTGAATCAACTCACAAGATAGTCGAATTATCAATATCCTCCCCGGTTCAGGACATCAGGCATCGAAAAATCTCATCTTTACTGGATCCGGGGTCGTGTTTCGCCGGAAAAGGCGAGATCTTTTTCTGGGTTTTTGAACTCTTCCCTGAAGATTGAGAAGAGGGTAGGGACTGGTCCTATCTTATATATCATAACTCGTTCGAACTAAGAAAACAAGGATGGGAGTGGCTGGTGGGGAAGGATAGGGGTCGGAGGAGGCACCGGAGCAACGGGCCCGGGGAATCGGATATTTGTAGAAATCAAAATGTTACCCAAACACATTCGCCTGGGCGTCTCTCACCAGCGTCGGATATTTCTCACACAAACAAAGTTGTAACTTTTATGAGAAAGGACCTGGACTCTTTGATAACAATATAAGGAGATGGATCAGGTATAAATAAATCGAATATAAGTTATTCATATTTAGGGGTTTTTTTAGTTTGAGATGATTTAAAATGAGAGAGAGTTATGTAGTGGATAATTTTTAATGTGATATGACATAGTGTTTATAGTTATCACCTCTTTATCTTTAATTTGACATCATTTGTTTGTGTATAAATATACACACATAAATTTTAAAAGTACAATAATAATAATTAATGAGTTATTTCAGGGATAACTTTTATCACCCCACATGGGAGAGATAATACCTTTTATCACCCTTTTATCCTGGATAAGTTTTATCACCCATGAATAAACTAAACACGTTTCCAAACTGCTAAGCATAAAACTGGTGATAAAAGGAGGATAAACTCCCTTATCACGTTATCAAAGAGGATATAGTGTCGACTTCAGAATTGTGCAAAAAATATTTTTATTGATAGAGTGATGGGAGACAAAGTCATCGTTTGATCAGACTTACATTGAAGTCCAGTCAAAAGTTGGTTCTTAGAATTGACTTTTCGACGATCTAATCAATAAATATGGAAGCGATGAAGGAGTAATGGGCCGAGAAGTATAAATAAAGTAGGTGAGCCAAGAGTTGTTCTCCTATCACTACCCGTGTACATGGCCATGACCTTTATAGCTGCTAGGAAGACCCCTTCAAGAGACGAGAACCATTGGCCATTACACCCCTATGTGTTCAATTTGCCATCCGTTTTGGACAAGGGGCAAGGCCTCAGCGCCATCACACACTACTTTTGACAAGTAATGAACCTTATCTGGCCATTGTACTAGAGAGTCGCGGGCATTACACTCGTCCCAATGCAAATCCACCGCAACCTTTATGTCGTGAGATTAGAGATAAATGTCTGATCATGGACTTGCTCATTCTTAGTCATGGCCCCGGGCTACAGATAGAGATACTTTCGCCCAAGATTTTTGTGGGTGCGAAGTTTTGTCGGGGCGATCATTCAAGAATGGTCGAGCTGACCATAGGGTATCAACATAAGTCCCCCAATCTCGAGTTAGGTCTCAACCGAAATCACAAGTTGGGAGTATCTTGTCCTCGAATTACGTGTCATTCTCACACTTCGCAAGGTGTGGTCCATTGTGCCATATTTGGGAAGACAACACCTCAACTCGATTGGCAGGCCCTGTGCGTCGAGATGTCACATTAGATCGATTAGGGGTTACAACTATCTCCCACCCCCGAGGCACCATTAGATCCTACTAGTGTCAACTTGGGGAGCGCACTAACTCAGCCCCAGAGGGCTATTTGTGATGTACGAACAAGCAAGCGAGTCGGCTTCCACTCCTCAGTGCTCCCCTTCTTGGTTGAGTTACTCAACTATGTTGGGATCGCTCCCTCCCAACTTGTCCCGAACAGTTGGAGGGTCTTTTTTTTTTTTTCCCTTTTTGGTTGTGTGCCATAGGGTGCTGTTAGAGGACCCCAAATGTTACCAATTTCCTATCGTGCTATTCCTTTAGGCACAGCCAACACATGAGAAATGGATATTAGTGTAATATCCTAAAATTTAAACTCCATGATTAGTACCATGTCATATCGATTATTATGTATAATGACAAATTAGACCATGATTGGCTTTGTACAATTATGATTCTAGACCTATGTCTTTTTTGTAATAATTTTTAAATTTAGAAAATTAGTCAGACTCTCTTTGATCAACCAATTTGCCTAATTTTAATTAGAATTTCCTGATTAGAAGGTTAGAAAATTAGCCTTACAAATCTAACTTTGGCATTGAGTCTCATGAACAAGTTAGAAACCAAGCAATTTAAAACGAACATTTCTTATAAATCTCCAAATCTATCATTCTTTATAAGTCCCCAAAATAACTATTCTTTATAAGTCCTCAAAACGATCATTATTTATAAGTCTCCAAAATGAGCGTTCTTTATATGTCATCAAAACAATCATTCTTTATAAGTTCAAAATGATCATTTCGTCGGGACAAGTTTTTTGACTTAAGTCCTCAAAATGATCATTCTTTATAAGTTTCCAAAACGAGCATTCTTTATAAGTCTCAAAACGATCATTCCATCGGAACGAGTCTTTTGACTTAAGTCCTCAAAATGATCATTCTTCTTAAGTTCAAAATGATTCTTTAGACTAAATCTGAAGTGATTTTTATGTGAAACAGTGTTTTCATTTAAAATAATCAACATTCTGCCAAAATAATTCTAAAATAACTCTTAAGTGAAAATCTAAGTAATTTGTAGGAAACCCAAATGCTATGATGACTTATCTGAAAAACTTAACGTGTGTCAATGAGACCTTCCCAACTTGGGTTAAATCAACATATTTTTGCTAGCTTTTCAGGGAAATTTTGAGTCATTAACATGCATGAAGTCAGGTGTCTAGGGTGTTTAAATTAAAACATTTGATATATATATATATATAATCATTTTTACCACTTTAGGGAGGGTTGGTATTGTTGCATGCAGCCCCTAGAACTCACCAGAAGGAGTAGGACGACTAGTCTAGAAGAAAGTGTTTTACGGGCCAAGATCTTTGATTTCTAAGGTAGGGATGACTTGACTTTAGATTTCTTAATTTGTACGTGTTTGTATGTTCATGTTTACATTAATATTTGCTCAAAAATCTATATTTTGCCTCCATTATAACCAATATGAAAAAAGTTAAATGTTGTTGGTCTTTCCCTCTTATTGAGTTCCACATCTCTGCCTTGCGAGCTTCAATGCTCAATTCAGAACCTTTTGACACCTCTCCACTTCATATCTTGCAAGTTTTTTTTTTTTTTTGATAATGAGGAAATCCCGCCCCGTGTGTTGACCATATTCATCAATCTGCGGGGCTAGGGCCTACCAAGATAGATGTAGAATGGGTCGAGCTACCATCTTGTCATTGCACATTCTGAGACATTTCACTCGAGAATTGTCCTTTGTAGCTTGGGCTATTCTTTTGGTGTCGACACCGAGAGAAGGGGCCCTCCTGTTAGGGCAAGCAAATCAAGTACTCGTTGACACTTTCATATGGGTCTTGTTTGATGACTAGATTTTATAAAGCGGACTTAGTATGGTTCTTGGGCTTTCGTTGGATGGCCCGTGTTTGGTAAGTAGGCTTTATCAAGCGTGTATGGGTTGGTCTCTGGATTTTCACTGGGTATGTCCTATTTGATAATTCAACTTTTGCCTGTTGGGTAAAACTTGATGACTAGGTCTTGGGGTTTACATTAGAGGGTCAAAATTCCCCCTCTCCAAATATTATATGGTGATGTTTAAAATATGAAAATATTTCAGAGGGGATTGGTAAACCCCCACCCCCAAAAGAAAGAGAAAGGCTGATGGGACCAAGGTAGGACTAGAGGCAGCTTAATTGCAGTGAAGATTTGCAACATATATGACTAAGGAGAAAGCTTAGAAAACACACATGACAGATGAATGCGTAAATTAACGTTGGACTAGCTGGCTGGGAACTACCCTATAACATCCAAATCCCCATATTATGGCTATTCAAAAGTTTTGTGGCGACCACAAATCAAGAAAGTCTTGAAAGAGGTGCCAACTAAGGGTGCGTTTGTTTGTTTTGACGTAAAACATCACCCAGGAGAATATTTTCGGGAAAACTTCATATTTTACGTCATTTGGTACCTCTGGAAAGCAAAATATGGAAAATAATATCCATAAATTTTCGGATTTCGGCATCCACGCAAAAAAGGCGGATGCCGTTTTCCCAGTTGGTTGGTTGCGCCATGGTTACAATGCCCAATTTGTATGCACTGTTCATTAAAGTTGATTTTTTATTTTTTTCCACTCATTTAAGTAGTCTTAGTTAAATTTAATTATTTTTATTAGTTACTTTATTCTTTATTTTTTATTAAAATATCGATAGAATACTATTCAGTCAAATTGTGTTTTTATTTTATTTCTCCTACTTTAAATTGTCTTTGTCAAAGTTACTTATTTTTTATTAGTTATCTATTTTTCTTTATTTTTTAAAAATATTAAAAAAAATAAAAAAAAATTTTGATGAATAGTGTTAGTACACAATGAGTATATGACTATATCTCATTTGAGTAGATCATAAGATCTCATACCTTTCCATACAAGTTTATATTTTTCTAACAACCAAATAGATAATTACGTTTTCATTTTCGCGTAAAAATTATTCCGTGAAAAACTATTTCCCTCTTAAACTGTTTTACGTACAACTAAATAGACCCTAACCAACAGTAGTTAACATTGATAATTGTGATTGAGAAAGGTTTAGTATGTTTTTATATTGCACTTAAGTGTAATATGATTATGTACTAAATTTATGTGACACTTAATAATTGAATTGTCATTTTATCACTCTTTATGTGAGAGATGTCACATAAATTTAGTGTTTAATCATATTACATTTAAATATAATAAAAAGTACACTAAAGTTTTCATTGTAATTATATATAGATAACGAGGTTGGGGCGATCGAATGAGAAACATGTGGAAGATCGGAGGAACGAGGTGAAGAAAACACTAGAGGAGAATTAGGAGTACTCTACTATGCTACGAGCCAAAACCGATTAAAATGATAAATATTTTATTGTAAGATTAATCTTGTAATAATATCCGACGTGAACATGTTAGAAGGAAGCAGTTTTATTTGACCTTGGGGATAACAAGAAACGCTTAGTTTTGGTCAATAAAATTGTTTTTTATTATACCTCCACGTTGACATTATTACACAATTTATCTTGCATTAATGAGTATTTCTCGACTAAAATTGTTAAAGCCACTATAAAGAAACAACTCTAGAGAAGGGCCCAAAACTAGAAAATTATTTAACTTTTTTTCTGAGCAAAAGACCGATAGAGAGAAGGGAGGAGGGGGGATAGCTAGAGGTAGCTTCTCCGACCCATGAATCAAATTGACGTGAAGCAATAACTCTTTCACCAGCTAGAGATCAGGTGAATGATCTATCGAGATCCAATGATGAGAGCATGGAGACAGGATCATCTCGCCCCCGCAGGAGGGGGAGTCGGTCAGTATAAAGGGGTTTTGGGTTTGTTTTTTTTAACTCTTGTATATTTTTTTTACACAGAGATTTAATCCAAAGAAATTTATCGTTGTTTGGGTTAAACCCATGTGTAAAAAAAGAAAAAAAAATCAAGAATTCAATAAAAAAAATCAAAGCAACCCATGTACCTATTATACTGATCGGCCCCCTCTCCTGAGGGGGCGGAGACGATCCCGTCTCCGAGAGCATGTCTCTTCAACATTGTTTGGAAATCTTTCAAAGTCATTTGATCCTGTATTTTGATCAGTTGAAAAAGTATTTATATTTGTATGAGTTACTTATCTACCTTACCTTAAGTGAGTGCTCGTGTGATCTATTATATTTTTATCTTTATTACTCTGTTTAGATCGAGAGTCTTTTTTTATGTGTAATATTTTACATACTTAATTTAATTAACTAATGAATGGAGCTCTTAACTCCCTTCATTTGGAACAAAAAACAAATCAGTTTGGGAGAGCTCTCCATCTCATATCTCATAACACATGAGTCCGAATGGAGTTGCATATATAATAATTGGAAGAGTTTTACTTGTTGTCTGGTGATCGAATAATTATATTACTCGACTCCAAGTACAATTTTAGAGGGCCCGTGCTATCATGACATTTATGGGCATCTCAAGGTCGTTATGTCGGGGACCGGATAAAATAATTGTATGATTGTTGGACAACTATCTTTTCTCTAATTAAAATAATTTTATTTTGATAAGGACTTGGTACCCATGATACAAGGTTGCCCTCTCCTTAATACAAAGGATGCAGGCCTCACAACAATTAATGGGACCTGTCCCCCTTTATCTCATGGGTAGACATATTTGGTACCCGATTATTAATGGATATCAAACATTTCCCTTTTATTTTTATGACAATGAATATAGTATACTAATATTTAAATTTGCACAAAGTTTGAGAGATAATGAGAATGATTCATTTAACAAGAATGGAAGACTATTTTGGCTAGCTTGACGATAAGGAGCTAGTTGGGGGAAACTTTTTTTACTTAGTTGTCGAGTAAAAAGTGTGCACTGACTTCCTCAGTCGTCGTATCTAATTAGTCGGATAGTGGAAGTTCCATATACTAATAAGATGTAAGACTTGACGTTCGACCAATTAGATAATGCTCTAAGCAACACCGACGATCGAGTAGAAAATGTTTCTCGCTAATGGGAGGTGGCAATGTTGTGGCTTGTAATGAGATGCCAACGTGGGATTTAATCAAGTGACTGGCCATCATAGAGTGTATTAGAAAAACAATGTTGTAATTATAACCTGTTTTCCTATGCTAAATGTTGGAAATTGGACACAACTTGTAACACATTAATTAAAGAGAATTTATTTAGTGTGCACTAATTTAGTCACATTCATTTGAGTTGTGACATCTAGCTAGGCTCAAGGGCTTAAGAAAATGGAGGGAGAGATATTGAAGGCCCTCAAATTTTGGTGTCGAAATCTTAGTGAGTGTGACTTGTTTAATGTACTAAATATTTCTCTAAGAGAGATACACATACCAAAAATGTATGCACTAATTTGGGTACACCCTATAAGAGTCTCACTCAGGGGTGTATTATATACCGCATTTCTAGTTGTTTAACTCTTAAAGAGTTGAGGTGGCACACCCCTATATGATATGTCTATTTAATGGACATCAAAAAATGTGCACTAAATATTTCTATTCAGTCAAATATTTACGTACTTTGTACTTTCTTAATTGACTTAGACTAATTAAATGTGTCACATCATAATGGGGTGTGAGTTGCTTAGTATTTCTCTTAGCACCACAACTTCCATCTTCATGAAGTGTTTACATTCCGATCTTTTATGAAGTGTTTACATTGCGAGAAACGTTTAGTACATGGTCGAGCAATACTTCTTCTCACAAAGTAGGGGGCGTTGTAATGCCCCGACGCGGAATATTAGAGTGATAAACAGTTAAATAAATTATATAGAGCGAGAAGTAAACATCAAACTATTGCACAAATTGGAATAATGTCAAATGAACCATCTTTATTGATAATTCCACTAATTCTATTGCATTCACTAATTCAGAGCCAAAACTACAGGTCCAGAGTACTTTATTCAAAACAAAACAAACTAAACTATCTAACTAACTACTAAAAGCTTTAGTTGTCGAAAAGACTGGTCACTCTTGCTCATCCCCTTCCTCGCGCGTGTGGTATTCTCCATCAGACTCACCAGAAACACATGAAATAAATAGCACAGGATGAGTGATAATCGCCCAATAGGACTTAATATCTCGTATAAACATGCATACTTTAAGTGATTAATGTCTTGTCAAATAAGATAATTATAAAGAACGATCAAGTATAGTCACGAGAGTAATGTGCATGATAGCAAGAGAACGATAGCACTTTTAACATGAAAATAACACAACAAGCATGATAACAGATTGACCATATAACGAGATAGCATGTAAAGTTTGCACAACAGTGCACTAGTCACGATAGCATGTTGGTTGATCTTCTTGTCAACCGTGAGAACATAATACTTTGATTGATTGTCATAGATTAATCTTGATAGTATAGTACTTGGATGTAATGTCGAACACCCTGATCATTTAACTCCCATGGATACTAGTACTTTTGGGCGCACCTCTCAGGACCAGATCGAGCCCTTATAATGTTGTTTGGCATTGATCATATTTTTATCTTAGACAATCAAATAGATGGTCAAATAGAGTACGAAGAATATATGAGAGTAATTTAAGAATAGATGAGAGTATAGAGAGAATGTGAATAGATGAAAGTGTAAAGAGTGTAGATAAGAAAGAGGGTCGTATTAGTAAATCAATGATAAACGGGCGTTAGTAACCGTTGCACCACACACCTTATCGTGTGCCAGCAGTCGGGTAGACGTCACAAACTACCCAATAGTCATGCTACGAACACATGCCAGATATCCATTGTGATCTCAAGGTAAGAGAGAACAATCTAAGGCCGTTGGATCATGTTGATCCCTATGCGTAAAATAGGTATTGATAGTACAACCTGCTCGTCGGCAATGAATGTCTGCCAAAGCCAAAGAGTCTTACAGAGGCCTCGACAAGGAATTCCTCGTCCTTTCAGGAGTATTCCCAATGGAGAGGTCGTCTAAGTCAAGATAAAGTGTGTATAGAACATTTGTCTGTCATATCTTGAGTGCTCGAAGGCAAAGGGACGCGATAACAGTATTAAATCATGCGAATAAAATGAAGACAAATTTATTTAAACTAATAGAAAAAATACATGATTAATTGCACTAAATTACCAGGTAAATTATGAGAAATTTCAGTAGGGTCTCATGGCAAAAATTCATGTTTAGTGTGTGATGTGTACGAGAATCAAACTAGCAAGAGAGTGTTGTACACACATCTTTTAATTAACAAAATCATGTGAATATTAGCAAATGTTCATTTACACGTTGTTACTGTTCATAACAGTGTATTACAGGGGTTAAACAATGATTTCATGGCATGATTAACATGGTTTGCATGCAAATTAGGGTTTCTGGACAGACAGTCAGGTCGCGACGTCGGCCAGTGTCGCGTTCAAGTCGCGACAGACTGGGCCGACGCGACGGCCATGTTCTGGTCACGACGGGTCAGGCTGACGCGTTCAGGTTGCGACCAATGAGATCTGGTTCAGCCGAGACGCCGATGCGACGATGAGGTTCTTGTCGCGATGTGTCGGGGTGGCGCGTTCAGGTCGAGACCGACAGGATTTGAAGATCGCGACGCAGGGTCCCGTCGCAACAAGAATGTGACGTGAGGCCTTGTCGCAACCCGGTTGAGAATGTGACCGATCAGGTCGTCGCATTCTCAGGGTCTCGGCCCGAGCTTAGGAACTTGCACAGTTCTCCTTGGGCTGCGTTCCATGCAGTAAAGGGCTAGACACAGTGCTCTTCAAAAATTCATATAAATTCGTATACATAGTGAAAAATCACGAAATCAATTTTAAATAAAACTAGACATGTAGAGGTACAAACAATAAAGAGTAATTAGATTTCAGATAGGGTATGATCATGCTATTAACATGTTCTTCACGATGCACTGAAAATCTGACACAACGATGGAAACCGATTTAATTGGAGAATGGTACATGATAGAAATTGGGAAAAATGGTGTCATTGGATTCCTGACATCAAGTAGCATGTATAGTAACAGTTTCATGACACGAGATCAAGTATGAACATGGATTTAGAGTGAACAAGTCAAGTTGGGTACATGTTCTTGACAGAATTTTGAGCACGAAATACTCATTAATGACATGATGAAAATTGGGAAAAACAAGGGGCTTTTGATGCTGAGATCATGATCTATCTAGGGTTGAATTTAATTTGTTTTTGTTTAAGAGATTGCTACCTTTGAGTGCTTTAGTTCCTAGGGCAAGAGATGTGAAGAACCTTGAAGATCCCTTCTTCTAGCCTTCCTTCTCCTTAATCTCCACGTCCAAGAGCTCTTTCTTCTCGTTCTCTAAGCTCCAGAATGTTTCTAGGGTTGGCTAGATATGAAATGAGAGTATTTGTATGTTTTAAGTCTCCTACGCACTCAAAACTCTTCCCTCTTCTCCAACTACGAAATTCCATATTTATGTCACTCTTTTATAGTCTTTATCCATCTAATTGGCTTGAGGAGAACTCTAATTTCGTTGCCAATAGGTTAGGATATGACTAGGACTCTTTTTAAGATAATTAAGAGTTAAAATAATGATTATCTTAACTCTATTTAATTATTAATATTTTAGATATGAATTTAAACCTAAATAACTCCCATCAAACATTGAGCTTCAATTTTTGGGCCCATTAATTCATGTATGGACCATTTAGGATAACCCATCACTTGTTTTTACTAAATAGATTTTTAATTATTCACATTTTCTTGTTAATTTAATTGATTTATAAATTTTGAAAATTTAAAATTACTACAGGCGTTGTCACGATGGCCGCGGTCCCCACATCCGACGTGAGTTTGGATATTGCTCGGCGAAGGAATAATTATTTCTCTTACATTGTTCCACTTAACCAATGATGATGTGATGCATTTTAATTAGTCCAAGTCAGTCAAGAAAATATAAAATATTTAATATTTGTTGAGAAGTATTAAATTGACACATCCTATTAAATTGTGCCATCTCAACTCTTTAAAATTAAAATAAAAAAGGGTGGCGCACTCTATAAGAGTGTACCAAGTCGGTGCACACCAATTGGTGTGCAAGTATCTCTCATCTCTCTCTTGGTTAAGAGTCTAAACTGTGAATCAGTTCTATCCAATGAGGAGACTACACGCACCCAATTGTACAGTTGGCGTGCGTAGCATCAAAGGTCAAATCCCGGATGACCTTCTGGATCTGCCAAATTGGGAAATGTGCCGACAAGCCTTTTTTCGTGGAGTCCGGATCCTCTCGCAACGGGGGAGGACCGGACTCAGACAGTCACCTCTCGCAAGGTGACGCGTGGCCGCCCTCCTCCTGCCTTCCGTCCCTCCTCCCCACTCCCGGTCACCCAGTTCCCCTCCAACCTTCCCACCTTCTCTCCCAGTTCGCCCCCCCCCCCCCCACCCTTCCCATCTTCCCAGCCCAGTTACTGTTGCGCAATTACGCAACAGTAACTCACAATTTGTTTTTTTTCTTTAGTTTTAAATTTTTATTTTAAAATCCGATTGTGAGAGATAAGATTTTTTATTTTATAGTTTTTTTAAATATAAAACAAATATCATTAAAAAATATTAATGTCTGTCAGATTTGGGACTGTAACACTCTAAAAATTTTTAATAGATGAAAATTATGAATAATATGGTTATTAGACCTCATTATTATTACGAGATAGAAATAATTAATATCTAAAATTAATTGATACTAATAAACGATACCTTAGCATCGTACAGAGAGATGTGCGCTCTGACAGTGCGACACTGAAAAACTGTAACGAAAATAAAATTCAAGAACACCATAATTTCTAAAAAAATATGGTGACATCAAAAATATAAATATCCAGATTTGTTGGCGTACGAATTTCGAAATTAAGTCGATGTAACTATTTTCGGACGATTTTTCACTCAGTGCAAAATAAACTCTAAAAATTAAACTAAAATCACCATAATCTATAAAACCATTACATTAGCCTATGGCTGCAATTCTAACACAAATATATATCATTTAAATGTGTTTTCAATAGGATCTTTAGGCAAGCTGATTTTTAAGTTATTTACGGTAACCATTTTAACCAATTGTTTATTTCCTTAGTTTTAAATTTTTATTCTAAAATTGGATGTGAAAGATGTCATTTTTTATTTTAAAATCCGATTGTGAGAGATAAGATTTTTTATTTTATAGTTTTTTTAAATATAAAACAAATATCATTAAAAAATATTAATGTCTGTCAGATTTGGGACTGTAACACTCTAAAAATTTTTAATAGATGAAAATTATGAATAATATGGTTATTAGACCTCATTATTATTACGAGATAGAAATAATTAATATCTAAAATTAATTGATACTAATAAACGATACCTTAGCATCGTACAGAGAGATGTGCGCTCTGACAGTGCGACACTGAAAAACTGTAACGAAAATAAAATTCAAGAACACCATAATTTCTAAAAAAATATGGTGACATCAGAAATATAAATATCCAGATTTGTTGGCGTACGAATTTCGAAATTAAGTCGATGTAACTATTTTCCGGACGATTTTTCACTCAGTGCAAAATAAACTCTAAAAATTAAACTAAAATCACCATAATCTATAAAACCATTACATTAGCCTATGGCTGCAATTCTAACACAAATATATATCATTTAAATGTGTTTTCAATAGGATCTTTAGGCAAGCTGATTTTTAAGTTATTTACGGTAACCATTTTAACCAATTGTTTATTTCCTTAGTTTTAAATTTTTATTCTAAAATTGGATGTGAAAGATGTCATTTTTTTTATTTTAAAGTTTTTTAAATTTAAAAACAAATATCATTAAAAATATAATATTGATGTCTATCCAGTTCAGGACTGTAACGTCCTGAAAATTTTTAATAGTTGAAATTTTGAATAATATGGTTATTAGACCTCATTATTATTATGAGATTGAAACAATTAATATCTAGGATTAATTGATATTACTAAACGTTATCTTAATGTCGTACAAAAAGATGTGCGCTCCGACATAGCGACACCGAAAAACTGTAACGAAAATAAAATTCGAGAACACCATAATTTCTAAAAAAATATGGTGACATCAAAAATATAAATATCCAGATTTGTTGACGTACGGATTTCGAAATTAAGTCGATGCAACTATTTTCCGGACGATTTTTCACTTAGTGCAAAATAAACTCTAAAAATTAAACTAAAATCACATAATCTATAAAATCATTACATTAGCCTATGACTTCAATTTTAACACAAATGTATATCATTTAAATGTGTTTTCAATAGGATCTTTGGGCAAGCTGATTTTTAAGTTATTTACGGTAACCATTTTAACCAATTGTTTTTTTTCCTTAGTTTTAAATTTTTATTCTAAAATTGGATTGTGAAAGATGTCATTTTTTATTTTATAGTTTTTTAAATTTAAAAACAAATATCATAAAAAATATAATAATTGATGTCTATCTAGTTCGGGACTAAACGTCCTAAAAATTTTTAATAGTTGAAATTTTGAATAATATGGTTATTAGACCTCATTATTATTATGAGATTGAAATAATTAATATCTAGGATTAATTGATATTACTAAACGTTATCTTAATGCCGTACAAAAAGATGTGCGCTCCGACATGGCGACACCGAAAAACTGTAACGAAAATAAAATATGAGAACACCAAGATTTCATATTCAATTCAGATGCACATGGTTGCATTCAGGTGCCTATAGTTTCATTTAAGGTGGAAACATTTTGTATATAGGTGCATAATGTTGCATTCAGGTGCATAAGGTTGCATTCATGTGCTTATGGTTGCATTCAGGTGCTTATGGTTGCATTCAGGTGCTTATGGTTGCACATAGGTGCATATGGTTGCATTCAGGTACATATGGTTGCATTCAGGTGCTTATGGTTGCATTCAGGTGCATATGGTTGCATGCATTCAGGTGCATGTGGTTGCATTCAGGTGCTTATGGTTGCATTCAGGTGCTTATGGTTGCATTCAGGTGCTTATGGTTGTATTCAGTACATATGGTTGCATTCAGGTGCTATGGTTGCATTCAGGTGCTTATGGTTATATTCAGGTGCATATGGTTGCATTCAATTACTTATGGTTGTATTTATGTGCATATGATTGCATTCAGGTGCTTATGGTTGCATTCAGGTGCATGTGGTTGTATTCAGGTGCATGTGGTTATATTCAGGTGCATATGGTTGCATTCATGTGCTTATGGTTGCATTCAGGTGCTTATGGTTGCATTCAGATGTATGTGGTTGCATTTAGGTGCTTATGGTTGCATTTAGGTGCATATGGTTGCATTCAGATGCATATGGTTGCATTCAAGTGCTTATGGTTGCATTCAGGTGCTTATGGTTGCATTCAGGTACATGTGGTTACATTCAGGTACTTATGGTTGCATTCATGTGCATATGGTTGCATTCAGGTGTTTATGGTTGCATTCAGGTGCTTATGGTTGCATTTAGGTGCATATGGTTGCATTCAGGTGCTTATGGTTGCATTCAGGTGCATGTGGTTGCATTCAGGTGCTTATGGTTGCATTTAGGTGCATATGGTTGCATTCAGGTGCATGTGGTTGCATTCAGGTGCTTATGGTTGCATTCAGGTGCATATAGCTGCATTCAGGTACTTATGGTTGCATTCAGGTGCTTATGGTTGCATTCAGGTGCATATGGTTGCATTCAGGTGCTTATGGTTATATTCAGGTGCATGTGGTTGAATTCATGTGCTTATGGTTGCATTCAGGTGCTTATGGTTACATTCAGGTGCATGTGGTTGTATTCAGGTGCTTATGGTTGCATTCAGGTGCATGTGGTTGCATTCATGTGCATATGGTTGCATTCAGGTGCATATGGTTGCATTCAGGTACAGCAACCATATGCACCTGAATGCACATGAATGCAACCACATGCACTTGAATGCAACCATAAGCACCTGAATACAACCACATGCACCTGAATGCAACCATATGCACCTGAATGCAACCATAAGCACCTGAATGCAATCACATGCACATGAATGCAACCATAAGCACCTGAATGCAACCATAAGCACCTGAATGCAATCACATGCACATGAATGCAACCATAAGCACCTGAATACAACCATATGCACCTGAATGCAACCATAAGTACCTGAATGCAACCATAAGCACCTGAATACAACCATATGCACCTGAATGCAACCATAAGCACCTGAATGCAACCACATGCACCTGAATGCATGCAACCATATGCACCTGAATGCAACCATATGAACCTAAATGCAATCATAAGCACCTGAATGCAACCATAAGCACCTGAATGCAACCATATGCACATGAATGCAACCATAAACATCTGAATGCAACCATAAGCACCTGAATGTAACCATAAGCACATGAATGCAACCTTATGCACATGAATACAACATTATGCACCTATATGCAAAATGTTTACACCTTAAATGAAACTATAGGCACCTGAATGCAACCATGTGCACTTGAATTGAATATGCAACCTTGGTGTTCTCATATTTTATTTTTCGTTACAGTTTTTCGGTGTCGCCATGTCGGAGCGCACATCTTTTTGTACGTCATTAAGATAACGTTTAGTAATATCAATTAATCCTAGATATTAATTATTTCAATCTCATAATAATAATGAGGTCTAATAACCATATTATTCAAAATTTCAACTATTAAAAATTTCCAGGACGTTACAGTCCCGAATTGGATAGACATCATTATTATATTTTTTAATGATATTTGTTTTTAAATTTAAAAAACTATAAAATAAAATAACATCTTTCACAATCCAATTTTAGAATAAAAATTTAAAACTAAGGAAAAAAACAATTGGTTAAAATGGTTACCGTAAATAACTTAAAAATCAGCTTGCCCAAAGATTCTATTGAAAACACATTTAAATGATATACATTTGTGTTAAAATTGCAGTCATAGGCTAATGTAATGGTTTTATAGATTATGGTGATTTTAGTTTAATTTTTAGAGTTTATTTTGCACTGAGTGAAAAATCATCCGAAAAATAGTTGCATCGACTTAATTTCGAAATCAGTACGTCAACAAATCTGGATATTTATATTTTTGATGTCACCATATTTTTTTAGAAATTATGGTGTTCTCGAATTTTATTTTCGTTACATTTTTTCGGTGTCGCTATGTCGGAGCGCACATCTTTTTGTACAGCATTAAGATAACGTTTAGTAATATCAATTAATCCTAGATATTAATTATTTCAATCTCATAATAATAATAAGGTCTAATAGCCATATTATTCAAAATTTCAACTATTAAAAATTTTCAGCACGTTACAATCTCGAACTGGACAGATATCAATATCATATTTTTTAATGATATTTGTTTTTAAATTTAAAAAACTATAAAATAAAAATGACATCTTTCACAATCTAATTTTAGAATAAAAATTTAAAACTAAGAAAATAAACAATTGGTTAAAATGGTTACCGTAAATAACTTAAAAATCAGCTTGCCTAAAGATCCTATTGAAAACACATTTAAATGATATACATTTGTGTTAAAATTGCAGCCATAGACTAATGTAATGGTTTTATAGATTATGGTGATTTTAGTTTAATTTTAAAGTTATTTTGCACTGAGTGAAAAATCGTCCGGAAAATAGTTACATCGACTTAATTTTGAAATCCGTACGTCAACAAATCTGGATGTTTATATTTCTGATGTCACCATATTTTTTTTAGAAATTATGGTGTTCTCGAATTTTATTTTCGTTATAGTTTTTCGGTGTCGCACTGTCAGAACGCACATCTCTCTGTACGGCGCTAAGATATCGTTTATTAGTATCAATTAATTTCAGATATTAATTATTTCGATCTCATAATAATAATGAGGTCTAATAACCATATTATTCATAATTTTTATCTATTAACATTTTTTAGAGTGTTATAGTCTCGAATCTGACAGATATTAATATTATTTTTAATGATATTTATTTTATATTTAGAAAAAATTATAAAATAAAAAATATTATCTCTCACAATCAGATTTTAAAATAAAAATTTAAATTAAAGAAAAAAAAAAACCAAATGGTGAATTACTGTTGCACAATTTGCTGGGAAGGTGGAAGGGTGGGGGGGGGGGGGGAACGGGAGAGAAGGTGGGAAGTTTGGGGAACTGTGACCGGGAGTGGGGAGGAGGGACGGAAGGCGGGAGGAGGGCGGCCACGCGTCACCTTGCCAGAGGTGACTGTCTGAGTTCGATCCTCCCGCGTTGCGAGAGGATCCGGACTCTTTTTCGTGAGGGTGTGGCCCGCCGTGTGTTCTCTTGGACGGGGTCGGGGCGCGCGAAAGAACCCTAGACTCGCGGGAGCATTTCGCATCCCAGGGCACCCAGATTTGTAAGGAAGGTTCCGTGAGTCGATCGCCCTCCGTGACACGCCTCGCAGATTCGGTAGACGCCACCAATTTCTAGTTCCGTCGCCACAAAAACAAAAAAAATCCCAGCTTTTGTCGGATTTTTTTATCCCTCTCTTTTCTCATAAATTTCTCTCCGAGGAAGAGGATCGACGAAAGGGTGTTGTGTGTTCGTTTAAGTCCCGGGGTGCATCGTCGTGGGTTTTCTCTCGCGTCGTTTTGATTCTTGAGATTGTGGTTGGAGGGCGAATTAGGGAAATTGAGGGCAAGATTTTCTAACGGCAATCTACGAGAAAGGCGCCTCCTTTGCGAGGAGCGGTGCGGATTCCAGCAATGCCGACGCTTCTGTCGGCGTTGAGGGCCGCCGGGAGGTTGTTGTCCGGCAGGCAGCACGCCGGATGCCGCAGGAACGGATTGGAGTACCTGTGGAGCTGTGGGGAGGAGAGCACGCAGATCGGTCGCCTTGCCCACCCTCGTTGTCTGGGCGGACTGGCTCGTATTGGGGTGCCCACCATTGGCAAGCTGGTCAATGTGGATGCGGATGTCAGCCTGCTGCGCAGGAACTTGCGAAGTGCCGGGCAGACGAGGTTGTTTCTCGGCTGCGGCGATGGGGAGGAGGGCAATGTCCTCTCCAAGAGCCACGAGGAGAGGCGGGTATTGGGGTAAGCGGGTTTGGAGCCGGTTTATGTCCTACTTCTCGGTTGCTTGAATGGGGAATTGGTAAATGTTGCTGTTGATTGCATCCGATTATTTCTTTTCTGATGGTCTTCTATAATGATTTGATGCTTGCAGCGTTGTATTGGTCTCAATGTGAAATATTTGCAGTTGGTGATTCGTTAATCAGTGTGGTGCTTTTGACTATACCTGATAAATATCAAATATTTTTGTGTGCGCTGTGAGTTTTTTTGATGTATGTAGCTACATGATGTGCCAGATTTATATTACCATAAGGTCCTTTTAGAAGCCATTGATCCAGATGAACTGAGTTAACTCGCAATTTAGAATCCTGTAATGCTGATTGTAGAATTTACTGGGTGATGGTATGTATGTGTCTCCCATAGTGTCAGCTCTGTTCTGTACTGCACAGCCATACAATTGCCTCTCAGCATTCAAAAGCAGTGTGTCGACTGCAGCCTGTCACAGCAACCACCTCTGTGGCAAGTTCACCTCCACGTGCTGCCTTCAAGTCAATCTTATTGCAACTAGACAATCCAAGGATGCAGTTTTGGTTTCGGACTCGGTTTCAGCAGGGTCCAAAACCGAAATGGTTTCGGTTTCGGACTCAGATCTGAGGGGTGAAGAGGGGAGTTTGCATCCGGTTTCACCCGAAATCTAATAAAAATATACTTTTTTTTTTTAATTTCAGACCTGCTACAGTAAACAGGTCCGGTTTCTGATTGTTAGGGGCTGAAACCGATACGTTTCAGCCGTATATCGGTTTTCGGCCGAAACTGCCATCCATGAGACAATCCTTGCATGCTATAACACTATCCCAATTCTGTATGGTGGTAACCCCCTTTCTGTCTCCTCACTGCTGTCTGACTTTAGTTGGTATCCCAAACCACGTTGACAGAAGGCAAAAAGCAGAGGAGGATTAATTTTTTTATATACTACTACTACTTGTGAAATACCAAAAATACCATTATTATGTGTGCGATATCATATATATCACTCATACAGTAAAATTATCATATTTTCCATGATCATTACTCTCCATTCTATTGACCAAACCATATATAAAAGTAAATCCATACGTAAATGGAGCTTTTTACCCACCATAGCATTTACCTAATTAATGGGATTCCACTACCATTGTCGAAAGAGGTGAGGTTTGTCAGACACTGATACTGTGATTTGCATCCTTGGTTTCAGTTAGATGCTTTTTCTTTAGGATTTAGGCTGACCAGATCATCTTTGCCTGACTTATTCACTATGAAGGCATTCTATTTATTTGGATTGATTAACATAATACCTCAGGTGTCCAAACCAAGGAGATCATTTCAAGGAGAGAGCTGTCCTTTGAAATCCATGAGCACTTGGCTTGTTAAAAAATTGTATCTTTCAGAAAATTATGGAGTTACCTCTGCCTCTCTGTTGTTGTTGCACTGAATTCACTACTTCTGTTGTCTTCTTTATGCTTTCAGGACTATCCCACCTTGTTCACAGTCTGCATTCTTAGGCGTTGGCCTTATACTAACATTTCTTTGTTACTTCAATTATGTAGCTAAGACAGATCAGTGGACCCTTCAGCTCAACTTTTTTTTTCTGTAGACCTGGTCACTGGCATTTAACCTCTTCGGACTTTGTAAATTATTGCAACTGCTGTTGGTTACGACCTTCCAGAATAGTGTCTCTTCTATGTAAGGGGCATACCCAGTGCATGAGGCTTTCGCCAGCTCGGGGTCTAGGGAAGGGATGATGTACGCAGCCTTACCCCGACAAGTCGAGAGGCTATATCCGGTTTCGAACCCGTGACCTTCAAGTCATGCAGGGGCAACCTTACTGTTACTCCTTGGCCCGCCCTTGCATCACATTATATCTGAGAACTATATCTTGCATCACATTCATAACTGTAGTCTTGATTCCACATCTCATGTCTGATGTGAGTTTGTCAAATGCATGCCATAAGTGTTGTTTGTACCATCAATCCAAATGTGTCTTTCTAGATCATATGGAGACAGGTAATGGCTTTAACTAATTCTTTGCTTTACAAGTCAAAGAACATCACATTTATCATTGTCAGGTTTGTTCTGGAGATCATGTTAAAGATTTGCTGACACTGTTTATAATAACCAGGTACACTCCTGAGCAGTTATTTGCAGTGGTTGCAGCAGTTGATTTGTATGAGGACTTTGTTCCATGGTGTCAGCATTCAAAGATCATTCGTCACAATAGTGATGGATCCTTTGACGCTGAGCTTGAGATTGGTTTCAAATATTTAGTTGAAAGCTATATCTCTCATGTAGAACTGAAGAAGCCAAGGTTTATAAAGGTTATTCTTACCTTCACTGAGATTTGGTACTTGTATGTGGCATATCTTATTGTCGAGGTTGTAGTGTTCATGAAACTACTTGTATGTTTCCAGGTTTTTAAGATGTTTTTTGAAAATTTTCATTTTAGAATGGAATATTTGATTATTATTAATTGGCAAAGCATTGACTAATGTATGAACCATGTGTGATGTATATATTGTAGAAAAGTGGAATATATACTTGTTTTCCACGGGAGGATATAAGCAGCTGAAGGTGGTGTGAGGATTGATGATTATTTGATCAGCAGAGGATTGACTGATGTTTGAACCATGCATGATGGGTACATTCTGGAGATGTGGAATTACATATTCCTTTTCCATGGGAGCATGTAGATAGCTGAGGAAAGGAGGGAGGAAGGGAGGGAAAAGTAAAGTTGATTCAGTTTCAGTTTTGATCCAAACCAAAACCCAGCTGGTTCTGGCTATGTTCAATTGATTCTGATAGTTCTTATTCCAATGGGGGCGTAGGATAACTTAATTATGCGTATATGCTTAAGTTTGGATAAAAAATATATTTTGAATCTGTGGACTTAAGCTGACAAGAAGCAGGACTGGACTGGTTAATATATAGTTTTGCTGGTTCACTTTTGGACAGTCCAGTTTTAAAACCTTGCACGCTGCAGCATATGCCTATCTGTTTTGGGTTGATAGAATGATCCTCCAGTGCAGCCAAGAACCTGCCCCATTTAGGTGAGCTCTCAATCAGTTTTTAGAACCTGCCCCATTGATTCTGATAGTTCTTATTCCAATGGGGGCACAGGATAACTTAATTATGTGTATATTCTTAAGTTTGGATATATTTTGAATGTATGGACTTAAGCTGACAAGAAGCAGGACTGGACTGGTTAACATATAGTTTTGCTGGTTCACTTTTGGACAGTCCAGTTTTAAAACCTTGCATGGTGCAAGCATATGCCTACCTGTTTTGGGTTGATAGAATGATCCTCCAGTGCAGCCTAGAACCTGTCCCATTGAGGTGAGCTCTCAAATCTCAATCAATTTTTAAAACCTTCATGAAAACCAAGAGACAAATCCTTGACTTCCTGTGGCTTATTGTTAACTTGCCTCAGATGCTTGATTATTCATAATGATCCTAATAGCTTTGCAAGTGCGGAAGGGATGTGGTATTGTGGTTGCCACACCATACTCATCTAGAACCCTAATCTACTAGCATCCATGAGCAATTTTGTGCTTGAAGAGTTGGGAATTGGATAGATAACCTAGCAAAATGACTACACTACCTTAGCCTTTTCCGAAAAGTTTACTTTTCATCCAGTGTTAATTGACTTCGGACATTACAGAACTTGTTCAAAAATAGGATATACTGACCCTTGAGTCAAAATTGCCAAAAATGTTTTATCAACTGAATCAGTTAATTTTATATCAATATATTTGTATCACTGGAGAGGGATTGTTCTAGACTTCTAGGATAGATCTTCACAGTTGGGGGGCTCTGGTTGTACTTGAGTGGCAGCTATTGGATCTTCATCCAATGACTGTAAAATATTTGCCTTCCATGCAGCATGGAGATGGGCTTTTGTTCTATAAGGAACCCTCTCTAGTGGGGCTTGTCCCATGGGATCTGTGCTGGCTGGGTTCTGCAGCACCTGCATTTTTTTTTTAAAGTGGGTAGTACCACATGTATATATTGAGAGATAGAAATGTACCAAGTATAGGTGGCCAAAAACCCAAAAAGGACCAACCCCCCAGCACCTATACATTAAAAGGACACCAAGTCGGTGTAAAGGACACTAATCTCCCACGGTGCCAAAAATAGGAGACATCAAAAGATTTATTCAGAGGTCTTGGTTAATCTGTTAACCCTGTTGCTATATGCCCACTGTGCAGGATCATCTCACACAGTGAGATGCACCTGCTTGGCGGCAAATGCTGAAAGAAAATTTCACCTTACACATTTTGCCCTGCAATGGAGAGAGAAATGTCTTGGCTGTCAGGTAAAACTGTTGGTTGAGGATGGAATATGACGGTCATATCCGAGTACCTTGTTGTATCTAGCAAATTTCCATTGAAGTGATTGATGTACTTATAATAAGTTATTTCTGTAACATTGCTTATTTATCATTGAATTGATGATGGAACTTGAGTCTACTGTTTTGTAGAAGCTTATCTAGTGTGCAAGTTTTTAGTGATAGAAATTATGTCCAGCTCAGGCGCTTCTATGGCCTGAATTTTGTTTCGCTTGGAGAGCCAAAACCAACCTTAGTACCAAATACTTATTACAGTTCGAACCTTACAGCATTTTCACCATTCTCTTCCAGCTAATATGTGTGAGAATTCACTTTGGCATCTTCCTCTTCATCTTCTTTGAATGGTGTAGTTTTCCTGTGCATTCTCTTTCATTTTCATATGCATGTGGTACTACCCACTTTCAAAAAAAGTTCTTTATATACTATGATCGGTATGTAGTTTTGTCCACATGGAAGTCATGTTTCAAAGACCAGGGTGCTTCTTTTATTGTCTATTTGGTCTTGTAATGCGATGTGGCTTCCAAGCAGGGTTTGCCAAATCAGATCGAATCGGTTTGATTTCGGCCAATTCGGTGCGAATCAGGAATTTCCCGATTCTCGATTCTCCTAATTCACCCGATTCACATGTATATAATATATATATATATATATTGTAGTTTTATTTACGTAAGATATTACATGTAAATAAGAAAGTACCTCCCATTTGAATCTAATAAAAATATTAAAAAATTATATATCTTACCAATAAAAAGTCAACTCTTCCATCTAAGAAGAAAATCACGATTTTGGTGATTTTATCAAAATGCTGACTTTCTAATCTCTCATATTTGGACCTAACTAAAAATTTCATAACTCAAATAAATCACATGGAATACTAAAAATCCAAAGTTCGGTGAAATAAATCAAATGTATATGTGACTTCTCCAAGAGATTCACTCTTGGAGAATATATATATATATAATATGATATATATAATATATATATATATAATATATCAAGATTCAACAGAATCGGCCAACAAATGGGCCACAAACCTGGTTTCTGGCTGCATCCAAGCGAATTGATCCGAATTCGCCCTAATCGGATCGAATTAGGAAAAACCCGATTCCATTCGAACCGGCGATGCAGCGAACCTTCCTTCCAAGTTTACTCCTGTTTGGATGCAACTTATGAAATTGTGAATAGGTTTATCATAAATGATAAATCATCTATAAACAGCTATTTTTTGTCATAAACAACATATGCAAATGCGAATATGTTTATGCCTTGCATCCAAACAGGCCAATGTGAGATTTTGGTCATTAAGCTGTGTACATTTGAAGATGTATTTATGTCTGCAGTTTCTGACTCTGATGTGCTTATCCATAAACTGCATCTTGTTTACAGACTAGTGTATCTCAGAGCGGGCTTTTTGAATATTTGATTAATGTGTGGGAATTTAATCCTGGACCTCTTCCTGGAACTTGTGACCTCCATTTCTTGGTTGACTTTAAGTTCCAATCACCACTGTATCGACAGGTATGATTTCACCAACGATTAATATCCTTGTACCTTATTTTCTCTGTTCGTGTTTCATCTCATTGACAAGGGACTTATGCCTTCTGTTTCTAAATTGTCTAAAATTTCGCATTTACTATTTAAACAATTATGTGGTAGTCATTTCCACAGCAAACAGCCCACATTTAGTAAGGTTGCATTTAGTTATGCAGCTTGAAAAAAGTCCAATGGAGAATCCTTCAGCTAGGATATGAATAAGTATCCAAACATTTGGGTGCCGGCTTTTGCATCTAATGACTTTTAAACTCTAATCATCGCAGGTCTTTGATTTTTTATGGTCCCTCGGTACCAACACATATATGGCACATGCAGAGGCCATCCCTCACTGATGATTCTGCCACAACCTAATCTTTTAGAATAGTAGGAGGGCCTGGCAGACACTTGAATACCAATTAAGACTTCATATTTCCAAATGGCTCCTCAGAGAAATTTAAATTCTAATTCTTTTTGCTGAACGGCTTCCCAAATAATGCTAATTGTGCCCTACTGGCTGCCTTCTTGAATACAATCTGTAGGTTGTAGCAAAAATTTCTGTTTGCTTTGAACACCACTCTTTTATCTGCTGCTGTTGTTTAAACTCTCTTGCTATGATCAGCTTCATTGGCATGCAAAATTTTCCTTTTGTTCTGTCAAGTTTGCTTTTACATTTTTCGTGAGAGTCCTTTCCTACATTGGACTCTTCAGTTTGACAACTCTCAAAATAGGAATTCAATAGAATGTGGTGGTGTCCAATAACATGTCGATAGCTTCTTTAAGCATCCTAACAACTCCTCTTTAACTTTCGTTGCTGCTCCCAAACATGTTAACTGGGTCAACTTTAGCATCCCAACTGAAAACATCATGTAGCAAATTCCTTCCACTGACTGTTTCTGTTTCTTCCATCAGGTGGCATCAGTGTTCTTCAAGGAGGTTGTCTCTCGGCTTGTTAGTTCATTCAGTGATCGTTGTCGCAGAATTTACGGTCCTGGTGTTCGAGTTTTGGAAAATTCCTATGGACAGGGAGCATGATTTTCTCAAGCCACATGGTTCTTGATCAATCAGAGATGTGTCTGGGAAAGGGCCACAGAAATTCTTTGCTTAGTGACGGGAATCTGTGAAGCAGAGGAAAGTGTTTGAAGCTACATAACCTCACTTTCTTTATGCTACTTACCATTTTAGCAACTAGCTCAAATTGATGCCGGATATATCCACAACAGAGTTGATTACACCGTAGTTTCCAAATGATATCAAGAAGATAATCCAATTTCATTTTTTGGCACCTGTACTCGCCTCTGGAGGTGTAGAAGGTGGTGCCCTGTAAGCAGAATTTTCTCCCAAGTTTATTAATCACCTTTGAGATTATGATATGATGGACTTGCATCATTCTTTTAGTATTATCTGTACACATTACAAGCTCAATCCCTATGAGATCCACCCTTTTTTGAGTCCCAGAAGATCTTTGTGCTTCGGTTCTTTATGTTCATAAGAGATTATATCTAAATTAATATTTTGAAAATTATTGGAACACATGCACGTTTGTATGTTTTAATAAGAAAGCCAAATGTCCAACGAAAAGAAATGTTGAACCTGACAACTATGATGTAACTGGACATATGGACCGACAAAATTCATGGCAAGTTCTATTAAGGAAACTGAGTAAAATAACAAAAGTAATAACATATTATTTAATTAATCACTAATAAAAATTTTGCACCCTATCCCAATATGCTGACTTTATGTGGACATTGTCATTTACAATAGCCAACATTACCTTACAAGTTTCAAATATTTTCTTCAAGAAAGATTTTTGTTCACATTATTATAGCAATCTCCACTTAATTTAGATTGCCTATTTCAAGTATAGAGATATAATTATAAAAAATAAATCCTCTATGGATAACATCAGATGTAGAGCAGTAACTTCGAATAGCCTCTCACAACTCTAAATTACAATCTCTTCATTTTTTACACAATCGTGAAGGATAAAATCTAATTATTTAACTGTGGTATATAGTATCGACATGATTAGTTCATATAAAATAAGTATTAAACATAAAACATATAAAAGGTTCAATTTAGAAAATTTGGAAAAGGACTTTTGTTAAAATAATTTTATTTTAATAAATATTTATCTCAATAAAATATTTACTTAAATAAGCATCAATTTAAAATAAGATAAATTAATTAGAAGTCTCTATCAAATATGTGAGTTATTTTCTAGTCCCTAACAGAGCTGTAACTTATTACAGTAAGTGTTATTCCCTGTTACAGTATACGTTAAGTCTTGTTACAGCAATGATTTTTTTATTACAGTCAGAGACTCCTAATTAATTTTTCTTTAAAATATTTAAGAAACTATGTCTTAATTAATTACACAATTTAGCTCCAGACTATACAATTAGCCCCTCAAGTTATATAATTAGCCCTAGTTATAAAAATATATCTCAAATTACATAATTTGTCTCCAGATTATACAATTACTCCCCAATTTAACAATTAATCTTTGTTACACAAATAGCATGCAAATTGTGCAATGGAGATTAATTGTGTAATTTGAAGACTAATTATGTAATCTGAGATATATTCGTATAATTGAAACTCAGTGTATAATTTGAGATCAAATTGTGTAATAAATTGAGATATAATTTTGTAAATATTTTTTATTGAGGTGGTATATCTGGGTAAATATTTATTAAAATAAAGTTATTTTAATAAAAGCCCCAAGAAAAGGGTGCGATCCTGTCCACTTTGGTCTTTAACAACAAGCGGAAAAAAAAACCTCTTTTTTTCGGTTTGTTTCTCTGGGAATGACATGTATGAAGCGGGGTCGTTGCGAAGAGGAAGAGAGGTGGCGAGTGTGGGAGCTGCTGCTCCCATGGCTGCCGCCGCGCGACATCGCCTCCGTCTCCTCTGCCTGCACCTCCCTCCGCCGCCTGTCCGCCGCCGTGTCGGCCCGCAGGGCCTCCGACGCCTCCAGGGGCCTGGAGCGCCGTCCCATCCCTTTCCGTGGCCACCCTCGCTCCTCCTCTTCCTCGTCGTCGCCGCCGCCGCCCTATTCCTGCTTCCTCTATACCCCTCACCCGGTCGCTGCCCGCCGCTCTCTCCCCCCGGACCCATTCTCCCTTCCTTGGGGAGGTGAGACGGAGAAACCCACCCCGGCTTCTCCCTCCCCCTTTGCGGCCTTCGTCGACTACGTGGTTCCGGCGGTTGCGATTGCGGGGAGGGCCAGGACGAGGAGGGCTGCTGCCGCCTGCCGGGGGAGGGATGCCCATGTGGGTTCCTCTCGCCCGACTTCAGGGGAGCCGAGGAAGGTGCGGCGGGAGGGGTGATGACGGAGTGTGGACCCGGGTGCAGGTGTGGGGCGGGGTGCGGGAACCGGCGGACGCAGGGACGGTTGGAGGTGGGGGTGGAGATCGCCTGGGATGAGAGGAAGGGCTGGGGGCTGCGCGCCTCACAGCTCATCCAGAAGGGGGAGTTCGTCTGTGAATATGCTGGTAAATTAGCGGTCTTGCCAACTTGCTCCTCCATATGGTTCTTGCCATTTATTTCTTCTTGTATCTCTAATCTTATAATCTAATCATTCCAAGATATGTCCAACCCCCCACCCCCCCCAAAAGGATAACATAAGAATGCGATTTCCACTGTTTTTGGGACTTTTTTTTAACCTATTGTCAGTGGGAAGTTTAAGAGGGTGTCTAAAAGCCGAAGAGTCTTAACAATGCCTAGGTAGATGGAAGAGGTGCTGGGTTGCTATCACACTTTTTTATGCCAAGAAATCAGGTGCTTTTACCATGGTGACTCTTGGTGGAAAACGAACATGTGAGATTGCTTTTGACAATTTTGCAAATTGTTGTGGTGTAGTTATGCCAAATGCCCATTTGTGGCAGTCTCTCTCCAGAAGGGAGAGAGGGTCTTGGGACGAGACCTTCTGTGAAATCTGAGAGGAAATTGGCTGGTTGTAGTGAGTACTGAGTAGTACCTGTGACTGAGGTATGTGGTGTCTGGATCACGTGAAGTGTTATAATGAAACTTGTTCGAGCATTAAGGTGTTATTTGCTAGCTTACAGTCATTCTGTCACTGAAGGGTCTTAATGAAGCTTTTGACTTGGGCTTATCTTTTATTTGGGTGTAGGTCTTGGGGCTATGTAGGACCCTCATGAACCTGCATTAAGCTTCTGGGTCCTGCATCATGCATTATCCTGAGGGTGGGGATGCAGTTGCAGAATAACTCTATAAAGTTTAAGATTACTAATGAAAATGTGAGAAAAATGAAGGAACAGAGCAACAGACAGTCAAGAGATAGTTTTTAAAAGCAAATGATCATGGAGAATACAACATGACATAAGAGAGCTTTTGTAGAATACATGATGCAGGACCAAATAATTGTTAAATAGGAAACAGATCTTGGAGATCTGAATGTTCGCTAACTGAATCTGAGGAGTCAAACCCATACTAGATGGAATATGATGCCCATAATTCAAACTTTCTGAAAATCCTGAAGAGTCACCGAATTAGACGGGATCCTATCCTATCTAAATGTTCACTAACTGAATCTGAGAAGTCAACCTTATACTAGATGGAATATGATGCCTATAATTCAAACTTCCTGAAAATCCTGAAGAGTCACCGAATTAGATGGGATCCTATCCTATCTAAATGTTCACTAACTGAATCTGAGGAGTCACCCATACAGGATGGAATATGATGCCTATAATCCAAACTTCCTGAAAATCCTGAAGAGTCACCGAATTAGACGGGATCCTATACTATAATGTTCACTAACTGAATCTGCGAAGTCAAACCCATACTGGATGGAATATGATGCCTATAGTTCAAACTTTCGCGAAAATCCTATCTAAATCTTCACTATCTGAATCTGAGTCAAACCCATACTAGATGGAATATGATGCCTATGATTCAGACTTCCTGGGAATCCTGAAGAGTCACCAAATTAGACGGGATCCTACACTATCTAAATGTTCACTAACTGAATGTGAGGAGTCCGATCCATACTAGATGGAATATGAAGCCTATAATTGAAACTTCCTGAAGATCCTGAAGACTTGCCAAATTAGACCGGATCCTATCCTATATTGTACTCAGGTAACATGGACCCAAATTTTTTTGTTCTTTTGACAGGTTGGTACTTGTTCACAACTTTCTTCCTAGTAGTTGATAGTTGTGTTTTCTACCTGCTTTATTAGTTGCTTCTTCTATGTAAAAGGCGAATATCGTTTCGGCCTTTAATCTTCCTTTTTTCCTGCAGACCACCTGATTGCAATTTTGATCATATAAGCATGCTGCAATACAGGTGAATTCCTAACAACAGAGGAAGCTAGAAGACGGCAGAGGATGTATGATGAACTTGCAACCAGTGGACAATTTGCGCCAGCTCTTCTGGTTGTGCGAGAGCATCTTCCTTCTGGTAAAGCCTGCCTGAGGATTAACATCGACGCGACAATGATTGGTAATGTGGCACGTTTCATAAACCACTCATGTGATGGTGGTAATCTATTGTCCATCTTGGTGAGGAACTCTGGATCACCTCTTCCACGGCTTTGCTTTTTTGCTGCAAGGCACATACAAGAAGGTGAAGAGCTTACTTTTAGTTATGGAGAAACTAGGGTCAAGCCAAAGGGCCGTCCTTGCTTTTGCAGGAGCCCTTGTTGTCAGGGAACCCTACCTTCGGAAGAGACATGACATTCTGGCTCCTCTGTTCACCTTAATGCCAAAATGTTGTGAAATTTTCACTTGGTGACCACATGGAATTGTCACCAGAAATGGTACAGTTGCTGCTTTGTCTTTGCTGTTGATTTGAAGTCTGTCTTCATGTTTCCCATTGTCAAATCTTG